>CM054057.1:282206053-282603110 GCA_028641055.1 Alopecurus myosuroides | reverse complement strand
AATCGGGTAAGATAATGCATTATCAACTGATGCAAAATACTCACCCAAGTCCTTCCGGAGACCAGGCAGCATGATAGACCCCTTCAGCTGTTTTGAACCCCTCCTCAACCAGGCCTTCTTGAATCATAGATGCAGCAAGCGCATATGTCACGCCTGGCCATATCTCCCTAGATTGCATTGAGGTCATGTCCAATGTGCCATCAGGCCACATCCCGTTCATTGCTCCCCTTTTACCGTCCTTGAACTTCATTACGTTGAACGAATATATCTTTTCTAGTGCACTTTGTGACTTGTCTTTGTCAACAATTGGAGAGAGGCCACAAGCTTTGGCATACCTGAAAGGAAGTCACAAGGTTCGACGAGTTCATTCATGAACATGATCAATCAACTTCAAGTACATTAGGTAAGAGCAAGTACAATAAGTTTATGTAAGCAGGCTATAAGGATTAAAATAGCATTCTTGTGATGACATGGAAGAGAGAGAAAAAGAGAGAGAAAGAGTGGGCTCTCATGCAAGAGTCAGCTATAGCACGTGCTCCTAGGCACCTTGTGAGAATGATAGGTGGGCCATGGCTTAATAAATTAGCACATTTGTCTAGCTAACTATTGTACATGTTGGTTATATGGCTGACTATAGATGGCATGGCAAGTTCTTATAGCCAGTTGTTGGCTATACTATTGAACTTGCTCTAATGGCATGTTAGACGTGACAGAAACAACACTTGACCAAGTAGTAATGCCCAGAAGGTCACATAAACAGCTGGACCTGGAGTCACCCAAGTACTTTTTCTAAAAGATTTTTTGTTCACACTGGCACTCTGATTTTTTGCTTCATCAGTATTGTGTTACTGCAAGTCTGCATTACATACATGACATGAGAGTAACAAACATGTTTGTACATTCTTTATATCGTTTTAAACAAATCTTCAGTCATTCAAAAAGCAGAGTGAATACAGTATAAATATCTACTTGCTAGAAATTTATTAGCAAAATTTGAATAAGCACTCCACCCCCCCCCCCCCCCCCTTTCTATGATCTGAATAAGCATAGCTATCATTCATGGCAATCTAGAAGGTCAAAGATCAGTATTCAGTAAATGCTTGGACAGAGAAAGCTAAAAAATGTGTTATGTGCCTAACTTTTTTATTTTTCTCTCGTTACAAGAAAGTTGGTTAATAAGATTGGTGCAGATTTGGAAACCAGAACGAAATAGCAAACATTATAGTTAACAGATACATACCATTGTCCAGCCAACTGATCAGCGTGAATGGAGGTGCTAACTTTAGTGCCAGCATCATCATAGTTGAAGTAAGAACCATTCCACAGCTTGTCATAAACAGACTTAGCCTTCTCATACTTTTTCCAGAAAAGCTCCTCAGAAGCTTTATCACCAACTTCGCGTGCCAAAGCCGATGCGGCCTGAAGAGCAGCCACCCAAAGACCACCGCAGTATGCGCTTACACCAGCCATGGACCACACATCATAAGTTTGATCTGGGAAATCCTCGTTTTCAATCATCCCATCTTTATCTTTATCAAATTGCTCCATATATGCCATCGCCATATAAACAGATGGCCAAACTGCCCGGGCAAAGGATTTATCGCCTGTGGCCACAACATCTCTGTAAACTTGCAGTACAACTTTGGGTTCAAGTCCTTCCATCTATCTGTGTTATGGAGTGTGTATGCATTCACTTTGAACCATGGGTCATATAAACCAAGATCATGAGGAACAGCTCCAAGAACTTTTCTTGCAGCCAATTTTCCATCATGCAAGAGCCTGAGCTTTTCAGGATCATGCATCATGACAGCAGCAGCGAAGTCTCTCTGAATGCTGAGTTGAAGTTTTGGAAATAGCATGATAAGTGAAAAAGATGCATAGAAATGAACATCATATGTGTTCCACATATAATATTCAATTCCCTCAAGGTAGAGAAACTGGCCAATGTTCTCTTCACCCTGAAGCAAAGTTGTTCCTATGGCAGAATTTGATGCAAGAGATGCATGAATTCTCTCAAGTACTGATGCCATTTGATGAAGAATGTCAGTGGCAGTATTAGTCCGTGAAATCATCTCATTGTCATCATATGTTTCTCCATTTGACATGTCAAGAGAAAACTTTTTCCCACCAATGGCTGTTAAGCTTTGAATTGGTGGCAATCCATCTGTGGAGATGCATCTATGTTAATACTTATGGAAGATAGTTGTCTCCAGTTAGACAAAAACAAGTTCGTAAATACCTGTCCATATAGTTCCTCCAGCATTAAGATAATAAAGTTCATTGAATAGTGTGACTGGATACCTGTTAAAGAAAATTCATGCTATGCATCAGTGTTCAGCACTCCCAGAAATGTTGGTTTATATAAGTTTGAACATACCATGCAGGAAACCTCTTGTCTTGTAAAATAGGATTCTGCCACTCCTCAATTTGCATTTCCCACGTACTATGATCTAAAATTGTCCAGAGGACGATGAAATTAGGTAAAACTATAAACAAGAAGATATTTAACTACTACACAAATATAGTCAGTTGCAAGATATTCCTCCGTCGACAAGAACATGTCTCCTCAAGTAGCAGCCTTGAAGAAACCCACAGAGAACTTACCATTTTTATATGTTCATAAGGCAACTTCGATAACATGGCAACATAATTTATATTTCTATTTGAAATAATATGGTTTTCAACATCAAGAGGTTCTTTTATTAAGCAGTGCACACTGAAGAACAGACCATTAGAAAGTTTTAGTGAGGAATTGGGCTGTACCGAGAATGGCATCATGGGCAAGGCTTGCTGCTGCATCAACATCTGTGCCATAGAATTTTGTATAACGCCTGCAAACCCAGGAAAGAAGTCAATTTCAGTTTTTCTTTTTACAGTTTAATCTTTTTTTCTGGCAAGTAATTGTTTTGGCTTGGGTTCTAACCTATGGTAGGTTTTCCCACTGCAGAACTTTACTTCAGGGGAAGCCCATGCAAGCGAAAATGACACATTCCGGGTTTCCTGGGGAGCAAGCTTAACTGTAGCTGCAATAGCTGCTCCTATTGATGTTCCTGGTCTGGAGGACGCTGATGTTTTGACAGGATCAAGATGATCAAAAGATCCATGCTGCCAAAATTGAAAGGAAGTTGTGCCAGCTCCTTGTCATAAAATATGTAAATATTGACACTGAATAATATAAGCTTAATTGGTGGTTTTGTAGCATTTTTTTTAATAAGAATACATAAGCATGAAGAAAAACACCAATCATTTTTTTTCTATATTAGAGAAAAAAATCTCTCTGCATCAGAACTTCTGGATGTAAATGTTAGCTAGAATGTGGACTTTACAACCTAGCATACAATTCATATGAAATAGTTTCTAGGAGTCACAAATAATCCACAGATCTTATAAAATGCCTATAGAACCTCTGTACAGTCTGGCAAACTATTGTAGGATGTCTGATTGAATTCTGTTCAAAATATGTCATGTTAAGAGTTACAAATTTAAATGGCTTCTGAACATTATGTAATGCAAAATTTAGACTTCTGAACAAAAATACTCTCTGATAGAAACCATTACAAATTACAGTTATACTTATGTGTCAATATCCTACTTTCTAGAAGATTGCACTATTTTGAAATGTCTAATGTATTTGTGTTCATAACTTCATATATTATGGAAGATTACACTGTCCATCAGCTTAAATAGCCTTTCTAAGGATCTGGACGTGAATTCAAACACCAATTCTTATGAACTTTGACTTCTTTCCTAATTTCCCAAATCTCTTCCTGGACCCCCAGAATGAACAACTTCTCTACCTCGACAGTGGTTATTTCTGCTGGTGTTTGCGGTTATTATTATTTTTATATTTTGCAGAAAATTTGCAATTGTTGTTGTGGAGGGCCACAGCACAGACCGAGTCGTCCCTTTAGGATGTCACCCAATATGTGTCCACAACAATAAGACAAATCCAAAGTTCAAGAAGGCGCTAGGCGGTAATTAGGCGTTTTGCTATCGCCTAGAGCGTAGGCAGGCCTTTTTGAACCATGGACAAATCTACAAATCAAGTGTGGAACACACAGCATAAATTTAGATGTGAAAGTAACTATAAACTTATACAAACTCAACACAGCAGCTTCTATTATGTCACTCGATATCTTCCAACCAGTAGAAGCCAAACAGAGATTTGACATGCAGAGTCCATGTGAACATGCCAAACTTCTTTAAAATCAATTCGATATGGTGCATTAGAGATGATTATGTAATGATGCAGCACGGGATATTTCATTCAGTATTTTCACAACATATAACTATGAAATGGTGACTTAAAGTTTCTGCTCTGAAAAAATAGTTCTTAACAGACCTCTTTCACTGAATTCCACATATCTTTTGCTGTGAATTCATCAGAGCTTCCAGAAATTACAAAGTAGGGGCATTCAGAGATATGAACATCATCTTTCTCTTGTGCAGCTATGGCGAAAGTTACTGGTGGCTGTCCATCAGCAGTTCTGCTCTCAGTTAAGAAAGCCGTTCATGGCTGAGTTAAAATCCACATCATCGATACCATTAACTATTAAGTTAAATTTGAATAGGAAATTACCTGTGATGTAACAGTATACCACGCACGCAATCCTTTTCTCTGTCACCATTAGATTTGTGAAAATATAAATCCAACTATTTATTCAATAACAAGGTGGAAAATAATCCAAAATATTTCCATTCATCTTACATCATACTCGAATTAGAATGGTAGCCTGTGAGTTCAGATTTTCCACCAACAGAGTTCTGCAGAGATATAAACTTATGTTCAAGTTGAAAGGTCCAAAAGTATAACAAAATTGCACAATATCAAATACAAACTTACAGCCCATGTAAAAAGCAAAGTCACATCAGCAGCTGTGTTTCCTGAATTTGTTACCTATTTTTCAATACAACAAGTCAGATTAAATGTACTGGGGTGGTGTATCATCAAGATGAAACCAAATATTTTTTTCTTGAACAATTTGAAACCAATTATTAATAAGTGCACATGAGGAAATCAAGGGGAAGGACCAAATTACTGTGAAAGTGAATACTGCAGCAGGATAGCTGCTCTGTTGATAATTGTGTGGAATAATTGGAGAGATCTGACGGCACACTATCTTGAGATCTGGGTCAGGTTCTCCTAGTAGACCATAATGCAAAGTTACAAAAAACAACTATAGTTACTTAGAAAAGATTTCTATGGTTATTGCAACAATACCATCATAAACAGTCCAGGCCCTAGGGTAAAGTGCATGATAAGTAGATTTTTGTCCACTCAGATTCCAGTCCCAGGATCCAATCCCTGAAATGTTAGTTCCTCTGCATTTAAGAAAAAGATCTAAGGAATGTTTTCCATGTAATTGAATGAATTCGTTAAAATGCTACATTAATACATTATATAGGCTAACTCAATGCTTAAACATGAAGCTAAGAAAAACATTTTGATATACTTACTTTGGCAGATTCGGTTTCCCAGGATGCAACACTGTGGAGTATTTTCTACCGCCTTGGCGGGAAATGAAGGCCTAAAAGTGAGAACGTTACATTAATGTCCTTAAATATCATGTTTGGCCATATTTATTTTATTACTAGCTGATATAAACTAGCAAAACAGGCTAGTCATAGATCATACTTGGAAACGAATGCATGCAGATAAGAGTTGGAGAGAGGATCTAAATAGACCATTTTACTTAAGAAATTATTGTTCTGTTCATTTCTATTAAAATTTAACGAACCCAACATATGAAGGGAAAATTGAGTATGACACCCAAAATAACGGTCTAAAGTTTCCACTTGAGTGGGCAAAACTATCGAAGTGTCAAATGATGAAGCGGCCAATAAATTAGCATATCATGTATGATAGAAAATCCTAAAATGCCAATACTTTTGGTGGTAGGTGGCCTCAGAAGTGGCTTTGCAAGTGGTTTTAACGATTTATTCAGATATAGATATTCGTATAGAGCAATTAAATGATAGAAAAATGGCAGAACTCAATTCTTTAGTTGAAACCAAATCGTCATACACCCCCCCCCCCCCCCCCCCGCGCTGAATCACAGACTTATACTGCTATGCATACTTCGATGTAGCAGCTGTTACCAAGGTCATATCCATAACAACAGCCATCATCAGATAGCAAAATAGCATATATATGTGCCAAAGAGGAACAATGAAGAATGGTGAAGGCTTACAGAAAATTGGTTTGCCATTACTGGCTTATCTTCACAAGCTCCTGGGTACAACTGCCAGCGCTGAAATTCGCCTTTGCAGCTTCTTCCGATACTTCCTGCACTACAGTTTCTAACAATTAGAGGATAGCGCACTACGAGATTCATCAATCATCAACAAAAGAAGAGTTTTGAAGCTTGTTCTAGGAGTACTATTTTTTTTTGAAGAAAATAAAATAAAATCTCAGGGTCTACGATATTATGAAAATGTTTGTTCTTCCACCAAGAACAAGTGTAGAACCCACTCATCCATATTACAGTGTGATAATTTTCTCCACAACTATTTTTCATCCCTAATTAGCAAAAAAGAATTGTATAGAGGAGACGGCAAGTGTAAACATGATTTGTTAGCATAGTGGTTAATAAATAGGCTTCAAGTATATATAATTTCCAGATCATTGAAAGTGAATGAATAAATAGACGGAACAAATATAACAAGCCCATTTGCTCATGTAAATTATTACGACATGTTAGATAAGAGTAGCATACAAAACAGGGTACATGTAAACAAGCATTGTATACAAAAGGCTTTCAAAATCCTCCAAGCCCAGTTGTGTATCAAGCAGTTTAACACTGTAAAACTAACAAAAGGCAATTTTCTAGTGATAATACAGAGACTATGATGGATATCTCGCTTCATAACAGATGCACACTAAACATTCATACGAAAACACATGGCATAATGACAGAAGGTATACCCAATGCCGCCAAGTGGAACACCCTGACCAGATTTAGCAGTGCGCTTCTTCATGGGATCAATAATAGCAACCTGTAGAAAACTAACAAAGATAGCGCTTACACAAATAACTAAATAAAGCATCAGAAAGAACATGCACAATAGATAAAAAATCCACACAACAATGAGCAGTTCAAGCAAACATGTGAAAACATACGCGTCCTTTTGAAGTTTCTTCAACGATGTGTCGACAAAGGCGAAAACCGAGACCAGCCTGCAATAATGAAATGAATCTACTGTTAGAAAGCTACAAATTTTTATCTCTTCAACAAGCATAGTAAGAACCCAGAGAATATCATAAGAAAGCAAAATATGAGAATTTAATTGAAGGTAATCAGTAATCGTTGCTATTTTCATGAACAACAGCTAGACTAATTTTTTCCTCTCATAAATTTCAGCGGACCAAAAGACTATGAGTTGCATAAAGTAGAGGAAATACCATCTGCCGTGCCTCTTTCCATGTAAGCCCAAATGACGGCAAATCATATTGAACATTACTTAGCTTGTGTTCCCATGTCAACTCTGGAATTTTCCCTGGATCAACCTTTTCCTGACAAGTCAAAGAACACCCATTGAAACTCAAAAGAGGATCAATAATAGTAATAACTTTTTTCTGTTTTTGATTTATTTTAGCTTGATGCACTCATTCAAATTGGTGCTGAAGAGGGTTAACTTCCGGATGATTCAATGATCATCTGCCAATGCAAACACTATTAAGTACTATGGACCATATGTTACAAGGTTTTGCATGTTGATGGAAACAAAATTTATAAAACGTTTCTGTTGCCAGTAGAATCCACAAAGACGTCATGCATGGTATGGAATAAAACGGGCGGCAGCTTTCAAATTAACCTTGGAAGAAAGAACTCACTGGATCAACATTGCTTCGCGAAGGTGAACTGTTCCGTGACACACCCGTTGGTGGCTCATGGACCCCGTTCTTTTCCATTTTGTCTTCCTTCGAGCTAGGCCTGTAGACAGATTGAGATTTGAATATGTAACAAGTATAAAGCTTCATATTTCCTAAACTATCTGAAATATGCTGAGTAGAATAAGCATGTACGATCCAACAAAATTTGTTGAATCAACTCAAGGTATGAACCTGTCAGCCATTTTGAGTATCAATCTACTGTTACGCGGATATTGATAATCCAGTATCCACTATCAAAGGAGTTGCGTCCGCAAAAAGGAGAGATGGTATTTGATGCGATGTAAAGCTTAACATGGTTGGTTTCGATCGGCATTTTAACACTACAGCGTGCTACAGAACGCCAAGCTCAGTGGAGAAACGTGCAGATGAACCCAGAGTTAGCAAAAGGCACGGTGGCCCAAACTCGTCAACCTTCAGTACAAAGAACTTTACTCTTAACTGAGTTGCAAGTACAGCAAAGTAACAGACCACGGGCATGGTGTATAGTATCAGAGAAACCAACTTGTGCTGTGCATACATACAGTCATACAGAACAATCCCCAAAGACGAGATATCAAGATGCTCCATTGAGATAACGACGTGTGAACCGTCAACATGATTACCAATTTAATAATAGATGAAAAAGGGTATCTAGTTCAGCTGGACGCCGCAAATAATGCAGCTCGAAAATCGCATACAAGAAAAAACGGCAACGGAAGCAATCCTATCAGATGAGCCTTTGCACATGACACGGAAACTGTTCATTCATATTTATTCAGAGTGAAAATTGGTTGGTGAAGTAAGTATAACCCAATTCTCCATCAAAATTACGCGACGCAGACGCCGGCCACACCCCCAGGAAAAACAGAGGAGAAAAATGGCAAGGATAAATTCTTGGGCCAGACCGGCGTGCCTGCGCCGCCGGCGCGCGGAAACGACCCCCTCCGAGAAATCGCGACAGATTGTTCCTGGGCGAAACCCTGAGCCTATTCGGGCGCTAATGGCGCGGGAGATGGGAGGGAGAATCTGACCTTTCTTGATCTGAAATCCGCTCAGGAGATCTGAGCTCTGACTTGCGTCGGAACTCCGGAGCGCGTGCGATGGAAGACAAGGAGGCCGCCCGCGGTGGCTTTCGCTTGTGGGCGGCTTTGTAGTGTACTGGAGAAAAAACCGCAACTGAACATCTCCGTGGGGCCAACGCGGAAGGTGCCGTCCTTGTGGGGCCATCAGAGGGGTTGCCTGGTCCTGCACGTGTGGCGTACTTTGGAAGTGACGTGGAGAGTGATCACTGATCAGCATCACACAAATCTGATGGCCGACAAGGCTTACGTATTAGGCAGAGCCAGGCTCAATGAGTCACGGCAATCGTTGCAGTGATTTGTTAGTGTTACTTTTTATAAGAAAAAACGTGCCTTTCACGTTGAACCAGCGGTACACGAAAAATCTTGCAATAGCTATAGCAACTGACTTCCCACGGCACCATTGGATATAATATGTTGTAGAGATTAAATGAAACAAATTCAGATGCCAAGTTGATTTTGCTCCCTCGATCTTCAAGCATACACACGATTGGTCGTAAGTCATCTGATGGCCGTTTTCCAACCCATCAAGCCGGGATAAGTCGCCGCAAAAAGAAAAGAACAGATTTAAGTGTTTGATGGTTGAAGAATACATAAACATCCAAACAGTAATAACTTTCCTACATCGCCAAGCAACCAAAGGTCTGAATAGTCCTTTTGATGAGACGATGGCAGCGCCTCCCACTTCCATTTGGTGTGATATTATGTTCACACAAGTACTAGGACTTTGATTCTTTAAAATCGGAGTGAGGCCAGAGGCCGACGTCGGCGAAGGTAGTCGGCATTTGGGTCATCTGTGGACCAGGGAGACATTGTGATGTACTCCTATTTTAAGAATTCTACTATGCGTACATCTGATTTCTGGACTTTAATGATGGCGACCCAACCTATTTGCTTGTGGGGACGTATGGCATCGTCTATTGTGGCGCTTTATCATAATTGTTGTGCTACATTGTTAGTCAGATTTCTACGACATTCAATCAAATTAACAAATGCAGCGTAAGGCCGAATTAGCTATTCCTATCTCTACAAGCAATAGATACTTGTGCTTCTTTCTACCCAAATCGTTGCTTTTAAGTGTCCTACCGGATACGCTTTAGAGGGGAGTTAACACGTCACTAGGTCCATGTACTGTACTGCTAGTTTGAGTGTGGCGGTCCTTCCTTATCATCGTGATAGGAGTACATGAGATTTGTTAAATTGCTTTGTTTTCTTTTTAGGCCAGCGACGAATGCTATTAAACTGTTTTTTTTACGCTTTCTCTACAAGGAAGTGTAAATTCCTTATCATCGTAGCTATTAAATTGTTGTTTTCCTCTTTTACATAAAGATGTAGCACAGACGATGCCCAAACAGTGGAAAGATACATATAGTGCTAAAACTAAAACCTAGCAAAACACACCCTAAAATATCAGACTTAGCCTCGGTCGAAGATCGCCACCAAACCCCACATGTGCCACCACATAACCAGGGAGGGAGTAGAGAAATAGTGGCCTCTAACGACGGTGCCTTGAGGGAAAAAATGGTACTAAAGCACCACCACACCCTATTCAAGTAGGATCAAGAGTTTTCGCTTAGAGCACTAGGAAGGAGGTGGAGATGTTGCAATGGCATCTTCAAGAAGGACATGAAACCGTCATGCGCAACAGATCTGGTCAAGATCACGATAGTGATCCTTCCGTAGATTTTGGCTTTTCTTGACATATGTGGCCGGTGAGCCGTCACTTATGAGCAATGCCCGGGATAGGTGGTGTGCACAAAGGATTGATGCACAGTAGGGATTTCGCCCCGGCCAACCTCAACATCAAAATTTAAATGGTCGTAACCACGACTCGCACACCTCAACACCACATACTACTCCCATGCCACTTTGTCGCCTACACGACTATGAGCTAAACAGTTCTTGAGTTATGTTCCTCGCTACAACACCCACCTACCAAGATCGCGGCCTTGGCATATGAAGGACTGCCTCGGCCCCCTTCAGTGGAAGAGCCTCAAACACACTACCCACTAACCCAATTGTCGCCTAAGCTGCTCCTCGGCCAACCGCCGACACCAACTCACATTAGGTCGAAACAAATTGGCGATGATTTTTAGGGTCTTAGGTCAAAAAATTCCCCTAAAATCTAGTATGCAAGACTTTTTCTCGTGCCCACGAAATCAAGGGAACAACTTTAATTATGTTGCAACGTGGATGAAAATATACATGCCAAACTTTTTTTTCCAGTACGTGTCTTTAAAGTATTTCAGTTTTATAAGAATATGTGTAAGAGTAAGGTTTTTGGGAATGTGCCCAAAGTAACTCGCGAATAGTTGAGGGCGCCGAGGACGCAAGCGCTCCTCAGCCGCCACCATGGTCTACACGTGGGAGTTTTAGGCATATAGGCGGGTGGGATTTTACTTTTTCACTTTTTTTATCTGATCATTATCAGTCCAACCCAGTGCAATGCACACTATAGTGCAAAGAGCAATACATTAAACCGCGAATGATGCGGAATGTTTTCGCGCAATATTTCCTAGGATCCTAGGGTGTATTTTGTAGTATTATGTGTTGCACGTTGTGCTAGAACGGCGCATTCGGCGCGTTAAGCATTCATATAGATTTTGAAGGAAATACATTGATCGTTACTACTAATATTTCATGGCTACATCGTTGTAACGATGCTCTGGGTTGCGCCTTGTTTAAAGGAAGGATGTCAATACACCAGAAGGTCACCCAAAACAGGTGCTCAAGACATGACATCAAAATGCAGAGCATCATAAGACAAGACAACAGTGCAACACAACCGCTCATGGCAGGAGACCAAAACACAATGCATTGGTAGGCAAAATGATAGTACAACAAAAGATAATGCAATACATGTATTAAGAGCAAAACATAAAGAACGGTGCATTGTAAGACAATGCAAAACAGGCGCTCATGGGAGGACATCAAAACACCATTTATCGAAAAGGCAGAGCAAAAAATGTCCCCACGACATAATCTAAAAAAATGGAATCGTAAGTTAGTACATCGGAGCAAGAAATATAGTGCAAAAAAGACGTTCCGAGCAGGAAATAAAAAAACAACAAGTCAAGAGATGGCATGCATTTAAGGCATGACATATAATGCACTTAGGGCAGTGCAACCAAATACAATGCATGAATAAAGGCAATGCCGCGCAAATGCGAAGACAATTCAAAATAATTGTCGAAACATATTAACATGTAACCTTATTTTGAATATCTCAATGTGACTAACATAATCGTGAAAACGGGTTGTGATTTGGACCCTCGGTTCAAAAGATATATTATTTTTCGTATTCGAATCTACGAAAAGAAAATGAGAAACCGTACCATGCCCTCTCAGGGGGTTTACCCATCGCGTCACATGTGGGGGTTTGATCCCTCCACATCGCTCCACTCACACGTGGGGTTTGACCTGTACACATCGCGCCAATTTTGGGGTTGGTAAAGAAATGACCACTTATAGAAAAAGGCGTCTTTTTCCTAACAATTATGCGAATAGTTAGGGGTTCAATAAAAATACCTAGATAGTTTAGAGCATCTACACCGGTGACACCAATACAACGTCCGACACTAGTTGTCGGCGTGTTCTATTGGATGTGATGGCACGCGTTGCCGCCCTACTGGGTGTGTCTCTTCTCACCGGTGCGTCCCAATAGGTTATAGGAAAAAAGAAACTAGACCAAAAATAAATGTGAGACGCCTTTCTTCATTGAAATTTAGACAAACTTTGATGAATATAAACGATATTTAAAATAAACTCTAGATCTAGCGGCGAGTTAGGCTCCGGCCTTGGAGGAAATTCCATTTTGCTGGCTTGTCAGAGTCGATGGTTGCGCTGCCTGTGCTCCGGCCTTGAGGAATTTGCATGCCTCAATGGCCCGCCGGCGGTGGAGATGGTGGGACGACATTCTCCACCGTGGGCTCATCGTCGCCCTGTTGAGAGAAGCTGTAGGGACGCCCCTCGTACTCCTCCTGCACCTTTGCGTCCCAATACGACGATGACCACCATTATTGCGGGTTGCGGTGCATCTCCACCGGCAGGTGCTGCCACTGTTCTTTGATGAAGTCCGGTCGCGTCTGACTCTTCAGTGGCGGCGTGACTGGAATGTTGGCAAAGTCCGTGGCCCACTCGTCCTATAGGCTGTTGTTGGCGTCAAACACTGGTATGTTCGACGCCATGCAGCAGCGGAGGAAGTCCTCCGCCAGTATGCGATTTGGATGTGCGCGAGAAAATCTCGTGGCGGTTGTGTAGGGGCGGTTGAAGAGTGCCTCCTCGCGCCAGTCGGCCTCGCAGCATCGGGCGGCGTGCTCGTGGTCGTCGTAGCAGGCCCGCTCTCGAGCTTCCCTGTCCCGCATGCGCCGGTTGTTGGCCTGCATCTCATGCCGCCACTGTTCTCCTTGATCTGTCGCCTCCTCGGTCGCGGCCTCTTCCGCAGCAGCTGCTGCAAGCGTTGCACCTCCCGGCGGCATGCGGTACGATCTCATGTGAGCTCAGCACTGCAGCGGAGTTCGTCTTTCGTCGGAGATGGTGAGAGGGGGAGATTAGGAGGAGTCTAGTTTGCGTCGGTATGGAGAGGGAGATGTGAGTTTGCGTCATTTTTAGAGCTGGCGGGGAGCGGGGTTTAGTGGATGTCGTTAACTCCGAGCATCGATTAGACTGCATACCATTAACGCTGACAACGCGTCGGTTCGCTCTGTGTCCGCCAGGGGAACCAGTGCGCCATTAAAACACGCAGATCGGTCATTCGTCGTCCTCAATAACTCGCGTTGAACGCGTCTGTGTCGCTGACGAGGCGGGCCCATGAGTCATTATGTGATGTGACGCGTGTTGTCGTGGTTGCCGGCACGACCAGTTGTAACCCAACAAACATGAGCCAAAGCGGGGTTGTTGGACGCGGGGTTGGACCGTCCGACAACTTCGCCTCTATTAGGTCACCCGGTGGGAGACATTTCATTCTGGCGTCCAATAGCCCTGTTGGGATCGCTATTGAGGGGCGACCATAGAGATGCTCTTATGAACCAGACATAGTGTGTGTTTAGACTGATGGGCTAGAAAAATGGTCCTGCCTACAAAATCCACTTTCCAAAGCTTAAAAATTCCGAAAAAATTAAGGGCATACATGTACAGATACTATGTAATACTCCAGTACAAAGTTTCGTGCAGACGGGACTTTTCATTAACCTGTGTAAAAAAGATAAATAAATGACACATTTATAATGCTATATAGCAATGAATTTATTTATTTTAGATAGCCAAAATAAATACATAATCGCCACGAGACTCAATCGTCGCGCATTGTGTTTGCATTTCCTATGCATCTTTTTTCAAAGATTTTTTCGATTTTTAAAAAGTGGTTAAAATGAACATTTAAAAAAAAGTTTAGGCAGAGCATGTCGGCCTGTTCAAATCAGGCGCACTCGATGGGCTACTATTTTTGTTTTTCCTGAGAGAAGGGCTACTGCTTGGACGATAATTATTTTTCCTTTGAAAAACCGAGCTTCAATCTAAGGCTTTTTCTGTCGCCACTAGGCCCACCACCCTTTATGCATGTTGGGCTGTTAGGATTTGTCATGGTTGTCACTGGGCTAAATTATCACAAGGTATATTGAACCAGGCCCGCTGGTACAAACTACTGAGTTGATCGAGGTTTCAATTTGGAATACCCGTCTCCCAATTATTTTTTTAATACTCAGTTTGGAACACACTTTTTTTTTGAAATGGGAGCATATAGCCCCAGCCTCTAAATCGTGATGATGCATACATCTGTAGCTTTTGTATTGATAAGAAAATAAAATCCAGAGTATTACACTTCAAGCATCATCCAGGTTGGATACTAAGATCAACCAGAGAAACAAAAATAATATTCTAATACAACTCATTGAATTATTTTAGCATGCAACCAGCCACCCTAGTTGTAAATAGCCTGAATGACCGTCATCAAACGAGCACATTCAGAATCCATAAGAACCCGCTGCTCCACCGGCAGAAGGAAAGACCACATGTGGATCCAATATGTGGCTTGGTGGACTACCTGCAAAAAGTGAACACCTCTTGATTTGTTAAACACAACATCATTTCTGCAGTTCCAAATAGCCCATAAGAAAGCACAAGTTCCAATTTGAATTCTTGCTTTAGATTTCTTATCCACCTCTTCCAACCAATTACCAAACATATGGCCAATACTAGAGGGTTGAGCTATGCTAAACGTAAAATGAAGCAATCTCCAAATATGTCTAGCAAAATTACAAGTAATAAACAAATGATTGACTGACTCCTCGTTGTCACAAAACACACACTTCTTACAACCCTCCCAACCTCATTTCCTTAAATTATCTTTAGTAAGAACACACTTTCGCTGCAAGAACCACATAAATATTTTAATTTTTAAAGGGACTTTCAATTTCCAAAGATATTTATGAAGAAAAGGGGTATGTACATGCATATAATCAGAATACATGGATTTGACTGAAAACACACCTGTATCAGTCAAACCCCAAACAAACCTATCCTCCTCTGAGTTTAGATGAATATTCATAAGCCTACAAACCAACTGCAGCCAAGCTTCCCATCTCTCTCCAAAAAGAGTTCGTCTAAACTGAATATTAAGAGGATTATGTGACAACACTTCTGTCACTAACACGTTTTTATGCCTCACAATATTATACAGAGAAGGATATTGCGCAGCGAGAGGAGTCAGTCCTAGCCAAGAGTCCTCCCAAAACCGAGTAGAAAGGCCATTACCTATCTTAAAGGAACCTCGCTTGAAAAAATCTTTCTTAACCGTCATGATTCCCTTTCAAAACGGAGAATCATAAGGCCTAACTTCAACTTGAGACAAAGTTTTATTGGATAAATATTTATTCGTTAAAAGTTCTTGCCAAACCCCTTTTTCATTTAACAATTTAAAGATCCATTTTGATAGTAAACACCTATTCTTAACGTCAAGAACCTCAACACCTAAGCCCCCTTGATCTTTTGGTCTACAGATCATGTCCCACCTAGACAAACGATACTTTCTCTTGTGTAGGCTGCTTTGCCAAAAGAACATACTATGAAAGAAATCCAACCTTTTTTGAACCCAACGGGTATTGGAAAAAAGGATAACAAAAATATAGGTAGGCTAGTAAGGACTGAATTAATAAGAACAAGCCTGTCCCCATAGGACAGTATTTTCCCAGCCCAAGATCCTAATTTATTTTCAAAACGATCCTCAACCATTTTCCATTCTTTGTTAAGCAGCTTCCTATAATGAATGGGGATACCAAGATACTTAAACGGAAGAGAACCAACATCACATCCGAATAAGGATTTATACTCATCCTGTCTCTCAATTGCTTTGCCAAAGCAATAAAGTTCACTCTTATGGAAGTTTATTTTTAATCCTGACAATTGTTCAAACAATGCCAGTATTAACTTCATATTAACGGCTTTATCAATACCATCCTCTAAGAATAGAATTGTATCGTCTGCATATTGTAAAATAGAAATTCCCCCTTCCACCAAATGTGGTATTAAGGCCCCTACCTGACCATCCTCTCTGGCCCTAGCTATCAGAATAGCCAACATATCTGCAACAATATTAAACAAAACATGGGATAAAGGATCCCCCTGTCGCAGTCCCTTCAACGTTTGAAAGTAATGTCCGACGTCATCATTAACACGAACCCCAACACTCCCCTCCCCCCCCCCCCCCCCCCCGAACAAAAGTGCTGACACACTCACACCACTTTGGATCAAACCCCTTCATTCTAAGTGCCTGTTGCAAAAAGGACCACTTAACTTTGTCATATGCTTTTTCAAAATCAATTTTAAAAATGATTCCATCCATCTTCTTAGTTCTCAACTCATGGATGGTCTCATGAAGGATAACAACTCCCTCTAAAATATTACGTCCCGGAATGAAAGCCGATTGAGTTGGTCTAATGACTTTGTGAGCAATAGACGAAACACGATTCGTACCCACTTTAGTAAAAATCTTAAAGCTCACATTCAGCAAACAAATAGACCTAAATTGTTCAATGCGACATGCATCGTCTTTCTTAGGAAACAACGTGATAATCCCAAAGTTAAGCCTAAAAAGAGGCAACTCACCCTTCTGTAATTCAGAGAAGAGAACCATCAAGTCACTCTTGATAACCTCCCAAAACTTCTGATAAAATTCAGCCGACAAACCATCCGGACCGGGAGACTTATTGTGTTCCATTTGGGAAATTGCCTCAAACACCTCCTTTTCAGTAAAGGGTGATGTCAAGGACATATTCTCCTCATTCGACACTTGAGGCATATCCGTATTATATGTTTCAATCATATTAACATGGCTATGTTCCGGTGCCCCGAACAATTTTTTATAATATTCAGATATGAACACCCTCAGATTGTTTTCACCAACAATCGTGCCATCATCCTGCTCTAGTTGAAAAATCCGTTTCTTCCTATGTTTCCCATTGGCAATCAAATGGAAATACTTAGAGTTATTCCCCCTCCTGAACATGTTTAACCTTTGCCCTCTGAGCCCATTTCGATTCCTCGTCTCTCGTAAGCCTCGCTAAACACTCATCTCCATCTTTTTTAGCCTTTCTTTCATCAGGCGTAAGAAGAGATGTTTCCGCCTTAATATCCAACTCCTCAATAAGAAGTGTCAATTTTTGTTTTAAAATTCTATATTCTCCACTAATATTATTTGCCCAACCTCTTAAAAATTGTCGTAGGTGTTTTATTTTATTTTGCCAAGTCTCAATAGGTGAAGACCCCCCCTCGTTTCTCTCCACTCTCTACTAACCATCTCAATGAACCCCTCTCTTCTCAACCAAGAGAGTTCAAAAGAGAATTTAGACTTGTTCCCCAGGTGAGAACATTCACCCGAGTCTACAATGAGTGGTGTGTGGTCTGACCCAGACCGCGATAAAGCATGAACCGAGACTGAAGGAAACTTCTGCTCCCAATCTACACTCGCTAGAAAACGATCCAACTTTTCAAAATTTGGTACCGGCATTCTACTGACCCAAGTAAATTGTCTGCCCAAAAGTTCCAATTCTTTCAAGTCTAGACTTTCAATAATCGCATTGAAA
This sequence comes from Alopecurus myosuroides, assembly GCA_028641055.1. NCBI lineage: Eukaryota > Viridiplantae > Streptophyta > Magnoliopsida > Poales > Poaceae > Alopecurus > Alopecurus myosuroides. Next base: position 282,585,081 of record CM054057.1, on the reverse strand, counting down.
ATGAATGGCCAACGAGCATTGAAATTATTATTATTATTCTCCTCTTGTCATCTAATAATATTAAAATCCCCTCCCACCAAAAGAGGAGACTCTTCATTCTCAAACACACGCACCAGCTCGGCCAAGAAATCAGGTTTGAGAGCGTCTTGTGCTGCCCCATATGCGATCACAAGAGACCAAACAAAACCATCCATACATAGTTTCAGTTTGAACTTAATACAAAATTCCCCAGTGATAAAATGTTGAACTAAAATATTCACTCTATTGAAACCCACAAGGACTCCCCGAGACTGACCATGTGGTGGTAAACAGTACCACACAAAGTCCAAACCACTAGCTAGATGAGATAAGAAATGATGTGCAAAATCAGACCTTCTTGTCTCAATAATAGCTATAAAATCTAAATTCTTGTCCATAATAGTTTCTCTAACAAACAAGTGTTTTGCTGAATCCCCAACCCCATCACTGTTCCAAATCATCCCTCTCATTATGATACTTTTTTCAATTTTTCTAGTCTAGCACTCTTTCGTTTAATAGATAGGCCAGTGCCTTTATTCTTTTTACCTACAGCCTTATTGTTAATCAAACGGTGATCCGGGATCACAATATCCCATGACATATTATCCTCCTCCTCCACTAAATCTTCAGAAAGAACAGATGCTTTTTTAATGATGAAATTACTGGAATCTTGATCCTTATCAATGCATGATTGTTGTAAGAAAATAAACTTACGTTTTGCTTCAATACTTTTAATAACATTAACAGACTTGGCCTCCTGTTCCCGATCCGAGCCTAAAGACACCCCTAAACTCGTAGCCCTCTCGACAATATCCTCGTTAATCAAATTAACAAAAGAATGTACAGGGCGGTTATTCGTACCTGAGGCCTGATCATCGTCACGACGTTGCGCCAACATCATAGCACGCTCCATAGAGGGTACATCAGCCAATGATTGCGCACGAATCCTTGCACTCGATCGAATACCTTCCGAGTTTGGTGAAGTAATCCCTCCAAAAGCGATCACATCTTTATCCTCAAAGACTTGCTCTCCTCCAACCATCTGAAAACGTTTTAAAGGAGTCAACTCCTGATTATTATAGTTAACAGAAGATTTACCCAAACTAGGAGAGCATCCCATGTTATTATCCATGAGTATAGTTACCTCAGCCTGGTCCTGACTCATATTCGAAATCCGTACTGGCACAGCTGCCACGGATGGATCAGAGTCCTCAGAAGACATGTCCCCTGGCGTGACAGCAACGACAGGTGGAGTATTGCCCGCAGACGTCAGGACACCAAAGTCTCTGCCTGCGTCCACCGGCGGTAGCGTTTGTGCAGCAATTTTGCTGGCCGGCAGAGAAACGGAGGCAATTCTGCACTGCGGCAGAATAACCTGCTGTCGAGAAGTGTGTGCGGCAGGGTTGTCCACCACTCGCTGCTGCACGATTGAAAGCTCATGATCCCTCTAATGATTTTGGTGATGATGATAACACGGGTATCATCTATCTAACAGTGTTGTTTTAGTCTGTGCAGCTATCATCTCAGATGCTTATTGTTATATCCTTGACGGAAGATCAAAGAGAAGGCCTACATTCTGGTTTCTATGCCACCGGATTTTTCAGTATACACACCGGAAATTCCGGTGCCTATGGGGCGGAATATCCGGCCCCAGCACCGGAATATTCCGGCCCTCTCCTTGCGTCCCCGGAAACGACTAAGTGTTTTCACTGCCCGCGGACAGAAGCCAGGGCAGAAATTTGCCCCGGAAATTTCCGGTGCAAAAATCCGGCCCTCTGGGACTTAGCGAAAAATGGAGTTCTCCCAAGTGCCCGCGCACAGAAGGTGGGGCGGAAATTTGCCCCGGAAATTTCCGGTGCAAATATCCGGCCCCTGGTCCTTAGCAGTTTTCGTCAACGAGCTGGTGCCCGCGCGCAGAGAGGGGGGCGGAGTATTGGGGCGGAAATTTCCGCCCCCGGATATTTCAAATATCCGCCCCCCGGACTATTCAAAAATCCAGCCCAAGCTGACCGGAAATTTCTGGTGCTAGCACCGGAATATTCTGGCCCTAGAGGACTGCAACGGTCAGAAATTGGAGGATCCTATAAATAGATGTCTTCTTCCTCTAGATAGGTAGCTCGTCCATTCCTCTCTCTCCTTCATTGTTGTAGAGCTCAAAACACCCCGATCTCCCTCCTCCTCCAACCAAACTCGATACCCTTCAAGGATCTCATGGAGGAGGACTAGATCTACCTTTCCACCAAGCCAAAACGTGTGTACCCACACCACAACTCTTGGGATCTTGTAATCTCTTGGTTGCTTTGTCATCCAAGGGAAACCCTAGTGCTTGTAGCTTCCACCTTGTAGCAAGAAGCTTCGATTGTTGAGAGCCTCCATCTCACTTGTGGAGTAGCCTCAACCCCTTGTAAAGGTTTAGTCAACGCCTTCAAGTCGACCTCATAGTGGAAACGAGAATCTCCCTCACCGGAGAAGCTCAAGGAGAACAAGGTGTGCACGTCCGTGATATTGAGGAGCGCCTAGGTGGCTCCCCACCTCTCCAACGTAGACGTACTTCTTTTAAGAAAGAACTACGGGAAACATATCCTTGTCTCCGTGTTTTTCACTTGTTGTTATCTTGTACCGTTCCTTTATTTCCGCTGCTACTTGTTCCGTACCACCTAGGGGATTCACTTAGTTGCACATTTAGGTAATCAAGCATTTACTTTCTTAAAGCCCCCATTAAAAGTGAAAAAGAAGTAAAATTTGTAGGTAACCTATTCACCCCCCCTCTAGTTGACCATATTGCACTTTCAATTGGTATCAGAGCCTCGGCTCTTTTATCGGGCTTAACCGCCTAAGAGTAATCATGGTCAACGGAGATGATCCCGAATCTTCTAAGGAGGAGCTCTCCAAAATGGCCGACACTATAGATAACCTAGAGACAACGGTTTGTACCATTCAAACCCAATTGTCCAAGGTTAGCTCTAGTATGGGCTCGGAGGTTTCCTCCATCAAGAAGATGTTGGAGAACATGATGGGTAGAACCAAGGGGCCTTCTCACTCTCCCCATGTCACCGATGAGGATAGTTCGGATGAGGAAACAAATCTGGATATTTCCGAACTCGAAGAGAACATTGCCAAAGCTAAGGCTAAAGCCGCACAAAAGGCTAAAGCCAAAGCTAAGGAGAGTGACGGTGGCTCCAAGTCTCAAACGGCTAATGGTTCGGGGTCCAATTCAAAAGTTCCACCACCGCAAAACTATGATTCTATCCACCCAATCGTTTCCATGCCACACATCCTTAATGTTGGAGTTCCACCCATCCTTAACACTAACGAATTTTCCTCTTGGAAGTTTGAAATGGAATCTCACATTTCAGGATCGTGTACCGCATTGTGGAGAAGCGTGATCCATGGATTTCATCCTCATGACCCAAGCAACTTGACTCCAAGGGAGGATGTTGAATCTCAACTCAACAAAACTGCTCTTGTAATTATCCAGAAGGCTCTCCCAAGGGAGCATCTCACTCACATCCGCGGTTGCAAGACCGCCAAGGAAGCTTGGGACAAACTTGACACCTTGTTTCAAGGAAATGCTAGCATTCAGTCTTCCAAGTATGATGTGGCCATTGACAACTCCGAGAACTTCGTTATGCAAGAGGATGAGACTCCTGAAGAGCTCTATAGAAGGGTTGTCACTCTCGCCAATCAACTGAGAGACTTTGGCAAGGAAGAGATCACCGATGAGTGGATAAAGAGGAAATTTGTCAAGGCTATCACACCCTTCGAGAAGAATCTCGCCACTAGTATCCGGACAAGAGCGGACTACAACACTCTCAACTCCATTGGTGTTCTTAGTGAGTTCATCGCAATCTCTCTCTCACACAAGAGTGCGGATGATGCTCTAGCTCGCTCTAGAGGGATGTGAAAGTCTCCCAACCTTGCATTGAAGTCAAAGGCAATGGCTAGGGTTGATGAAAGTGAAGAAGATGATGATGATGAGGAAGACTATGAAGACACTTACACGGGAGCTCACAAGTGCATTGCCCTTGCTATGCATGGATATTGGAAGAGATGGGAAGCTCACAAGGCCGGATCTCCAAGGCCTCCACGAAACAAGAACTACAAGAAGAAGGGGGAGCGACCAAGGACATGCTACAATTGTGGTAGCGCTAACCACTTCGTGAAGGAGTGCCCCTTTGAGCCAAGATAAGAAAACGAAGGCAAGCTTGTTCGCAAGAACAAGACCAAGCCTCCTCAAAACAAGAACTTCGCAAGGAAGGTGCCAAGGGCTCTCTACGTTCAAGAAGGGGCGGTTCTTGAGACTTACATCTCCGGAGATGAAGGAGAAGATGAGGTAGTTGGAGTTGCTCACATCGCCAAGGCCACCGCATCATCACCTTCGATCTCTCTATTCGAATCCCCCAATGAGAATGTGGCTACCCGACCTACATGTCTTATGGCAAAAGCCACTTCGGGAAGTGCTTCCGGTTCAAGCAAATGGACGGTGGATAGTGGTGCATCCCAACATATGACCGGAAGCAATGACGCAATGGGTGATCTTCAACCTCCATTACCCCATCTCAATTGCGTTACTATTGGTGACAACTCCGAATTGAAGGTATTGGGACGAGGCAAGGTAGCAATCTCAAATGACTTGTCAATTGAGAATGTTCTCCTTGTTGAGTCTCTAGGCTATAATCTCATCTCGGTTCTTCAACTTGCTAAGAGTGGTTTTACCTCTTTCTTTAATAAGGAGAATGTGATTGTCACTTGGGAAACGACTCTTAAAGTAGCCTTTGTTGGGCATGTCTAGAACGGCATGTATGTAGTGGACTTCTCCAAAGGAGACACGTGTGCCGCGACATGCCTAATGGCTAAAGTTGATGTGGGTTGGCTATGGCATCGCCGGTTAGCCCACACCAATATGAGGACGTTGCATGACCTTCAAAGTGGCAATCACGTTCTAGGACTAACAAATGCTAAGTTTGCCAAAGATCGTGTGTGTAGCTCTTGCGTTCTAGGAAAGCAACATGGAGAAGCACATCCCACCAAGACGAACATCACCACATCAAGAATCCTCGAGCTCATTCACTTGGACCTCTTTGGTCCTCTATCATATGATAGTCTTGGAGGCAAGAAGTATTGCTTGGTGATTATGGATGATTACTCACGATATTGTTGGGTGTACTTCTTCAAGAGAAAGAGTGAGACTCAAAAGCGGGTCATCGAGTTCATCACTTTGGTGGAAAGACAACATAATATAAGCATCATGGCTATCCGAAGTGATAATGGCTCCGAGTTCAAGAACTACACCGTAGAGGGATTTCTTAGTGAGGAAGGCATTGCTCATCAATATTACACTCCCTACACTCCTCAACAAAATGGTGTGGCGGAGAGAAAGAATCGGACTCTTATGGATGCGGCTCGAACCATGATTGCGGAGTTCTCTTCTCCTTATAATTTTTTGGCCGAGGCCGTCTCCACCGCTTGTCACGCTAGCAACCGATTATATCTCCGCAAGATCTTGAACAAGACCCCTTATGAGATTCTCACGGGCAAGAAGCCGGACGTTTCATACTTCAAGGTCTTTGGATGCAAATGCTTCATTCGCAAGAGAGGGAAACGCTTGTCAAAGTTCGAGACTAAATCCTATGAGGGTATCTTTGTTGGCTATGCCTCAAACGCTCATGCTTATAGAGTCTATAACAAGTCCACCGGACAAGTTGAAGAAGCTATAGACGTGGTATTTGATGAGGATAATGGGTCCCAAGGGGGCCGTATAAATCATGGTATTGTAGGAGATGCAATTCCTCCCATCGTCATAAGAAGAATGGGGATTAGTGAAATAATCCCCATTGAGGGTTACCGGATGACGGAGGGAGAAGGACTATGCCCCACTCAAGTGGAGCCATTGACTACATCCATTGATAACCAAGTTACCCAACAAGATACACCAAGCCCTCACGCTTCACCACAAGGCCAAGCTAACAATCAAGGCCAAGCTCATGATGAAGGCCAAGCTCACAATGAGGAACAAGATACACATGGTGATGATACAACTCGGAACATAAGGGATCCACCTCCCGTTGATGATCAAGATCAAGGTGGTCATGTCTCCGATGATGAAGGTGATGATCAAGCGCTATCCAAGGAAACTTTGGAGGAGATGCTAGCTCGTAGGGCAAAGAGAAGACTAGATAATCTCGCTCGTGCCGGTCACACGAAGGACATGATTCTTGGACAAGTTCGTGGAAGGGTCGTCACAAGGAGGCAACTAGAGGATTTTAGCAAAGCGCATGCATTCGTCTCTCACATTGAGCCAAAGAAGGTCTATGAAGCTCTTGAAGATCAAGATTGGCTTGAAGCTATGCACGATGAACTCAACAATTTCGAGCGCAACAAGGTGTGGAAATTGGTACCAAGGCCCAAAGATTGCAAGAACGTCATCGGCACTAAGTGGATCTTCAAGAACAAACACGACAAGGACGGCATCGTCATCCGCAACAAGGCTAGATTGGTTGCTCAAGTCTTCTCTCAAGTCGAAGGTGTCGATTTCGGTGAAACATTCGCTCCCGTTGCTCGTCTTGAATCTATTCGCATCTTACTTGCATATGCCTCTCATCACAACTTTAAATTGCAACAAATGGATGTTAAAAGTGCATTTTTGAATGGTCCCATCCACGAGTTGGTTTATGTCAAACAACCTCCGGTTTTGAAGATCCCAACCACCCCGATCATGTCTACAAACTCGATAAGGCGCTATATGGGCTTAAACAAGCTCCACGTGCGTGGTACGAGCACCTTAAAGAGTTTTTGGTAGATCGTGGGTTCAATGTTGGTTTAATCGATCCCACCCTTTTCACCAAAAAGGTTGGAGGTGACTTGTTCATATGCCAACTCTATGTGGATGATATCATCTTTGGTTCTACTAACGTCGCATTCAATGATGAGTTTTGCAAGCTTATGACGGATAAATTCGAGATGTCAATGATGGGAGAATTAGAGTATTTTCTTGGCTTTGAGATCAAGCAACATCCCGAAGGCACATTCATCAAGCAAGCCAAGTATACTCGAGACATGCTCAAGCGCTTCAACATGCACGATGCCAAACCTATGAAGACTCCCATGTCCACGACTATTGACTTGAAACCCGACCCGAATGGTAAAGAGGTAGATAAAAAGGTATACCGCTCCATGATTGGCTCTTTGCTCTACCTTTGTGCATCTAGACCCAATATTATGTATAGCGTTGGTAAATGTGCAAGGTTTCAAGCCTCCCCGAGACAAAGTCACTTTGAAGCGGTTAAGCGTATCTTTCGATATTTAGTTCATACCCCAAACTTTGGTCTTTGGTATCCCAAGGGTTCAAGCTTTCAGCTCATTGGGTATTCGGATGCGGACTATGCGGGAGAGAAGACGGATAGGAAATCTACATCCGGAAGTTGTCAATTTCTTGGCCGCTCATTGGTATGTTGGTCTTTCAAGAAGCAAAACTGCATTGCACTCTCCACCACTGAGGCCGAATACATCTCCGCGGCGAGTTGTTGTGCTCAATTACTTTGGATGCGGCAAACATTGAGAGATTATGGCATCGTCTTCGACAACATTCCTCTCTTGTGCGACAATGTGAGTGCCATCAAGATCGCCAACAATCCCGTTCTTCACTCCAAGACGAAGCACATTGAGATATGACATCACTTTATTCGGGATCATGTTGAGAAGGGTGATATTGACCTCTCCTATGTTGCGACCAAGGATCAACTCGCGGATATCTTCACGAAGGCCCTTGATGAACCAAGATTTCGGGGTTTGAGGAATGAACTAAATGTGATCGATGTGTCTAACTTCTCTTGAACCCTTGCATAAGTACCTTCACTATATGTGCTATCTAGTCTAGATGTAGGCATGGACATAGGGGGAGCGTAGTTCAACTCATGAACAAACACTCCACCTATCATGCGCAAAACAATCAAAACGTCATGCATATCTAGTCAATTTGTGACTTATTGTGCTTAAACCGTGAGTTATACTTTTGAGTCCAAGATACATCTTCGCGGCTCCTTGGTATCACTCAAACACGGTGGCTTCGGCCACCAACTTTTTCCTTTGAATTTGTATTCGATGTGATTTTGATGTTTTCCTCGTGTTCGTGCGTTTGTTTGTGTTTTTCGTTTTTGGAGGCTCACGACTTGTTCCATCTTCCACAAAAACTCGGATGGCGTGGGAACACCGGAAATTCCGGCCTAGGGACCGGAATATTCCGGCCCTCAGACATTTGTCCCAGAAATTTCGCCCATTTCCGATGTGCCCGCTCGCAGAAGGCACACCAGAAATTTGAGCGGAAATTTCCGGGGACCCGGAATATTCCGTGCCTTAAGCCCCAGAAATTTCCGGGGTTCGAAATGGACTCGAATAATCCCCCAAATATCCCGCGTGCCCGCTCGCAGAAGGCACACCGGATATTTGGGCGGAATATTCCGGCCCAAATTTCCGGACCCCGGAATATCCGGCCTTAATACCGAAAATTTCCGGTGTGGTTAGTCTGGGGCTATATAAGGGCGACGGGAGGGAGCAGTTCCAGGTTGCTCCTCTCCCTTCGCCTCCACTCCGCCTCCAGACGCCGCCGCCGCCTTCGAGACCTCCGGGAGGCCCCTTTGCCTCCCCTGCTTGTCCTCTAATCACCTTTTGCGGATCAAGAGACCGCACAACCGTTCCTACCTCATGGATCCCGGTATGTGTTCCGTTTTCTCCGTAATCTATGGTTGATTAGATGATTCGATCTCATGTCTAGTGTTGTTCATGATATTTGTAACACCTGGGGTGTTATCCCTAATTTAGAAAATTGGTTGTTTTCTTTTTTGGCATTGCATCACATGCATCATCTGCACATTGTTTGCAAACCAATTAAAAAAAAAAAAATTCAAATCCATTTAAATTTTTTCAAACAATGCACCTGTGTTTTTCAAACTCAAATTGTTTTTCAATATAAGTTGATTGGAATTAAATTTTGCTTGGTTATTTCAAAAAAAACCACCCTTTATGAAACCCTATTTGAAATTAAAATGGCAAATTCGAATCAATTTGGCAATTTGAAAATTTTGAAAATAAAGTTCACAAACCTTGGCCTCACTGTTTTGTGATTCAATAAAAATTAATTCATAAGAAAAATAAAGCCCTAACACCTTATTCTTTCTCTCTCTCTCTTTCCTACAAAAAAATAGAAGCAAAAAAAAAATGAATGAGCTAGGGGGAGGCTGTAACACCTGGGGTGTTACCCTAAGTAGAAAGTTGTTTGTTTTCTTTTTGCTTTGCATCACATGCATCCTATGCATTGCAGCATGTTTTCAAAACAACTGGAAAACTCAAACCAAATTAAACTTTCAAACATTGTTCAAAATTTTCAATTTAAAAAATTGCAAACTAAAACAACTCAATTGTTTCCAATAGTTTTGAAGTTGAATTCATTTAAATTGCTTGTTAAATAAAAACTCCCTTTAATCAACACACTAATGACAAATTCAAATACACTTCAAATTCAATCATAATGGGCATGATCAAATTGTGGGTTTAAAAATCAAATTCTTGCAAACAATTAATTCAATAAGGTCTCATAAATTGTTTGGGGTTATTGTATAAATTGTTTAAAAATCAATCTTTATGGAAAACTAATGGAATTTCAAATATCAACTTAAAACTCCAATTAATATTTCAATATTTGGACTTAATATTCACAATTGCTTTGAATTGCTGTTTGCCAATTAATAACATTTATTTATAAAATTAAAACCCAAACCCTATTTCTATCTCTCTCTCTCTTTTATCCCTTACAAAAAAAAGAAGAAAAGGAATAATCAAAAGGAGAGGTGAGCTGTGAGAGGCAGCCCAACCCATTCTTTTTTCTCCCCCCATCCCACCACGGGCCCAACCCTTGGCGCTGCAGCCCACTTACCTCTTCTCCCTCGTACGGACGAACAGAGAGGTGGAGACGTCGCTGTCATCCCCACCATGGACCCCCCTAGCTCACCTGCTCCCGAGCCCTACAAGACCCCAACCCGTGCCCTAACCCTAATGCTCTCCCCTCCCCTCCCCAGCCGCCGCCAAATCTCCTCTCTTCCTCCCACCTCTCGGATTTCTTTTCCTCTGTACCATACCGAGATGGAGTGGCAGAAGCAGCCACCGTTACCGTCGAAATTCGTCACCGTCGTCCTTCTCCAAGCATGATCGACTACTACCAGCTCCCCCCGGTGAGCCGCCCTCCTGATTCCCGTCGAATTTCGTCACTTTAGCGCTCCGTATCGTTAACTTAATCTCTGACCAAGCTGTTGTCCACCATGGTCATGGAAGCCAAAGCTACTGTCAATCCTTCGTTCTGTACTCCCGACCCACACAGGACATGTACCATCACCAAGTACACACGCATGTACACCCTGATCGCCCCTGTACCTCCGGCTTGCACGCACACACCAGGAACCAGCAGCGTTCTGGTGATCTCCGATCCGTCGCGCTGCAGCAGGAAGACCAAGTCTGAAGCTTTTTTTCGTGGAAGTTCAGTTATGCCAACTAGTCACCTCTTCTTGTTTCTGTTTCAAGTCATTACACAAACTCGGAACTAGCCCATTGGCGTTACCTCTGACTGCATCCTGGGAGGTCCCGAGTTCAATTCCCCCACCCGCGTCGAAAATCTCCGGCTTTTATTTTGTATACCTTCAATCCTGGAGCTGAAAGTCTGAACTTTTCCCTTCAAAATTTCAGTTAAACGTTCGGGATACAGTACATGTGGAACCCGACCCAGTTGTTGTGCGTAGCACTGGTCTGTCCTAGCGGCCAGCAAGTTGATCCGTTGTCGTGGAGATCCAAAGTTCGATTCCCATCCTATGCACAAGCCTCCTATTTTTATTTCTCCAAGTCTGACGCTCATGTGCTGTTCTGAATTTTTATTCAGTTAACGTCGGGGCGGCCAACTCTTGTTCCTTCAGTCTCGTCTATTGTCCCAAGTACTGCTTTATCCCAGTGGTACTGGTTCGTTGTGCTGCACATGAGCCCCAAGTTCAAATCCTAGGCAACCCTTTTATTCTGTCAATTTCTTTTATTTTTGCCAAAATGTTTTAATTCATAACTTGCAAACTATAACTCCAAATTTAAATTGTTAAATATGTTTACTGAACCAAATTAAATTCTCTACCTATTTAAATCATTTGTAATCTGTTTTGAACATTCCAAATATTTTCAAAACTTCAAATTCAATAACTCTTATGAATTTGATTAAATTCATAACAAACTCAAATTTATTTCAAATGGGACATATAAAATATGTTTTCCAACCCAAATTTCATACTCTTTCCAAATATAACATTTGTTTTCTGTTTTGGATAAATAAACTAATGCAATTACTTAATGCTTTAATTAAATCATTTAAATGGTGAAATTCATAACTAATTCAATATTAATTCAAATGTCACATATGAAATATGTTTTCCATGCCAAATTGAACCACTTTTCCAAATATAAAATTTGTTTCATGTTTTGAATAATTAAAATTGGTTAAATAATTTAAACCTTGTTTAAATCATTTAAAATTGCTAAATTCATAACTTGGTCAAATTAATTTCTTTTTGGACATATAAAATATGTTTTCAAACCAGAAAATCATAACCTTTCCAAATATAAATTTCATTTGATGTTTTGAACAAATAAAAATTCAAATAAATTCATAGTTGAATTAAATTCAATTAAATCTTGTTTAAACTTGTTTAATTCATAAGTAAATTATTTTAAACCCCTCTTCAACAAGTGAAACATGTTTTCCACCTAAAATTTGGCGTACTTTCCAAATATGAACTTTGTTATCTGTTTTGAACAATTAAAATTGGTGAAAACAACAAATGCTTGTGTGACACCTTTTAAGGAACCAAAATTCCAACACTTAATAAATAAAATTCCAAACTTGGTAAACCTTATTTCTAATTGTTTCTATTGTTGTTATCTTTCTGTTTTCCTCATCCATGCATCATTCTAATCAAGTTTCACATGTTGGTTAGTTGTAGAACAATTATTTCAACCTTAATTCATGGGATTTCCATATGCAATCCAAATTGCATATGGGTCCATTTAAACATGTTATCATGTCAACTAGTTTATCTTGATGCATCTTTAAACTTGTCATGCATCCATATCTTGATCATGCTGGATCTTTTGCCGTAGTAGTAATTGTTGCATCCGGTGTTTGTTCGAGGTTCGTTGCTTCTTCGCGGATAGGACGTTGAGATGACGTGAGCATCGACAAGTTCTGTGGATGTACCTCTACTTGCTGGATTCCAGGCAAGTATACTCACTTGCTGCCAAATGGCTGCCTTTCATCATTTGTTACCGATTCTTTCCGTTGTTCTTATTCTAGCCTTATGTTTCGATGCTTGCGTCTCGATCCTATTATATGTTTACCTTACAGCCATGATATAGCCTTCCTTCCACTTCCTATTAACTGTTGTTTATTTACCCTGTTGGCCCTCGTGTCGTAGTTGCATGCTTAGTGTTGTTTGCGCTCAAGTCTTGTTGTCCGTCTTATTACCTGTTTAGTGGATAGTTGGGTTTCAATTCAATCAACCACATGTTAATGTTTGGGGTAATAATAATTTGATGTTAAGGCACCGGCAGGAGGCCCGGCGTGGTTTTGAAGCCTGCTAGTGTCGACCCTAATTAGGAAAAGGGTCTTGTCTACTGATCCATGATGAGCGCACTAACCGCATGTGGGAAGCGAGTATGGGCGCCCCCCTCAATTTGATTCGATTCGCATCTCGTCCAAATCGCCTCATTTAGTTCGGGTTTTCCATTTGCCGCATGCATGATCTTGCGAACCCAGGCCAGGGTGGAACTTTTGTAGTCGGCATTTAGGGAGACACGTTCTTAGAGTGCTATGAGGGTCCCCTTTTCTTCGTGGGGCTCGATTAGCCGTGCGCTCAATTGCACGGGGTTCTTTGGGCTTGATGCGAAGAAGAGTTGGGTTGTGTTGAGTACCTCCCTTGGTGGGTTGATCCCCCGTCTGGCGGGTTATTCTTACATGTACGGCCAAATTGGTGCATCCCTGCAGGGTTAAATCTTCTCGAGAAGCCGTGTTTTCCGCGGTTATGGTTGACTTGGTGAAAGTACTGGCTAACAAGTACTCAGAACAACTTACACCTAACTAATGATAACTTGACTAGTAATAGTCTTATTGACACAATAATTTGAACATCATTAATCCAACAGTGTGAGTTATCCTTGGGTTGCTTCCTTAGTAGGGGGTAACATTGGATGGGTTTGTTTGGGTGGTTAGTACTAGTTGGTTACGATACGCTATCTTATCCCCCTCTTTTAGCCGGATGTTGTAGTGAGTCTCTGTAGTTGGTTAGTGCAGCCCGCTGACGCTTATTTGCAATAATCCCTTCCTTTCCGTTGAACCCAAAGTATTTGTATCTGGTGATGATTGGTTACGCCGGTATCTTGTGAGTATGGTTTATCCACTTGCCAGTACTTAACCGTACTGACCCACGAATCCTTTTTCGTGGCTGCATATTCAACATTGCAGTCAACAGGTTTGAAGTCTGACGACGTTAGCTTGGGAATCCCTCCGGCTTGGCCTGGGCAGGGATTGGACGCTCTCGGTTATCTTTAGGACTCTTAGTACAATTTGTATCTTGTCTGTAGTCGGACCCTATGTTGTTTCTTCCGCTGTTATTTGGATCTTTGTATTGTATCAGTTGTATCCTTGACTCGTTTGGGTCTTCTTGTATATATATCTTTTCTGTTGTTGTTGTGGATTATTCGTGAACTGTTGTAATGTTATCACAAGTGGCAACCTGGAATCGGTTATTATGTGGATTTTGGCGGGAATGTTGAAATCTGCATAGTGCCCGATCTCGGGGCGTCACAGAGGCAGCCAGGCCCAACTCCAGCCCAGCAGCCCAACCCCCCCTTTCTTCCTCGTACGGACAGAACAGGAGGGGGGATGTCGCTGTCACCTCCCATGGCCCCCACCTCCACCTGCTCCCCTCTCCTCCCCCTTATAGCTGCCCTCCTTCCCTCTCCTCCCTAACCCTAGCCGCCTCCTTCTTCTCTCCTCCATCCGCCGCCATCACCTCCCTCCCTCCTCTGTTTATTTTCGTTTCTCCGAACCTTCTGAAGTTTGAAGGTGCCTCAATGGCCGAAAGTTGCGGGCCATGGTGAGGTCGCTGCGGTCGTCGTCGTTGCCCCGGGAGTGCGGGAATGGAACCACGGCGCCTCCGTCGTGCGATTCCGGGCCTCGGGAGGAAGGGAGGCACACCGCAGCGAGGCTGCCGTCCCCCTCTTCTTCCCGCCGGTGCCTGCTGCGACGAGCAACAGGGATGATCGCCGATCCCTGTCGAGCACGGCTCGGCCACGATGATTCCCTCGGTGAGTCCCTCGCCCTCGCCCTCTCCTCTCTCCCCTCTCTCCCCTCTGCCCCGCGGGCGCACGCCCAGCGCGCCCGTCGCCCTCGCCGGCGAGCGCTCCATGGTCGTCGTCGATCGTGTTCCTCTGCGTGCGTTAACTGAATCTCAATTCAGTACCCGCACCTGTTACCTCAAAAGCGCACTCCTCTGTATCCATCAACAAAGCCGCAGCTAGCCCAGTGGCTAGGATCCCTTGCGCGCGCCCAGCAGGTCTTGGGTTCGATTCCCCCCAGGCGCAAAGCCACCCCTTTTTCCTTCTTTTCCTTTTTATTTCTCGAATTTCAGAAAAGCAGATCTGAGGCCTTAATTGTAAAATCCATAACAAATTGAATTTTGCTCCAAATCCAATGATTCAAGTTTCTGTGTATTCATAATTTTGTGCTCTTTCTGTTAATGTCAAAGTTGCAACATGTTTCTGTAATAATTTTTGCACTAAATAATTAAATACAGAAAATGCAATAAAAATGTGAAACTTTGGAATTTCATAACTTGAGTTCTGTTCATCCAATTTAAGCAAACGTGGGCTCTAAAAATTTGTCTTAACAAACTCTACACATTGGTATTTTATTTGGTCACAATTGAATTAAATTTGAACATGTTTCCTTCTGTTTACTAAAAAGGGCAGAATAAAAATGCTTATGAAAAATTGCTTAATAAATTCAATAATGATCCAAAAATTATGTTTAATAGCTCAAAATGTTCAGTGAAACATTTGCTACATGTTTTCAACCTTTTAAATACAATTTGTTTACTGTTTTTCCTAATTAAAAGTGGTGCAATAATTCAATGCTTTAATTAAACCTTTTAAATTGCAAAATTCATAACTTGGTCAAATTAAATTCTTTTTGAACATATAAAATATGTTTTCAAACCAGAAAAGTATAAACTTTCCAAATATGAATTTTATTTAATGTTTTGAACAAATAAAAAATTCAAATAAATTCATACTTGAATTAAATTCATTTAAATCTTGTCCAAACTTGCTTAATTCATAATTAATTCATTTTAAATCCTTTTTCAACAAATGAAACATGTATTCCACCTAAAATTTTGTGTTCTTTTTAAATATGAATTTTGTTATCTGTTTTGAACAATTAAAATGGGTGAAAACAATAAATGTTTGTGTAACTCATTTAAGAAGCCAAATTTCATAACTTAATAAATAAAGTTCCAAACTTGGTAAACAACATATCAAATTGAAGCTATTGTTGTTTTCTTATTGTTTTCATCATCCATGCATCATTCTAATAAACTTTCACATGATGGTTATTTGTAGATCATTTAATTCACACATTAATTCATGGGCTTTTCCATATGCAATCCAAATTGCATATGGGCCCATTTAAATATGTTTACCATGTCAATTGGTTTACTTTGATGCATCCTTAAACTTGTCATGCATCCATATCTTGATCATGCTGGATCTTTTGCCGTAGAAGTAATTGTTGCATCCGGTGTTTGTTCTAGTTCGTTGCTTCTTCGCGGATAGGACGTTGAGATGATGTGAGCAACGACAAGTTCTTCGGATGTACCTCTACTTGCTGGATTCCAGGAAAGTATACTCACTTGCTGCCAAATGGCTGCCTTTCATCACTTGTTACCGATTCTTTCCGTTGTTCTTATGCTAGCCTTATGATTCGATGCTTGTGTTCCGATCCCATCACATGTTTACCCTGCTGCCACGATATTGCCTTACCTCCACACCTATAACCCTGTTGTATGTTGGCCTGTGTCGTACTAGCATGCTTAGGTTTGTTTGCGCTCTAGTCCTGTTATCCTTTGCTCTATCACCTGTTTAGTTGATAGTTGGGCTTGCCTTAATCAACAACATGTTAATGTTTTGGGTAATGTTAATTTGATGATAAGGCACCGGCAGGAGGCCCGGCGTGGTTTTGAGGCCTTCTAGTGTCGACCCTAATTAGGAAAAGGGTCTTGTCCATTGATCCATGATGAGCGCACTAACCGCATGTGGGAAGCGAGTATGGGCGCCCCCCGCAATTCTAATTCGATTCGCATCTCGTCCAAATCGCCTCATTTAGTTCGGGTTTTCCATTTGCCGCATGCATATGCAGGTGCAAACCCTTGGCGCCAGGGTGGAACTTTTGTAGTCGGCATTTAGGGAGACACGTTCTTAGAGTGCTATGAGGATCCCCTTTTCTTCGTGGGGCTTGATTAGCCGTGCGCTCAACTGCACGGGGTTCTTTGGGCTTGATGCGAAGAAGAGTTGGGTTGTGTTGAGTACCTCGCTTGGTGGGTTGATCCCCCGTCTGGCGGGTTATTCTTACGTGTACGGCCAAATTGGTGCATCCCTGCAGGGTTAAATCTTCTCGAGAAGCCGTGTTGTCCGCGGTTATGGATGACTTGGTGAAAGTGCTGGCTAACAAGTACTCAGACAACTTACACTTAACAATGATAACTTGACTAGTAATATAGATTACCTCCACCATAAAAATGAATGTCACCTTAATCAACCGTGTGAGTTTCCTTGGGTTGCTTCCTTAGTAGGGGGTAACATTGGATGGGTATTGCTTGGTGAGTAGTTGTAGTTGGTTCTGATACACTATCTTATCCTTTTCTTTTAGCTGGATGTTGTAGCGTGTTTATGTAGTTAGTTAGTGCAGCCCGTTGCCGCTTCTTTGCAATAATCCCTTCCTTTCCGTTGTACCCAAAGTATTGGTATCTTGTGATGATTGGTTATGCTGGTATCTTGTGAGTATGGTTTATCCACTTGCCAGTATTTAACCGTACTGACCCACGAATCCTTTTCGTGGCTGCATATTCCACATTGCAGTCAACAGGTTTGAAGTCTGACGACGTTAGCTTGGGAATCCCTCCGGTTTGGCCTGGGCAGGGATTGGACGCCATCGGTTATCTTCAGGACTCTTAGTCCAATTTGTATTTTGTCCGTAGTCGGACGCTATGTTGTTTCTTTCGCTGTTATTCGGATCTTTGTATTGTATCAGTTGTATCCTTGACTCGTTTGAGTCGTCTTGTATATATCTTTTCTGTTGTTGTTGCGGAATATTCGTGAACTGTTGTAATGTTATCACAAGTGGCAACCTGGAATCGGTTATTATGTGGATTTTGGCGGGAATGCTGAAATCTGCATAGTGCCCGATCTCGGGGCGTCACAATATTGTACTGTCATATTTTCACACAACTATCACATCTACTCTAGTTTTTCATCTCTATATTTCAATCCATTGTTCTAGATTCGTTCCAGGCCCAGATTCAGATCTGGATTCGAAAATTTCGCAGGCCGGAAATTTCCGCCTCAGGACCGGAATTTCCGCCCCCCGGAAATTTCCCTGAGGCCGGAATTTCCGCCCTCCGGAATTTCCGCACCCACGACCGGAATTTCTGGCCTGTACTGAATCTCGAACAGACATCTACTTTCTTCATTCCCTCAAGTCGTGAGCCCCCGTTTTTGTTTCTTGTTTGGTTTTCTTTGCATCTTTTCTGCTTTCCTCGCAGATGGTTCAAGCTCTAGGCCCGGCAAGCTGCTCAGTTCCCGCAAGCGCCTCCGTCACCTGACAGAAAATGAAGAGGGGACTTTTGTTGAGGACAATGAGACTCGCCGGCGTGCGAGGGATGCTTAGAGAGAGTATGAGCGTCAACGTGATGCTGACAGGGCTGCCCGCAAGGCCGGCAGATAGCAAGGCAAGGCCGCTTTCAACGTGGCCACCATGTCCATTCTGGAGTTCAAGGCATGGAGGGCCAAGGCATGGTACACAGAGGGTCCTCAGGACCCCACCATTGATACGTGCTTTTGGCATGTTGAGCAGGAGACCCTATTCAAGCAGGTGTACACTGTGATGAGCAAGCCCGTGTGCCCCATGAAGGTGATCAACTTTGCTCATCTGGCTGCCAACCCCTCCTACTTCAACAACTCTGTTCAGCTAGCTGAGGTACTTGGTCTGCGTCCGCTTATGGAGACTAGATGCTCCTACAATACCACATTCATTCAGCAGTTCTATGCCACACTTGTCATTGATGATTCTGAAGAGATTGTGATGTCCTGGATGTCTGGCCCTCACTTGCTCACCGCCAACTTCCATGACTTTGCTTCTGCGCTTGGGTATCCTTTTGCTGGCCTCAACACTCCACAGGGTCACCGCATGCATGTTCACGGGGTGGAGTATGAGAAGAACAGACTAGCTGAGCTGTATGGTCCCAGAGGAGTGGTTGGATCGGCTAAAGGTCTATTTGCCGTCTATGACATTCTTCTGCGTATGTTCAGGGAGACTATTGCTCCAAGTGCGGGCAATAACGATGCTATTCGTGGTGGCTTGGTCAACCTCATGTACCACGCCTTCTTGATCTTCACTGAGAGCGACATGACTGACATGGAGGCCCACAAGATTGATGTGATGGATTTCATCTTCAATGAGATCCACTTTTCTCTCTTCCACCGCAAAGTGCCTCCATATGCTCCCTATCTTATGAAGCTCATCAAGGCCCGCTATCCCGAAGCACTCCATGAGGACCTGGAGCTTGACTGTGAGGAGCACAAGGACGTCACCCTGTACAAGAAGGCCGCCCACACTCAGCAGTCTTCCCATGATGTTGGCGCCACTGGCTAGGGACATCGTGATCCTAGCATGCGTCCTCCTCCTCCTGGCAAGAAGAAGCGTTCTTGGCTTGTTCGTGCAATTGAGAAGGTGCTGTGCATGAATGTGAGCATTCACAAGGAGAACTACAGTGCCTATGTGGAGCGCCGCAGGATTCTAGAGAACCAGCACTACATCATGACTGCTCTTCAGGCTCCCAATGTGCCACCACTTCCTCCTCCCAGGATTGCCTACAAGAACTGGAACAACCGCGACGTTGACTGGGATATTGGTGTGGATGATGATGAGGACATGGAGGATGTCACCGAGGATGAAGCAGAAGAGGAAGAAGAGGACACCCAGGCCTAGAGTTTGCTCCATGGGATGTAGCTTTCTCTTTTCTCTTTTTGGTATCCTGATGCCAAAGGGGGAGAAGATCTAGATGATCGCGGGGATTTGCTTGGGTGGGTCTCGTTCTTTAGTTGCCTTTTTCTTATCATTTCGTGCGTCTTTTCGAACTTTGTTCTATCGTACTCGTTATTCGTTGGTGAACTATTATTATTAGGAGGCATGTCTCCTATATATGCTATCTGTGATGTTTTCATATCGTGCACTGTTAGTTTATTTCCCTGCAAATACCCGTGTTGTCATCATTCACCAAAAAGGGGGAGATTGAAAGCTCATGATCCCTCTAATGATTTTGGTGATGATGATAACACGGGTATCATCTATCTAACAGTGTTGTTTTAGTCTGTGCAGCTATTATCTCATATGCTTATTGTTATATTCTTGACGGAAGATCAAAGAGAAGGCCTACATTCTGGTTTCTATGCCACCGGATTTTTCAGTATACACACCGGAAATTCCGGTGCCTATGGGGCGGAATATCCGGCCCCAGCACCGGAATATTCCGGCCCTCTCCTGGCGTCCCCAGAAACGACTAAGTGTTTTCACTGCCCGCGGACAGAAGCCAGGGCGGAAATTTGCCCTGGAAATTTCCGGTGCAAAAATCCGGCCCTCTGGGACTTAGCCAAAAATGGAGTTCTCCTAAGTGCCCGCGCACAGAAGGTGGGGCGGAAATTTTCCCCGGAAATTTCCGGTGCAAATATCCGGCCCCTGGTCCTTAGCAGTTTTCGTCAACGAGCTGGTGCTCGCGCGCAGAGAGGGGGGCGGAGTATTGGGGCGGAAATTTCCGCCCCCGGATATTTCAAATATCCGCCCCCCGGACTATTCAAAAATCCGGCCCAAGCTGACTGGAAATTTCCGGTGCTAGCACCGGAATATTCCGTCCCTGGAGGACTGCAACGGTCAGAAATTGGAGGAGCCTATAAATAGCTGTCTTCTTCCTCTAGATAGGTAGCTCGTCCATTCCTCTCTCTCTCCTCCATTGTTGTAGAGCTCAAAACGCCCCGATCTCCCTCCTCCTCCAACCAAACTCGATGCCCTTCAAGGATCTCATGGAGGAGGACTAGATCTACCTTTCTACCAAGCCAAAACGTGTGTACCCACACCACAACTCTTGGGATCTTGTAATCTCTTGGTTGCTTTGTCATCCAAGGGAAACCCTAGTGCTTGTAGCTTCCACCTTGTAGCAAGAAGCTTCGATTGTTGAGAGCCTCCATCTCACTTGTGGAGTAGCCTCAACCCCTTGTAAAGGTTTGGTCAACGCCTTCAAGTCGACCTCATAGTGGAAACGAGAATCTCCCTCACCGGAGAAGCTCAAGGAGAACAAGGTGTGCACGTCCGTGCTATTGAGGAGCGCCTAGGTGGCTCCCCACCTCTCCAACGTAGACGTACTTCTTTTAAGAAGGAACTACGGAAACATATCCTTGTCTCCGTGTTTTTCACTTGTTGTTATCTTGTACCGTTCCTTTATTTCCGCTGCTACTTGTTCCGTACCACCTAGGGGATTCACTTAGTTGAACATTTAGGTAATCAAGCATTTACTTTCTTAAAGCCCCCATTAAAAGTGAAAAAGAAGTAAAATTTGTAGGTCACCTATTCACCCCCCTCTAGTTGACCATATTGCACTTTCAACGATGTTCTCGGTACCCTGTACAATAACAACAGACACACCACCGTCTTGTACCGATCCACACTCAAGACCCGTACCCTCTGTCTCGATGCGAGTCTCATTCTCGACAGAGACATGTACATCAACTTGGTTCACGGCCACCACCTGCAACATAGACCCGTGATCAGTGTTTGTCAACAACACTATATCAAAACCAAATAAAATACCTACAGAAGGTAAAAAGGAAAATTTACTCACTTTACCACCCCAACAATTGGGGATGTTCATTGTTTTAGAAAGCACCATAGAGCTAGTATCCTTTTCCGAGCAATCAGAACCATTTTTCACTGCCACAACCGACCCAAATTTTTTTCTTTCGTATTGCACAATCCTCTCAACCTTCTTCAGCGTCCCATCGAGACCGTTATCATATGTGGCCGAAAGAGAGGAACATGTGGGCCTAGTCTTCGAAGAGCTAAAAAGCCCCGGCGAGAAAATCACTCCCGAAGACTTTGTGTGTTTCGAGTTGACCCCCTGACCTTCTGTCGACACCTGATCCTTGTCAACCACACTTGTTGACTTAGCAACAGAGGTATCAGAACCCTTTTCGACTTGTGATATCTCTTTATCTTGGTGATCATATCCATCATGGTGGTCATCATCATTGTCGAACCCATTATCCACATCCATATCCCCTCCCTCCTCTAACAGAATAGGTTCCACTATAAATTTGATTTGGTAGAAACCATCTTTAATCCAAAGTGGCAAATCTTTTGGAATTTTCATGCGATCAACGCACCCAATCAGAATTCGCAGAATTTTGTGTTTCCTAGTGTATTGCATATCCACCTTAGCGGTCTTACCAAACAAAGTACCAAGGCCCCAAAGAGCCAAAAAATCTCTCGTATGACGCTCGGGTATCCCCTCCATACGTACCCAAACATGAGGGAGCATCCACATCGGCTCAATTCTAGCAAACCAAGCATCCACCTTGAGTTCGCAGACACTATTAGGCACCCGAAATCTACCAAACAACTTTAGTCTATCGAGCTCAATTTTAGAAGGAAACATAACCTTGTACACATTGTGTCCCACCTGAAGAACCTCCCAGTTGTAGTTCTCCACGAGAACCACACGCTGCAGTTGCCTCGCAATTTGAGGAATTGACATATTTCCACCCGTCACTGTAACCATAGAAAGCCTCGTGTTTTCGGTATTTGGCCTATAAGATTCAGTCAAGTCCATTCCAAGAAAAGTAAGGTCATCGTGATAATGCCCGTAGATCAGAACTTGAGGTTTTGGAGCATCCAACAGAGTGCACTCATCGGAGACGCGAGCAACACTCTCACAGCAATCACACAGAAGGGTCTGCCAATCAACTAACACGTGACCAGAGAGACCGCATTGGTAACATTTAGGTTCAGAAATTTTCACTCTCCTAACCTCATCTACTTCTTCAGAAATAGGCATAGAAGTGGCCTTGGCAACCAGTTGTTGCGCCACCAGGATCAAGGCCGCTGCAGCTTGTGAAATTTGAGCATCACTAGAGCCATTAACCATCGCGGTATTGGATACAACGGAAGATCCAACAAAGTTCCTACCGGTTCCACGACCACGACCTCGACCAATACCTCCCTTGCTATTAAATCTGCGCGGAAACCTAGCAGGGAACCAAGCCCCTCCGCGCTGAAACCGAGAACCAGCATTGAAACCACCATACGGGAGCCCATTGTTACCACTCCCACCATTGAAGCCACCACGAAAACCAAAATTCTGTCCTCCAAAGTTCCCACTCCTATTATCATTATTATGTCCAAACAAGTTGGCATTGTAAGAACCAGATCGATTCTCCTGATAACCACCATTGTTACCAGTGAAACCTCCACGGTTGACAGCACCCTGCTGTGGTCCCTGGTTCCGAGGAGCAGTCGCCGACCTGTTTGCTTGATCATTGGCCACGGCACTGGAACCTCCCACATGAAAATTCGTCGAAGTGAAAGTGCCCCGACCTCCACCTCTCGCTGGAGCACCCCGATCTCCTCCAGCGGTGCCCCCCCCCCCCCCGCGCCCCGCCATCGACAGCGACGCAGATGCTGACCAGGAGAACCCTAGGTGGCGGCGCCTCTGTGAAAATCTCGTGCTCGCAACGAGCGCTTTGGACTGGTTTGATGCGATACGATCAGTATGCCGTGAGGGTATTAACCCTGGGTTCAGACCCCTTTGACATAAGCCCATAGGCCCGAGACCACGTGGCCTTGTTTTGAAAATTGAATCGGGTTGATCAATCAAGCCGATATTAGCGGTGGATCCCATCGGATCTTGTTGCGACAGATCGCATTTCCGCAAATTGCGCCGGCGTCCATGGACCATCGTCCAGCCAGCCTCGTCTTCCTTCGCGGATGCACATCGCACCGACGGTGGCAGACACGGGAGCTTGAGATGCATCAGACCACCACGATCAACCTCACGATTAACCGTGGACAATCTTGAATTTGAATAACTTACCTCCTTCGAAATGAACGCCAGCGATGTATCGTTGAGCGCCACCGCCGCCTCCCGTTGTGCTCGCCTTTTCTCCTCACGTCGGCGCGCCCTCCTCTCCTCGAGATCCCTGGAACCTGCAGATGGTGGTGTGGAACACCGCGCCTGCCAATCCCTGATCTCAGGCGATACCAACTCACCGCCGTCGCTGTCCATGGCTTCGTCTTCATCTTCTCCGTTGCCATCCGATAACACCCAAAACCGCCCCCGTTGTGCGATCTCGGACAAGACAGATCGAGCTGTCCTCCAAGCACACTCGACGGGGGTTTGAGCGCTGTCAGATTTGTGGCCGCCGATCGCCGGAGTAGCGATCATCGGGAACTCGGGATGACCAGAGCATCAGTGGAGTCGCCCACTGGATCGCCTGTCTGGTCGCCTGTCTCTGTTAGCATCGACATCGACTTCGTTCTTTGGAACACACGCTCACACGTTGGATGTAAACGGATCGGATAGGATAAGCCTCTCTCCATATTCTTTACCATATTTTTTTGTCAGATGCGGAGCGGATAGGGTAATGATCGGATACAGGCGCGGATGCGGATAATATCGGACTACAGATTCAGATCGGAAACAGAGTAGATTCGGACTGGAAACGGGTAAAACTTATCAAATAAATACGTACAAAGAGATGTAATGTCATCATGCAAAAAATAACACTAGAGAGCAGCCAAGCGTTCAAATTACACCAAAACAAAGATAGTAATTAAATAATACTTAAAAGTGTCATAAAATGATTGATGATTTGCAATATAAATTTGTTGGAATTTATATGGGCTTCACCCATTAAGCCCAACAAAATTCTGAAAATTTTCATGGCTCATTCATGAATAATAAGTGGAGAGAGTGGGACTATATTTTAGTCTCACATTGCTAGTTTGGAGAGGATGACACCACCTTATAAGGTGAGCCATTCTATCTCATGTATGAGTTGGTGAGACAAGAGGAGAGGAGTGCCACACGCGCGCTCCTCCTCCGCCGCCCGCCTCGCCTCGCCAATCTCTAAACCGTTTCCGCTTCCATTGGATCGTGAAACCGAACCGACTCGGACGTGGAGTTACTTCCACGTCTCCCAGCCCTGCAGTATAAATACGCGCATACGACAAACCCTAGCCGCCACTTCGTCTTATGGTTTCGCACCGTTCCAAACCACTGCGCCGCCAATCAAGTCTTCTCGGTCACTCCTTCCAGCGTGCACCGCGAGAAGGGACAGCAGGCCTCCGGAACCCCGTCTCTTGTGATCCTGTACGGGAGAGGGGCGATCGGTTTTTTGGGGAGCGCACTCGGGCGACTGCTGGCGGCGACTACTTCCCCAACGACGAATGGTTTCCAGATCTCGACAACCTCTTTATCGACGACATGGGCAACAACATGGACAACACCACAGTCGGTGCTGCTGCCGATGCACCGATTGTATCTCTCTCTCATCTGTACGAGATATTACTGAAATTCCTTTGTCTAGTTCTTGCTGTAGATTGGATCGGTTTCACTACTGCACTAGATTTTGATATTTGCATGCTTACTGTATTTGCTACTGTCGTAGTTTATTTGATGCTATTTCCGATTAAATCATATGCTAAATTGCTTATATATTCAACAATCCAAAAACCTGATCATAGGCAATTTGCTGCACCTGCACCTGCTTTTATTGCGACAACATGGCCAAGCAATTTCAAGGGTGTGGACTATAAGAGGTGGCGCAGGAGAGCAGTGCTATGGTTTCAAACCTTGCACTTCTATGCGGCCGCCAAGGGCAAGTCTGAGGGCGATCTCAATCCAGCACAGCTGGATGCTTTTGAGAACATGGACACTATGTTTAAAAGTGCTCTCCTCGGTATTATTGATGATTCCATTGTGGATCCCTATATGTCGTTTGATAACGGCAAGGACATGTGAGCTGCACTCGAGGCCAAATTTGGGGCATCAGATGCTAGCAGCGAGCTGTACGTCATGGAGGAATTCTATGACTACAGGATGACTGATGTCGGATATATACCAATTAGGGGTATATCAGATGGTGTCCTAAAGTGCCGGATTACCAGGGTGGCCTGAATGGTAATGGGCTACGGTCCATTAGGCGGCCCAGTAACCTGATGCACAGAAGCCGGATTCTAGAAGAACTCGGATCACGGCCCACGTGGTACGGCTTGGAGTAGAAGGCAGATTCTTGCCTTCCAAGTTAGGACTTACCGTAGTCTTCTAGGTTTCCTTTTCTGTAAGCCCTAACCCGGCTATTATATAAAGTCGGACGGGAGATAAGAAACATATATAGACAATAAGCTAGAAGCTAACTCGCCGAGAGGTCGATCCTTGTCGAGTAGCTAAACCCAACTCACATTGTAATTTGTATACTTCAGGCTTCAGCCCTGATTTAGTGAGATTGCAGGAGTAGGAACGCCGCCTAGTTGCGACGTACCGAACCTGGGTAAAACCCTGGTGTCATTGTTTGTCATACGATCACGTCCCCCACAATCTCTATCGGTAGTCTCGTGGCACCCCCGTCTATGAATTCTACCACGATGTCTCGACAGTTGGCGCCCACCGTGGGGCCAGCGACGTCAGGCGTTATGTTTCGATCGGGGATACTCGGCGGAATTGGCAGTACCATAACTATCGGAAGTCTGGAATTCGACAACGACGTCGGGCGCTTCCTCGACAACGGATCGTACATGCCAGCACAGAATCATCTGGTAAGTGCCTGCGTTTTACCGATTGGATCTGCAAACACCTTTATCGGATTAACTGCAGAGGCAATGGGATTCTGTGGTGGAAGCAAATTTATCCCACCCGCCCTATACCCAGTCGAAGAAGACTATGACGCCGGATTTTGCTCAGATCGCTGATACTCTGCTGAATCGCACTTTATCGGTATGGTGCAATCCGAGATCGCCGAAAACACAGATGAAAACAATCCCGTGGAAGTGGTAGAAAACAACAATCCCACAATAGAGGTGGAAAATCCGACATCCGTCAATCTGACGACGAACTCGAAAGCTGACTCTGTGCTAGCTGCCATCGAGGCGAGATTAGAGTCGGAATCCGGATCGGACCAGTTCGATTCCGAAGACGAAGATGTAGACGCTTTCGAAAGAAAAGTCAAATCCTTTCAAGAGGAATTCCACGAAGTACTGATGGCAAAACCGGCTGAAAACACGGATGCCGAAAGTCAGGAAAGCCCTAGAACACCCCCGCCAGATGAGGAAAGAGAGGATGGGGAAGCCAGTACAACATACCGGATGTCAAGGAATTGATAGAGGAAGAACCTGGTAAAAAAAAACCTCTTCCCAGAAAAAACACAAAGCTTCCAAGAAACTCCAATACAAGCTCCGGAAGAAAAAATTGGCTGAGACAGCCAACGAAAACATAGAAGCAGGAGGAGGAAATGGAGTTAAGCCCGCGGAGAAGAAAGCGAAGGAAATCATTGTTCCCCTAATGTCAGAACAGGACGAACATGATCTACTTCAAACACCAGTGGGACCCCACGACCCCCTGAAGTGCTGGAAGCCAGGAGACAAGCTCTCCAAAGACAACAACAACATCTATTCCGAACTCGGGAACATCTCCAAAAAACTCAAGCTGACATTAAGTTAAAGCATGAAGAAATCGAGGAGTACGAGAGAAGGAATAGATCTGGCATTAAACCCACACGGTTACCCGGAATCGCAAGACCGGAAGTACTGCCGCCAAAGGAACAGTTTCAAAACCCGACCTGGCAAAAGGAAGTAAACGACAAAGATGCCAGGGGCGAACCTATATACAAAACCGCAGCAGAAAACGCGGAGGCCGCGTTCGCCATCCTCAACAACGATCTGTACTCCAATGGCGAAAAACATCAAGGGGTGTATGCTTTCTTAGGAAAAGCATTACAACAGCAACATCGAGGGCAAGAAAGATCAGGGAAGTTGCATGACGACTTGGCCCTATGCAAAACAGCTACATGCGCCGCTGGAGCACCTGGACCTGAAGAATCCGGAGATTCAAGTAATTCGAAAGAAAAGAAAGGAGATCCGAGAACGGACAAGAAAAAGCCCGACAACAAGGATGCAGCGTCCAGAACCGGATACCATCTGCCGAAAGATGGAATTAATCCCCGAGATCGGGAAGAACTAAACCGGAAGGACGGAAAAGAAATGCCGCCTCCGAGACGCCCTGCCGAAAAAGCCGGAAGATACGATATTCCTCACAGGCGTGAGAGATCCCGTACACCCCCCAGGAATAAGGAAAGACACAGGAGTAGAACTCCACCTTATCCCAAAGGGCATGATAACGGAGGAAATAGAGATAACCCCGGAAAAGCGCGTTCGCGCAACAATGGAAAAGAAAGGAGTAGATCCCCTTCTATCCATTCAGTCGGTAGATACTCCGCACACATTGATAGAGCGGAAAGAGACGATCTATACTTCGGGCCTAAGTGTTTCACTGATAGGATCCGAAGAATAACTCTACATTCTGGCTATGCCAAAGTTGGTCCAACATATCAAAAATATACCGGAAGTACAAACCCGGATACCTGGCTCTCAGACTATTACACAACCGTCCAGATTAACAATGGGACAGACCTAGAGGCAGTAAAATTCCTCCCCCTTATGTTATTGGATGGAGCCAGAGATTGGATCAACGGGCTTCCGTCAAGAACTATCGATAGCTTGGATGATATGGCTAGAGTATTTACTCAGCATTTTCGGGGAACCTACAAACGCCCCAACAACATCAACCAGTTAAACCGCTGCACCCAGTTTGAAGATGAGCCATACGTGGATTTTATCTCAAGGTGGACTGCAATGAAGAGCAGCTGCTCTGGAGTAACTGACGTACAAGCAATGCATGCTTTCGTCAATGGTTTAAAACCCGGACTCGTACCGTTCATGATCGGTTCCAAAAAGCACAAAGATCTCGGATCTATGCTTACAACCACAAATGAGCATGCAGCGGCCGAGGATGACATCAGAGCGAGAGGTGGCAATATCGACGCGTTGATTCAAGCCAAAAAGACCCCTCGTACTGAGAAAAAAGCAACTCCAGAAGCACAGCAAAAACCCAAAGAAGTTAACATAGTATTTGGAAGAGAAAATGGGAGAAAATGGAAAGGACGAAGCACATAACGGATCAACTATACAAAAGAAGAGTGCGAAAGAATAAAGTCGGAAAACTGTGTCCACCATTCGCAATTTGGGAAGCCCACCCATACAAACGCACAATGCCGGCTCAACAAGCATATGAAGGGCACTGCAGGATCCGGGAGCAAGGGGAAAATTTCCAAGAGGAAATTCTCCAAGCAAAAGCCAGAAGCTGAAAAAGAAGACAGTGAATCGGACACTGACGAAAAAATCCAGGAACAACAGCGAAAAGGCGAGCCTAAGTTTCCGAGAGTTGAAGGAGAATGCAACCTAACTTTTCTGGCAACTCCATCAGCAAAGGTGGCAAAGAGAACGCTTCGAGAAATAAACGCGGTTTTCCCACCAACCCCGAAATTCTTGAAGTACTCAAATACACCAATCACCTGGGATCAGTCTGATCATCCCGGAAATATCCCAGAACCCGGCACACAAGCTCTAGTTGTAAGTCCTATTGTTCAAAACACTAGGCTAAAAAGAGTGCTGATGGATGGAGGATCCAGCATTAACATAATGTACCTGGATACATTGAAGCATCTGCGAATCTCCGAGACCCGGCTCAATCATAGCAACATACGTTTTCACGGCATCGTCCCTGGCAGGCAAGCACGATCCCTAGGTGAAATTTCTCTAGAAGTAACCTTCGGAGAGAAAGAACATTTCCGGCAGGAAAAAGTATCCTTCGAGGTTGTGCCGTTCGAAAGCGTGTATCACGCAATACTCGGACATCCAGCTTTCGCCAAGTTCATGGCAAGATCATGTTATATCTATAAAAAGCTGAAGATGCCAGGGCCAAAAGGAGGAGTAATCACCATAAACGGAGACTTCAAATTGGCAAACGAGCTGGAAAAAGAAAACACACTTTGCGCAGAAAAAGTGATAGCAAAGGAGGAACTAAAGGAGCTGGCAAAAGAAGTATCGCCGACAGAAATGCCGGCAGGAAAAGAAAGCCGGAAGCCGTCAGACAGCTTCAAATCTTCCGAGAATACAAGACAGGTCATCCTAGATCCCAAAGATCCGACAAAGTTCGTCGTAGTGGGAACTAGCATGACCGACAAATAGGAAAGCGAGCTCATCAAGTTCCTCCGTGAGAACTGGGATATTTTTGCGTGGTGTCCAGCGGACATGCCAGGCGTACCCAGGGAACTTGCTGAGCACCAACTCAAAGTAATTCCAGGATCTAAACCCGTCAAGCAAGGTCTCCGTAGATTTGACGGAAGAAGACGGAAGGCTATTGGCAAGGAAATTATCCGGCTATTAGCAGCTGATTTTATCCGGAAAGTTATACATACTAAATGGTCTGCAAACCCAGTATTAGTCCCGAAGAAAGATAATACTTCTCTTAGGATGTGTATAGATTACACCGGCCTGAACAAATTGTGTCCAAAAGATAGGTTTGCGTTACCGCGAATCGATCAAATAATAGATGCCACTGCTGGCTCTGAGCTTTTATGCTTTTTGGACGCTTATTCCGGGTATCATCAAACACGCATGAAGGAAGAAGACCAAATTAAAACCTCCTTCATAACTCCATATGAAACATACTACTACATAACCATGCCTTTTGGCCTGAAGAATGCAGGTGCAACTTACCAGCGTTGCATGCAACGATGTTTGCATAGTCAGACTGGCAAAAATGTTCACGTTTACGTGGACGACATTGCCGTCGTTTCCAAGGAAAAGGACACGCTCCTTCAAGATTTGCGAGAAACCTTCGAAAATTTGCGCACTTATAAAATGAAGTTAAATCCATTAAAGCGCGTACTCGGGGTTCCCTCAGGAAAACTTATGGGTTTCATCGTTTCTCACAGTGGAATAGAGGTAAACCCGGAAAAGATCCAGGCAATCCTAAATATCTCAAAGCCTACGTGCTTAAAAGATGTACAAAGATTGACGGGTTCCGCAGCGGCTATCAGCAGGTTTATAAGCCGACTAGGAGACAAAGCTCTGCCATTATACAAATTGTTGAAAAAATCCGACAAATTTGAATGGACAGAAGAGGCGGACAAAGCGCTAACCCAGTTAAAAGAAACCTTGATGCAAGCTCCGATCTTGGCATCGCCAAAAGACGAAAAACCTATGTTAGTGTACCTCACAGCAACAAACAGGGTTATTAGTGCGGTGATAGTTATGGAAAGGTGGAAAGACGAGCAAACCATACCAGATCAACATCCGGTGTATTACGTAAGTGAAGTTTTTTCCGAGTCCAAGCAAAGATACTTGCACTATCAAAAACTGGCATATGGCGTGTTTTTGGCATCTTGAAAACTCCGCCATTACTTCGAAGGACATTCCATAACAGTGGTATGCAAAGCACCACTAGAGGATATAATCAACAATGCGGACGCAACAGGTCAAGTAGCCAAATGAGGCATCGAGTTAGCTGCGTTTGACATTAAGTACCAACCTCGGACGGCAATAAAATCCCAGGTGTTGGCAGATTTCGTTGTTGATTGGACAGAAGCAATGAAAAACACACCAATGCCGGAGTCGGAATACTGGGTTATGCACTTTGATGGATCCAATATGAAGGAAGGCGCTGGAGCTGGTGTAGTCCTAAATTCCCCAAGGGAGATACAATGGAGTATGTATTACAAATACACTTCAACGCCAGCAATAATGTGACAGAATACGAAGCTTTGCTTCATGGCTTGCATATTGCAAAAGAAATAGGTGTCAAACGCATCTTATGCTATGGTGACTCAGATTTGGTACAACATCAGCTTAACCAAACATGGGACGCTAAAAGCCCCATCATGGCCGAATATCGGAGAACGGTGGACGAGTTTGCAATTTGTTTCCTGGGATTTGAAGTACTTCACGTCAAAAGGGAAGAAAATTGGAACGCGGATGCATTAGCCCGCATGGGCTCAGAAAGAGTGAAAACCCTACCACCAGGTGTGTTTGTCCAGCATTTGCACGAACCATCCATAAAAGGTGGAGATGTCGATTATCCTCTCATTTCCGAGTCAATTGAAGTTTTGCTCGTTAAACCGGATTGGACAATTCCATATCTAAACTTCTTAGTAGATCAGAAGTACCCGGATGGAGCAGACGAGGTCTTGCAAAGACAAATAAAATGTCAATGCAAAGGATACACGGTAATCAACGGTTGCCTGTATAAACGCAGCACTACAGGAATTTTTCTGTGATGTATTTCGCCAGAAGAAGGCCGAGAAATTCTGCAATAAATCCATCCTGGAGATTGCGGACATCATGCTCAATCAAAAAACATAGTTAACAAAACATTCCGTGCAGGGTTTTTCTGGCTAACAGCCAAGACAGATGCCGAACACATAGTCAATACATGTGCCGGATGTCAGTATTACACCAAGCAGACGAATATGCCAGCCCAAACACTCAAAACTATCCCTATTACATGGCTATTTGCTGTCCGGGGGCTAGATAAGATGGGACCATTCAAAACTGCAAGAGGCGGACTTACACATCTACTCGTTGCAGTAGATAAGTATACCAAGTGGGTGGAGTCAAAACCCATCAAAAAGCTTGACGGTGTAACAACCAGAAATTTCATCATTGACGTAGTCATGAGATACGGCGTTCCACACAACATAATAACCAACAACGGGACACATTTCTCTATTGGAGAGTTGGCAAAATATTGCCGACAAACGGGAATACGCCTAGATCTTGCATCTGTGGCACACCCGCAATCTAATGGGCAGGTTGAACGAATGAATAGTTCCATCCTGCAAGGAATACGCCCAAGACTCGAATCTCCTCTTCATAGAGCAGCTGGAGCATGGGTGGAAGAGTTACCCTCTGCTTTGGAGTATTCGAACGACGCCAAACAGGTCAACAGGGAAAACCCCGTTTTTCCTAGTTTATGGCGCAGAAGCAGTCCTTCCAACGGACATGATCCATGATAGCCTAAGAGTGCAGGCTTTTGACGACTCGGATGCCGAAAGCGCACGACAGGATGCCGTCGATCTCTTAGAGGAAGAACGAGAACTTGTGCTTCAAAGATCTACCATTTATCAGCAGGGTTTACGATGTTACCATAGTCGGAAAATCAGGCATCGTTCTTTTAAAGAAGGTGACCTAGTGCTAAGATTAGTATAACAAAGAAAGCACAAATTGGCTCCAGTTTGGGAAGGACCATTCGTCATCAGCAAAGCTATGAAAAATGGATCATACTATCTTCTAGATATTCGATACATGGAAGATGATCCCGAAAGGCCGAATCGCAAAAGAAAGAGAAAGATAGATGACGAACTAGGGGAGACCAAAAGACCCTGGAGCATCCAGCAGTTACGTCCCTTCTACACTTAGTTCAATCTCTATGTGAACATCTTTGAGATCATGAAATAAAGTTGTTGGAATTCATACATCTGTGTTTTTTACATGTTTATTATAGTTTAAAACATAATTCCGTCTTATCTATTTCCCAACGATCTTTCAAAATACTCAATGTTAACCCGAATTGTGCCTGCGTGCTCGGTGTTAAAAAACTGAATGATTTTCAGCCTAAAATGGCTTAAGGAAACCCAGATTGTGCCTGCGTGCCTGAGTTTCATTCAAAAAATTCCTTACTATTCTCTAAGTATTATCTGATTGTTTTTATGCTGGGTCGCTGGAACTAGTAAGTAAAAATACCTTTAGTATGATCCATGTTTCCGAGTTTCGACTGATTGGTTACACCCAGTCACTTGGCATGAAGATTAAAATACTATCGAGCCATTTCAAACACTAAGGATAGTTAAAGTATATAAAACAAAGAACTTAGAAGATAAAGGAATATAAACCCGAAAAACTTGCAAAAGACTTAATAAAAATTGCTGCAAAAGCGGAGTACTTGTTTTTACAAAGGAATAGAAAGCATTATAATAATTTTACATTGTAATATCAGTAATGCTCCTATTTCCTATCTTCTACCCAGGACAAGGCATCCTTCAGGCATCCGAGTCATCTTCACTGCTGGATTCCTCGGGAATATCCGGAATAGTTTCCTCCGGGTAGAAGGTGGAGATGTTGACCATGGTGGCGATCTTGGTGGCGTGACCTTTGATGGCTTCAAAGATGCCGGCCCGCTGGGCCTCCGTGTACCCTTGCGGGATGCCGGACGCCACACGCCAAGATTTGGCGTCGGGGTAGTGCATGCGCATGAGCCCTAGAGCCATGTGTGCACCACCACGTGCCGCGGAGCGCATGATGGACTCCCTGGACTCCGCCACCTCCACCATAGCTTCCGAAAGTTTTGCAACTTCCGAGAACTCCCCAGTCCTGGCGGGAAGGCATTTGCTGACCAGCAGCATCCCCGCAGCCTTGATTGCGGTGAACTCCTTCCCAAAAGCTCGGATTTTCTCAATCCGAGTAAGCTGGGGGCTATCTCCTGTTTCGGTAAAACACGAAAAGTGTTAGCAAAAACAGAGAAAGATGTAAACATGATGTCGAGACATCGTAGTAGTTTTCATAGACGGGGGTGCCATGAGACTACGGGTAGAGACGTGGGGGAAACGGGATCGCGTTGAAGACAAAGACACAGGATTTACCCAGGTTTGGTACGTCGTAATAATACGGCGTTCCTACTCCTGCAATCTCACTAATCAGGACTAAAGCCTGTGTATACAATTACAATGTGAGGTTCTGTTTAGCTATTCGCTGAGGATAAACTTCCCGGCGAGTTCGCCTGTAGCTTCATCTCTTGTTATCTTATCTCCCGTCCGGCTTTATATAATAGCCGGGTTAGGGCATACATAATAGGAAACCTAAAAGATTACGGTAACTTCTAACTTGGAAAGTAAGGAATCCGTCTTCTCTTGCAAACCAGATCACATGGGCCGTGATCCGGGTCCTTCTAGAATCCGGCTTCTGTGCGTCAGCTTACTGGGCCACCCAATGGACCATAGCCCACTACCAGTTGGGCCACCCTGGTAATCCAGAACTTTTGACTACCATCTGATATACCCCTATTCAGTATATATCCGACAGTAGCCCCAAGAAGGATTAAAACTCTGATTTGCCGTCTTTCGCCAAATGTATATCGTCCGAGAAATATTGGCCAGCAGTCTTGATTCTTCTTATTCTTCTTTTAAAAAGAGATGGTATCGTAAAACTCGGAATCCTGGAAATCTGGCTTTCTCACATGATCCTTCACGGAGAAGGAATCTCCTACGTCAGCACTTTAATCCTGCTGACGTAAGGGACATTTGGGTTTTCAGCAGAAACCCAGAAACATATCTCTGACAGATTCTCGCGGGAAACGAGGAGATAACCATAATCACCCTGTCGATTCATTTCCCGGATTTCCGACGAGTGACACGCGTTGATCATCCAACGGTCAAAATAGCCGTTAGCACGTATCGTGACAGATTTCCGGCTATAAATAGCCTTCTTCGTCCTCCCGGAAAACCTTCCGCAACCACTCGAACGCCATTACAGCGCCCAAGCTTCCAGCATAGAGAGAGCACCGAACGCCCACTGCGCCCAGAACGTCACCGGAGGCGAGCCAGCGCCGCCACCCAATGGCATCTCCGCCATCTTCGCCCGCCTGCAATGTCTCGCAGGACATCGAGGACATAATCAACACTATGGATCCTCAGTTGGATTCCCCGACGCGCGCCGGCGACGACGTTCCGGTGAAGACTGCGAGCACCGCGTCGGACGAGGGAAACGCTTCCGCCGCCGCGGATCTTGCGGATTCGAGCTCCGCGCTTACCCCGCCGTTCGCTCCCGAGACGGCGGAGGAGAAGATAACGCTCATTGGCGACGAGCTCGCGGCCACGCAGGTTGCCGCGTCCGCCGCCGCCGGAGCGGATGAAGAGCTGGAGACTGCCGGCAACTGGGTAGCCTGCAGCATTCCGCCGTCCCTCCTTCCAAACATGGAAAAGGAGGGGCTGGTGTTGAAAGGGAAATGGCGGCTCCCGGAGGACGAGAACGAACCCATGCCGAATGACGGCGAACGGGTTCTTCTCTCCTCCCATCTCCTAAGAGGTATGAGATTGCCACCTTCTGCCTTCTTCCTCCAAGTTCTCTCCCATTATAACATCCAACCCCACAACCTGCCACCAAATTCCATTCTTTATATGGCCGGCTTTCAGGCCCTCTTTGAGGGATTCCTAGGCATAGAACCTAGGTTAGACTTCTGGTTATACTGTTTCGGGGTTAAGCGGAACTCTTCGGAGGGCGCACTCCCGACTTGCGGAACCATCTCCTTCACTCTTAGGAGATTTAGGGAGGAATGGTTCCCCAAGATCAGAACCTCGGAATCCATCAAATTCTGGACGGGTTCCTTCTTTTATCATCCCGATGTCCCTTTCTCGAAAAAGGCCATCGGGGTTCCACCTTTCTCAAACACCGCTGCTGTTCCCCAAGAAAATTGGGGAACAGAAGCCGTCCAAGTTCTGCCGCCTGATCTTCTAAGGATCAAGCGGCGCATCGCCAAGCTCACTTCCTCTGATCCGCCCCTAACCGGCATGGACACAGTCCTTTGCTGGTTGGATAGGCGGATCCAGCCGTTGGCCAACCATGGCGGCCGTCTCCTTTGCGAGTACACGGGCGCCAACGACAAAATGCGGACAACCAGCAAAGATTGGGCCGCGAAGGATCTGCGGCGGCGCGTAAACCAGTTGGTCGCATCACGTGACCAATATGAAGCGAGTCGGCCAATGTATACTGCCGACAATCCGGCGCCCAAGGTATTATTTCCGTCATTTGGGTTTAAACTTTTTCCATGTTTTCTCGGATTTTTCGCTTCTAACTCTGCTTTTCCTTTTCAACAGATTGCCGAGCTTCCTGATTCGAAGCTGGCCTCCGAAGCTGAATTGGAGGCGTTGCGCACCGCCTTTGCAGGTGGGCGAAAGCGCAAGAAGATTTCCTCCTCTGAGGAAATCATCGATCTTGACGGGATTCCCGTCGTCACCTCCAGGTTAGAACGTCCGGGTTATTTTCTTTTGTCAAAGTTTTCTTTCATCTTCGGAGTTTTAACTCTTTCCAAATTTTTTTGTTTTTTGCCTTTAGCCTGCCTCCCTCTACCTTAAAGCCAAAGAAGCTGAAAAGGCATAAGGTTGTGACCAACAGAGGCTCTCAACCTTCTCCCGTCATCGCACCGGACACACCATCCACGATGGCGGAAGAGCATGCGACAGCCCCCACGACCAAGTCGTTGGAGCCCAGCCAGCCCGTTGTGTCGGACACGGACACGAGGGAAAGGGCGGCTCCAGAGGTGGGAAATTCTTCTCGGACAATCGATGAGGAGATTCCCACCTTCGACAAGGACTTCAAGAACCTCAACGATGGCCTAAGCGCGGCTGGAATTCTTTTTGCGGAATACGCAAAAGAGTTCAATGTAAACTTGGCGGGGTTGCAGCGAATGAGCCAGGTATTTAACTCTAGCCCCCAAGCATTAAGCAAAATGTATACTTTTTGCCTTGATGCTTTTTAGTTACTTTTTTCCTTGTCGTGTTCCAGCAAACCGCTGAAACCATTAACATGGAAGTTTTCAATAAACTTTCTGTCAAGAACAAGGAAGTTAGAAATCTTCTTTCCATTCTTGACGTGAAAGATGCGGAGCTGGCATCGTCTCAGCTAATGCTGTCGGAAACAACAGGTAAACTTTTTTCCTCTGAAGTTTTTGATTCAGCCTTTTGTCTAAGTACTTTTCCGGGATTTTTCTAAACCCAGAATTTTCCTTGCTTTCCAGATGCTTTGGCTAAGGCCAAGCAAATAGCTGAAGATGCCGGCAATGCTGCCAGTCTCCGCGAGGAGAATCTGGACCTTCATAAGCAACTTATGAAGGCCTAGAAGGATTTGGAAGCCAGCAATCTGGCCCTTGGAATTGCTCATTCCAAGGCTTCCGAACAGGCGGAGAAGGATAAGTCCACTATCCAGGACCTGGAAAATTCCTTAAACCTTCGCCTGGAGGAAGGCTCCGAAATTGACAAGATTATCGGTAAGGTTTGCTTCGTTTACCATTTTTCCATGTCTTATTTTCTTTCTCTGCTTTTTCACTTAACCTTTTTGGTTGTTTTGTCTGAAAAAAAGGAGATAACCCAGATCTCGCTCGGATTGATAAAATCCGAGCCTTTGGGAAGACGTGGACTGCGATCAGAGCTGCTGGCATGCAGCTGGTCAACAAGTTTCTTCCCACAAGGACTGGGGAGTTTTCGGAAGTTGGGAAACTTCCGGGTGCCATCTTGGAGGTGGCGGAGTCCAGGGAGTCCATCCTATGCTCCGCTGCACGGGGTGGTGCACGCATGGCACTCGACCTTATGCGTATGCACTACCCTGGTGCAAAGTCTTGGCGCGTGGCGTCTGGTATCCCCAAGGATACACGGAAACTCAGCGAACCACCATCTTTGATGAAATCAAAGGCCACGCCACCAAGATCGCCTCCATGGTGAACATCTCCATCACTTATCCAGAAGAGGAGATCCCGGAAGCCCCCGAGAATGACAGCAGCGGCGAAGACTCGGATGCTTGAAGGGCTGCCTTTAACCTGGATGATGAAAGTAGACAATAGGAGCATTACTGCACTTTTACAATGTAATTTATATTGTAATGCTTCTATTCCTTTTGTATAAACAAGAACTCCGCCTTTTGCAGTTTTAATTATGAAATTCTTTGCAAGGTTTCCGGGTTTTAATATTCCTTTGCCTTCTAAGTTCTCTGGCTTATGTGTTTTAACTGTCCTTAGTGTCTGAAATGGCTCGATAGTATTATGAATCATCATGCCGAGTAACTGGGTATACCCAATTAGTTTAAACTCGGAAACATGGATCATACTAAAGGCATTTTTACTAACTAGCTCCAGTGACCCAACACAGAAACAATCAGATAATACTTAGAGAAGAGTAAGGAATTTTTTGAAACTTGGGCACGCAGGCACAATCCGAGTTTCCTTTAGCCGTTAGCAGGCTGAAAATCATTCAGTTTTTAAACACCAAGCACGCAGGCACAATTCGGGTTAACATTGAGTATTTTGTAAGATCATTGGGAAATAGATAAGGTGGAATCATGCTTTGTACTATAATAAACTTGTAAAAACATGAATATAAGAATTCCGACAACTTTATTTCATGATCTCAAAGATGTTTACATAGAAATTGAACTAAGTATAGAAGGGACGTAACTGCTGGATGCTCCAAGGCCTCTTTGTCTCTCCTAGTTCATCATCTATCTTCCTCTTTCTTTTGCGATTCGGCTTTTCGGGATCATCTTCCGTGTCCCGAATATCTACAAGATAATATGACCCATTTTTCATAGCTTTGCTGATTACAAATGGTCCTTCCCATACTGGGGCCAATTTGTGCTTTCTTTGCTGCACCAATCTCAGCACTAAGTCACCTTCTTTAAAAGAACAATGCCTGATTTTCCGACTATGATAACGTCGTAAACCTTGCTGGTAAATGGCGGATCTTTGAAGAACAAGTTCTCGTTCCTCTTCTAAGAGATCGACGGCATCCTGTCGTGCTTCTTCGGCATCCGAGTCGTCGAAATCCCGCACTCTTGGGCTATCATGGATCATGTCCGTTGGAAGGATAGCTTCCGCACCATAAACTAGGAAAAACGTGGTTTTCCCAGTTGACCTGTTTGGCGTCGTTCGAATACTCCAAAGCACAGAAGGTAACTCCTCTACCCATGCTCCAGCTGCTCTATGAAGAGGAGATTCGAGTCTTGGGCGTATTCCTTGCAGGATTGAGCTATTCATTCTTTCAACCTGTCCATTGGATTGCGGGTGTGCCACAGATGCAAGATCAAGGCGAATTCTCGTTTGTCGGCAATATTTTGCCAACTCTCCAATGGAGAAAATTGTCCCGTTGTCGGTTATTATGCTGTGTGGAACGCCATATCTCATGACTATGTCAATGATGAAATTTCTGGCAGTTACACCGTCAAGCTTTTTGATGGGTTTAGCCTCCACCCATTTGGTATACTTATCTACAGCTACAAGTAGATGCGTAAGTCCGCCTCGTGCAGTTTTGAACGGTCCCATCATATCTAGCCCCCAGACCGCAAACGACCATGTAATTGGGATAGTTTTGAGTGCTTGGGCCGGCATATTAGTCTGCTTGGCGTAATATTGACACCCTTCACATGTGTTGACTATGTGCTCAGCATCTGTCTTGGCTGTTAGCCAGAAAAACTCGGCACGGAATGCTTTTTTAACTATGATTTTTGATTGAGCATGGTGTCCGCAATCTCCGGCATGGATTTCTTGCAGGATTTCTCGTCCTTCTTCTGGTGAAATACACCGCAGAAAAATTCCGGAAGTACTGCGTTTATACAGGCAGTTAGCAATTACCGTGTATCCTTTGCATCGACGCTGAATTTGTCTCTGCAAGACTTCTTCTGCTCCTTCCGGGTACTTCTGGTTGACTAAGAAGTTTAAATATGGAATTGTCCAGTCCGGGTTAACGAGCATAACTTCAATTGACTCGGAAGCCAGAGGGTAATCGATATCTCCACCTTTTATGGATGGCTCGTACAAATGCTGGACGAATACACCTGGTGGTAGGATTTTTACCCTTTCTGACCCCATGCGGGCTAACGCATCCGCGTTCCAATTTTCCTCCCTTTTAACGTGGAGTACTTCGAATCCGAAGAAACAAATGGCGAACTCGTCCACCGTTCTCCGATATTCGGCCATTATAGAGCTCTTTGCGTCCCAGGTTTGGTTGAGCTGATGCTGTACCAAATCCGAGTCGCCGTAGCACAGGATGCATTTGACCCCTATTTCTTTTGCAATGTGCAAGCCATGAAGCAGAGTTTCGTATTCTTCCACTTTATTGCTGGCATTGAAGTGTATTTGTAATACATACTCCATTGTGTCTCCTTTAGGGGATTTTAAGACTACACCATCTCCAGCGCCCTCCTTCATCTTGGATCCGTCAAAATGCATGATCCAGTACTCGGACTCCGGCATTGGTGTTTTCTCCATTGCTTCCGTCCAGTCGGCGACAAAATCTGCCAGAACCTGGGATTTTATTGCCGTCCTTGGCTAATACTTAATGTCGAAGGCTGCTAGCTCGATACCTCATTTGGCTACTCGGCCAGTTGCCTCTGCATTGTTTATTATATCCCCTAGTGGTGCTTTACATACCACTGTTATGGAATGTACTTGGAAATAATGGCGTAACTTTCTAGATGCGAAAAATACGCCATATGCCAGTTTTTGTTAGTGTGGGTACCTTTGCTTGGACTCGGAGAAAACTTCACTTATGTAATATACCGGATGCTGGTCTGGTATGCTTTGTTCGTCTTTCTTCCGTTCCACAACAATTACTGCACTAATAACCCTGTTTGTAGCCGTGAGGTACAATAACATAGGTTCTTCGTCTTTTGGGGATGCCAAAATCGGAGCTTTCATCAAAGTTTCCTTCAACTGGGTTAGCGCTGCATCGGCCTCTTCTGTCCACTCGAATTTGTCGGATTTTTTCAGCAACTTGTAGAGTGGTTAGGCTTTATCCCCTAGCCGACTAATAAATCTGCTGACGGCAGCGGCGGAACCCGTCAGTCTTTGGACATCTTTCACACACGTAGGTTTGGAGATGTTCAAGATGGCTTTGATCTTTTCCGGGTTAACTTCTATTCCTCTGTGAGAAACGATGAAACCCAGAAGTTTTCCTGAGGGAACCCCGAATACACACTTTGATGGATTTAACTTCATCTTGTAAGTGCGCAAGTTTTCGAAGGTTTCTCGCAAATCCTCAAGGAGTGTGTGTTTTTCCTTGGTTACGACAGCAATATCGTCCACGTAAACATGGACATTTTTGCCAATCTGACTATGCAAACAACGTTGCATGCAACGCTGGTAAGTTGCACCTGCGTTCTTCAGGCCAAACGGCATGGTTACGTAATAATACGTCCCGTACGGGGTTATAAAAGAAGTCTTAATTTGATCTTCCTTTTTCATGCGTATTTGGTGATACCCGGAATAAGCATCCAAAAAGCATAAAAGCTCAGAGCCTGCGGTAGCATCTATTATTTGATCGATTCACGGTAACGCGAACCTGTCTTTTGGACACAATTTGTTCAAGCCGGTGTAATCTATACACATTCTAAGAGCAGTAGTGTCTTTCTTCGGTACTAATATCGGATTTGCAGACCAATCAGTGTGGATTACTTCCTGAATGAAATCTGCTGCTAAAAGCCGGATAATTTCCTTGCCAATAGCCTTCCGTCTTCTTCCGTCAAATCGACGGAGACCTTATTTGACG
The DNA here is from genome assembly GCA_028641055.1 of Alopecurus myosuroides. Classification (NCBI taxonomy): domain Eukaryota; kingdom Viridiplantae; phylum Streptophyta; class Magnoliopsida; order Poales; family Poaceae; genus Alopecurus; species Alopecurus myosuroides. Next base: position 282,543,246 of record CM054057.1, on the reverse strand, counting down.
GGTTTGGAGCCTGGAATTACCTTGAGTTGATGCTCAGCAAGTTCCCTGGGTACGCCTGGCATGTCAGCCGGACACCAGGCGAAAATATCCCAGTTCTCACGGAGGAACTTGATGAGCTCGCCTTCCTATTTGTCGGTCATCCCAGTTCCTACTACGACAAATTTTGTCGGATCTTTGGGGTCTAGGATTACCTGTCTTGTATTCTCGGATGCCTTGAAGCTATCTGCTGGCTTCCGAGTTTCTTTTCCTGCCGGCATTTCTGTCGGCGATACCTCCTTAGCCAGCTCCTTCAGCTCTTCCTTTGCTATGATCTTCTCAGCGCAAAGGGCGTTTTCTTTTTCCAGCTTGTTCGCCAGCTTGAAGTCTCCAGTTATGGTGATTACCCCTCCTTTCGGCCCTGGCATCTTCAGCTTGTTATAAATATAACATGATCTTGCCATAAATTTGGCGAAAGCTGGACGTCCGAGAATTGCGTGATACACGCTTTCGAACGGCACCACCTCGAAGGATACTTTTTCCTGACGGAAGTGATCTTTTTCTCCAAAAGTGACATCTAGGGAAATTTCTCCTAGGGATCGTGCTTGCCTGCCGGGAACAATGCCATGGAAGCGTATGTTGCTGTGATTGAGTTGGGTCTCGGAGATTTTCAGATGTCTCAACGTATCCAGGTACATTATGTTAATGCTGGATCCTCCGTCCATCAGCACTCTTTTTAGCCTAGTGTTCTGAACAATAGGGCTTACAATGAGAGCTTGTGTGCCGGGTTCAGGGATATTTCCGGGATGATCAGACTGATCCCATGTGATTGGTGTGTTTGAATACTTCAAGAATTTTGGGGTTGCCGGAACAACCGCATTTATTTCTCGAAGTGTTCTTTTCGCCACCTTTGCTGATGGAGTTGCTAGGAAAGTTAAGGCGCATTCTCCATCAACTCTCGGAAACTTGGGTTCGCCTTTCCGCTGTTGTTCCTGGATTTTTTCGTCAGTGTCCGATTCACTGTCTTCTTTCTCAGCTTCTGGCTTTTGTTTGGAGAATTTCCTTTTGGAACTCTTCCCCTTGCTTCCGGATCCTGCACTGCCTTTCATGTGCTTATTTAGCCGGCATTGTGCGTTCGTATGGGTGGGTTTCCCAAATTGCGAATGGTGGACGCAGGGCTCCGACTTAATCTTCTCCCACTCTTCTTTAGTGTAGTTGATTGGTTCTGAACTGCGTCCTTTCCATCTGTTCCCTTTTTCACTTCCAAAGGCTATGTTAACTTCTTTGGGTTTTGGTGTTGCATCTGAAGTTCCTTTTTTCTCAGAGCGAGGATTTTTCTTGGCTAGTATCAGTGCATCGATATTGCTGCCTCTTGCTCTGATATCGTCTTCGGCTGCAGCGTGCTCATTGGCGGTTGTAAGCATAGATCCGAGATCTTTGTGCTGTTTGGAACCAACCATGAACGGTACTAGTCCGGGTTTTAGGCCATTGATGAAAGCATGCATTGCTTGTACGTCAGTTACTCCAGAACAACTACTCTTCATTGCAGTCCATCTGGAGATGAATCCACGTATGGTTCATCATCGAATTGGGTGCAACGGTTTAGCTGGTTGATGCTATTCGGGCGTTTGTAAGTTCCCCGGAAGTGCTGAGTAAATACTCGAGCCATATCATCCCAGTTGTCGACTGTTCTTGATGGAAATCCATTGATCCAATCTCTGGCTCCATCCAGTAACATTAGGGGAAGAAACTTTACAGCTTCCAGGTCTGTCCCATTGTTAATCTGGACGGCTGTATAGTAGTCTGAGAGCCAGGTATCCGGGTTTGTACTGCCGGTGTATTTCTGGTACGTTGGACCGACCTTGGCAAAGTCAGAATGCAGGGTTATCCTTCGGATCCTATCAGTGAAACACTTAGGTCCAAAGTATAGATCATCCTTTTCCGCTCTATCCATGTGTGCGGAGTACCTGCCGGCTGAATGGACAGATGGGGATCTACTCCTTTCTTTTCCATTGTTGCGCGGACGCGCTTTTCCGGGATCGTTTCTATTTCTTTCAAGATCACGCCCTTTTGGATGAGGCAGAGTTCTACTCCTGTGCCTTTCTTTATCCTTAGGAGGTGTCCGAGATCTCTCACGCCTGTGAGGTACATCATGTCTTCCGGCCTTTTCAGCAGGGTTGATGGAGGGATAATAACCCGGTAGGCTAACTCCCAGGTGTAATCCGGCCCAAAGGACGCTGCGCAGGATCCGGCTAAGGATAAAGAAACTTCCGGAAGGCCCAAGTTTATAGGCCTAGTAACCCGGATTGTGGGTTACGGTGAAGGAAGGTTAGGGTTTGTATGCCGTGTCCGGGTAGGATCCAGGGCGTGTCTTGGAGGACAAGCCGGGGGGTACGGGTGCTTTATAAACCGACCCCTAGGATTAGTTGGGGGAGATCCAAGAACCCTAGTAGTACTGCTTGATATCGAGAATCCAGTGTATACAAGAGATCGAGTTAATATATTGAGATCGGAGACTCGGCGACTTGATTGCTGGCTACCAGATCGAGTTTCATCATGTTTTCCTCTGAGCTAAACCCTCTTCCAAACGCCTGTGTCGTCTTGCCCCAAGATCAGTTACCCCCGGTAACGTCTGCCGTGATTATCCCACGACAGTTGGCGCCCACCGTGGGGCCTGCGTCCAAAGGTGTTTACATCACGGGAGAAGCTCGGAAGAACATGGAGAATCTTGTCGTCGGCGAGATCTACATCGACCACAAAGGAGAAAAGACGGTGGACGATTCCGGCTGGGGGCCAGAGTCGGATCACCTCGAATCCGGATCCGTCGTGACAATCGGCCGGATCAGCGTCTTCATTGGTATGGTATGTACTTCCGGTTCGATCCCTGACAATTTTGGATCTGATTCTGTGTAAGGGGAGGCCACTTCTATCCAATCAGATGATGAAGAATCAATTGGAACGACATATCCGGCGGAACAACCCATCGCGAAGTGGGAACAGTCGGAGGAACCGGCATGGACCCCGCGCGACCGGGTCGAAAGAGAGGATGATACCGAGTCTATCCTGGATCTGCTGGAAAACCGATATGAGGAGAATAACAGCGAAGGGGAACAACATGAATTCGCGCCAAGCATCATACGCCGAGTCGCGGTTTATACGGCTCCCGCGACCAATCTCAACCAAGAGGCCGTAACCGCGGCCGCGGCCGGGTCAGCACAAGCATTAGCCCGGCAGCAGGGGCCGGCTAACGGAAACACGATTTTGGCCCAGGTTGACGGAGAGTCGGCATCGGTTACCAGTCAAGCGCCGGAAAACGAGCTACACGCAAACACGTTCGGATTCCTAGCAAACCAGACACCTGGAGCGGGTCCTTCCAATCCACAACACCCGGCCTTGTTCGACAACAATCTGATCCTAGATCCGACGGTTCTTGCCACCGTTATCACTCCGGAGAACGCGGCGGAACGAGTTAGGGATTTGGACGTAGCCCGTCGTGCATTGGAGCAGCAGAGAAGGCAAGTAGAAGCAGAAAGGCAAGGGATGGTCACACGGCAACGTGAGCTGGATGCATTGGAAACTCGGCTCCGAGAGGAAACGACTAGAATACATCAAAGGCATCAAACTAGATTACCAGCATTGGGAGGAGTCATAAACCCGGCCGCACTATTTATCACGCCTCAGGATCAGCCGATTCCAGCGGCAAATCAAGGAACCGCCCCTCAGCCGACAACCGGAGGAGCACAACCAGTAGATACGCAGGCCGGGTTACTTGCACCACAGACTGGAGTCACCGCAGGCAATACCGTACCACCACCACCATCGCGTTTTCGCACACCAGCAGGTCATTACAACAATCCCATGGACAACGTGTACGCGGCAACGCTTGCACTAAATCAAATCCCCGTGAGAGAGTCACCCCACGCAGAGGAGACCCGGCGGGCGATAGATATGCTGCGCACCGCGGTAGCACAACAGGTTAATTACCCGGATCACAGAAGTGGAATGCATGGGACGCCGTATGTCAGCCAACAACAAGGTAACGCTGGAAACATCCAAACAAGTTTGGCACGGCGGTGGGAAGAGCAGCAGCAAATGCCGCCTCCTCCACACATCCAGGCAGTACCAGCAGCATCAGCAGCACAGGCCATCGTGGATAGTTCCAGGGCCAGGAGAGCCGTGGCCGGGTCTGCGGCACATGGGCCACCAGCGGTACCGCAGCCAGCTGTACCCCCTGCAGGATCACATGTTTCCCGAGTAAGACCAGCTTCAACCATTCTTGCAGGGCCTAAGTGTCTTTCAGATAGCATCAGAGCTGAACCTTACCCGGAAAAGTTCAAAGAACCGGGTAAAGTGGTAAATTACGAGCCGACTATGGACCCGGAAACATGGTTGAGCAGCTATGAGATGGCCATGTCGATTCGCAATGCGTCCGAGAATCTTCAAGCCAAGTTCATGTATCTAATGATGTCAGAAGGAGCAGCAAAGTTATGGTTCGCCAATCTACCGGAAGGATCTATTAAGTCATGGGAAGAGTTGAAAACTGCATTTATCAAGCACTTTCACGGGACGTGTAGAAAGTTATTCACTATTGACGACTTAGAGCGATGTGTTCAGAAGAAGGGAGAGTCAGCGCGCAGCTGGGTGCGCCGGGTTATGGAAATTCTCCATTCATCTACGGATATTCAGCCCAAGGATGCGTTGCAAGCTATGGCAAAGACCTGCAAGTACACACCCTTAGTACAAAAATTAACTCGCATGAAATCTAGTCGGAATGCTTCGGAGGTCACAATGGGAGAGTTGATGGATGCGTGCAACAAACATGCCGCAACGGACACTACGGAAGAGGAAACTGATGATAAAAAAGCAAAAGCAAACACAAGTAGTAATGGAAGAACTGGCAACGGATCAGCACCGGGTAACAACAGCCAGAACAAGCGTCCGTTTGAAGGAGGCTCTGAGTTTGTCGCCAGTACTGAAGCTGGATCTTCCAGACCTAGGGCAGAAGGAAATTTCAATGCTGGAAATCACAATGGAGGAAACTATCAAGGGCCACCAAGGCCGGGTAATAACTGGGACATATTCAGAATGGCATGCCCGAAGCACAGCAGGAACGGTAGGCCAGCTAACCACTCCTTGGAGCAGTGCGCCGACCTACAGAGATGGAAAAATGAGGAAGTGAACAGAGCCATGCGAGGTGCAGGACGGGGAGGAGGACCGGGTCCAGGAGGAAACCCGGGCAACGGTCCACCCCCAGCCGGTAACCCGGCAGCTGGAAATCAAGGTAATAACCAAGGGGGAGCAGGAGGTTTCCAGGCTAACCCCAAACAGTTGGGTCAATATCACGTGCATACCACAGGAGGATCTAACAAGGACAAAAAGATACTGAAGCAAGCGGTCAATTCAGTTTCTTCGGCTGTCCCGAGATACCTGAGATGGTCAGAACAGGATGTAACATGGAGCAGAAGGGACCACCCGGAAAGAGTAGAACACCCGGGAGTCTTGGCATTAGTAGTCGCACCGCAGGTAAATGGGTATGAACTGAAAAAGGTTTTGATGGATGGTGGAAGTAGCATCAATATACTGTATTGGGAAACCTTCTTACGCATGGGCCTCAAGGAGTCTCAGCTACAGAAAAGCTCAACAATTTTTCATGGGATAGTGCCGGGTCATTCAGCGTGCCCCGAGGGAAAAATCTCATTGGAGGTAGCTTTTGGGGAGTCAAAGGATAACTATCGAGTTGAGTGGCTCACTTTTGAGGTGGTCAAATTACGCAGTCCTTATCACGCGTTATTCGGAAGGCCGGCTTATGCCAAATTCATGGCTAGGCCGTGTTACGTATATCTACAGCTAAAAATCCCGGGTCCCAAGAAGACCATTACCATACATGGAAATCGAGACATAGCAGCTGAATGCGATGAAGGAGACGCAGCAATGGCCGAGCAAGCCTGTAGAAAAGAGGAACTCAAGCATTACCGGTCTCAAGCAGACCCAGAGGATAGAACCACGTCAAAAAGGCCGAGTACTGAAGACGAAAGAGCAAAGTCCAAGGCATCACAAGATGCTAAGATGGTGGCTTTTATCAAGGATGATTCCCCCAAACAACCTGCCATAGGAGAAGAAATCGCACGGCCGCTCACAACCAGCCGCGCTATGGAGACACCTCACCCGGGTTGGCTAGTAAATCCGGTACTCATCATGAAAAAGTCCAGCAAATGGAGAATGTGTATCGGTCACGTCAGCCCGGGACCGGTTCCCAAGAAGAACTAAACAATGTAACGGGCAGCAGGTTTCAGACGCGCTCTTTTCCTACCCAGGGTACCCAAGGGGACTGGAAAGTTTTTTAATGAGGCGGCCTGCTGATCCAAAACTTTCTCGTATCAATAAAGAGATGATTATCAAGTCCTATTTTGTTACGGCTTTTACTTCGATTACAAGTAAGTAAGTATCCATTGCCATCAATACATCAGTATCATTAAGTATGTTGAATATGTATAGGTCTCGGGGGCTGGTTGCTCAAGTAGCGCAGCCACAAACCCAAAGACCCAGCCTTGATGCCTATGAGTTATAAGGGCCGATTATTCGCAAACGAGTACGGCTGCAATCTTATAACCGGACAAAGGAGCCAAATTTTCTTGACTTTTCTTACTTAAGCTCGATGTGACTCGCACTAAAGTGGCATGATTTACTCGCTTACGATTACAATCAGCCATGAAGCCCACTGGGACTTGTCTGACCCTGTTTTCGTATAGATGTAACAACATGGTATCCACGCGAAAGCCGGCTTACAGTACAAGATAGTCAAAAGGGTCATCTAAACCACAAGTTATGCAGAGTACAAGGCTAATAGCTGGAAACTCAACGTTTATCAAGCATAACTTCATTATCTATATGAAACAATTCCGGGTTTCGGCTTAGCAACAACAAGTTTGTTCTCTTCGAAAAAACCACACACCACAGACTCGGAAATTCGGGCCTTGGGGACTGTGGGTTCCGAAACAGAATCAAGTTGTTTTGTCGCCAAGCTCGAAAGACCCCAATGTCCGAGTCGTGGGGACTTGGGGACTTAAAGAAAAGTCCACCTGTCAAAACTCACGATACTCGGAAATAAAGAAGGAAATAAAAAGAGAGTCGGGTATCGAGAATAAGTTCAAGAATAGGCAAGTATCAAGATTATCAAAAGGCCAGAAAAGGCACAAGTATATCACGGAATAAAAGTACGTTACAAATTACGGTACCAGTATCAAAGGTGCACAGGCGCACCGTCAAAAGTATACTAGTTCTAAATACAAAGTATCAGGTATTATGATAGCATCGCCCTATTCGGCCTCCTGAGTACGGTCTTCCGGGTCTTGGTCCTGGGCTTGCTCCTTAGCTTTCCCGGCAGCGTTACCCGGACTTCCGGCATCAGGACGGACAGGCGGAGGAACAGCTGGTGTAGAGGTGAATGGTCCTGATCCTAACTCGGCCTCTCTCTTAGCAGTTTTTTCTTTCTTCCTGGCCAAATCAGCCGACCATTTTTCCAAAATATCAAAGGGAGGGGGTGCCTCCTCCAGTATGGTTTTGCCTTCAGCATCATATGAGCTCATGATCGTGCCCAGATCCATCTTATCGGCCAAAGCGGTTGCCGAGTGGCGTACCGCGGATTGTATGGCCTTAAAGTCCTTGGGTACGAACTTGGAGCCATCAGCTTTATATTCGGGGAACCCGGAAATTACCTTTGCCGGGTCAAGCTTCGGAAAATAAGCTTTAGCCAGCGTCAAGGCCCGGGTCATACCAATCCGGCAGGCTGAGCGTTTCCATATCTCGATCCAGCCAGGTACTGTGGAGCAGGCTTGAATAAGGTTTTCCTCACCCGGGTATACCTCAGTAGGCCACTTCACGGCATCCAATATAAACTTTGTACCGGCAAAAAAGGTCCAGAGCACAGTCTTCAATGTTTTAGCCTTGGCAACATCATCTTCTTCTGGGGCCGCAAGGTTGGCACCTGCAGTTGAAACAAAGGAAGGATGTATTAGTAATCTCGAGTATCATATAATAAAGGCGTGAAGACAGTCGGCAGCAAAAACTTACTAAGCAAGATCTGATACGTATCGGTGACCTGGTCCGATAGTTTCTTCAGTGCGGTCTGAGCAGTATTGCACTTCTTCTTGTATTTAGAAACATCCTTCTTCAAGGTTTTCATGTCATCCTCAAGGGTTTCTCTCCGCTTTACCTCGGCAAGAAGAAGTTGTTCGGTCTTGAGTAAAATTTCATCAGACCGGGTTATCTGCGCCTGTAAGTAACAAGGAACACAAGTATCAATTGGATATCATGGTAAGCTCAGTATTGCGTAAAGTACCAAACACAACTTTAGCAAGTCATGCTCGGAACTTGGGGACTAGGCATACACTACGAGATAGCAAGTATTATTACCTGATGCTCTGCGGCCATGCGCTCCAAGATATCGCTCTCTGAAGTCTTCATAGTGAGGAGAGTGTTCATCAGATGATCAAAAGTGTCATTACCCGTATCAGAGGACCCGGGGCCTTGGAAATTCCGAGAAGGAGTTTTCTTCTTAGTGGGAGGCGGCACCCGGGTCATTCGAATGTCGGAATCCGATGCTCCCTCTCCTGCACCCAAGGTTGCAGCTCTTCTCTTCTTGCTTGTGTGGGAGGCGATCGGATACTCGGCTTCTTGTATGCCCGGGTTTAGTGGTGGCGATTGTTCTTCGCCGCTAGATGCGGCTGTTGTCTTATCAGCCGGGTTCCCTTTACCTGGGTCATCGTTCGCCATATCCTCTTGGTCGCTGATAACGACAGTGGCCCTACGGATAGTATGAGTGAGCAGTTAGTGGGCAATCAGGAAAGGGTGATGAAAATGTGATAGAACGTCAGAAAAGGAACTTTACCCAGGATTCACCGCAAAGTCTGAAGGGAATTCGCTGCTGGATATGGGCGAAACTGAAAAATATCAAACGAGATTTCGTAAGGGAATGGTTCAGGAAGATTGTTTCCTCCGTGAAAGGATAAGGTAAATACCAGTGCGCCGAGCCGGAGACAATGGAATATCCGGGTTAAGAGCATCATCACCCGGGTAATTCCGAGTTGCTCTGCGCTTGGTCATGGGTGACTCCTTTAAAAACGGCCAGTGGAATAATATCAAGATAGCTCATGTATATCATCAAAGGAATACGAATTGAATACGAGGAGGTGATATGAAACCTTGAAGACGACCCCTCGGGGTTTTCTCTTAGAGCCGACTTTAATTGCCGGCTCCACTTCATCTTCATCACTGGCGGATTCCACGTTGCCGTTCTTCTTCTTCATCGTTCTCCTCTTGTTCTGGATATCATCAAAGTTATAATTAGAAAATGAAGGAGTTACGACGAACTTAAAGGAACTGAGTAAAACCCGGAAAGCACCTTCGTCCGAATTAAAGGTCTCTTCTTGTTCCTCTGGACTCTCGGAGCTAGGAGAAGTGTTGATTTTCCAAAAATCATCATCAGCCTGAGATAAAAGTATCAGTACAAGGGTTATCAACTGTATCAAGTGGAAACAGCGAAGGTAAAGACGTCAAAATCGGATCTTCACCTTGGGGGCTGGGTTCTCGAGTGTGAAGGGCTCTAATCCGGCTATGTTCCGGATTACCTCAAGTTTCTCTGTCAGAAAACCCTTGATAGTTTTATGGGTATCACCAGCCGCAAAGCTGTTGTCAGAGTACCGGAGCGGGTCCGTGGTTTGCCCCGAATACTCGCACATTAACTTTGTGCGGATGGAATTGGGCTGAATTCGGAAATCGACCCAAGTTTTCACCAGGTTGAGCCCGATGAGACCTTGGGCCGCGAGAGTAGTGATTTTGGCTAGCAAAGGTTGAATTGCCTCCCTATCCGAGTCAGGGGCAAAGGCCTTAAAATTTTCAGAGATGTCAAGAAGGCCCTCTGAATAACCCGGCAGTTTCTTCTGGCCGGGTGGGGAAGTGTCTCGGTAGTAAAAATATGAGAGCTGCCAGTGCTTGACGTGGGAGTTAAGGGTAAGAGGTGGCATCAGAGAATTCTTGCGGCGCTGGATAGAAACCCCGCCGCAAGCAAGAAGTGCCCCGTCACCGCTTTCGCGGCACGGTTTGCACTGAAAAAGTTCGACGAAAAGAGCCAAACTTGGCGGAGTGCACAAGTATGACTCGGAAAGAACGATAAAGTGGGAGATGTTTAACACAGAATTAGGACCTATGTCAAATATGCGAAGGCCATAGTGGCTCAGAATGTCGCGGAAGAAGGGGTGACCCGGAGGACGAAAACCCCGAGTCACGTGCTCTACAAAGCATATTACCTCATCCTTTGCTGGTGTGGGCCGGGTCTCCTTACCCGGCACCCTCCACTAGATATCCTCTTGAGGAGGAAGAACTCCTAGCTCGACCAGTTCTTCTAATTTGGCCTTGGTGACCGTAGATCGCGCCCAGTTGGCGGATATGGAGTTGGTGGTCTTGGCCTTGGTCGGTGTTTTTCCCTGCTTCTTGGGAGCCATGTGGTTGACCTGCAAAGCACGAGGTAGAAGGATAAAAAGAATAAGACTCGGAAACCGTGAGCTGGCCGAGTATCGGCGAGTGATATCGAGACAACATGGAAATTGCATACTATTCGGGTATCAATCTGCAGAGTAAGGTTCGAACTATCCGGGTATCAGGCATTATAATAAAAGTTATGGGGGTCTATGCATGGAAAGAGCCTTTGAGGACGATGGATGGTTGCACATGCACCTATTGCGAATAAAAGGAACCGAAAAGGGGAGGATTTTCCGGGTGACAGAGATAAGGGCGGAAAGTCTGAGTGGCCCGAGCCCAGATTGGAGACTCCGTTTCTAGAATTGTGGTAAAATCAATGAAGATGGGCGGTAGGAAAACGCAATGAAGTCTATATCCCGCGCATTGGATGAGCTGGAATGAATGCAAGCAATCTAATTCGGTGTGACCAAGAAAACGACCGGCGGGTTGACCTAAATCTAATCTGAAGAAAGTTAAGAAATTACAGAGGCTAGTTAATGGATGTGAGAGGCTTACTGGAGGGGATCGAAGCGAAGCTCGACGGAGGCAGATGGCACAAGATTGGTGCCCCTTTGCGATTCCCGGCGGGCAGGTCGGGGGTCTGGCGGCGGATCTGGGCGGCGGTGTAGAGCGCACCGTGGCGGAGCGTAGCCGGCGGCAAATAGGCTCCGGTGATGCGCGTGAGGCTTCCGTAGTGGCGCCCTATGAGCTAGAGCACTGAGGAAGAAAGAAAGAGGAATGGGGGAAATGAGTTGTTGGGGTTAGGGTTACCCCTAAGAGCCAATTTATAAAGTGTGAGTGGATAAGCCCAGTTCAACGGGCGGGAGCCGGAAGTTACGGAGCAGTAGCTATTTGATTAAACTTTGCGAGATACGCTCTAAATATTGTGCAGGATATCCGGACAGGTACAGGAAGGAGATATTCTTCATAATATCAAGATTAGTTATCGAGTGAAGTACGGGATCTTGACATTTTTGTCAGTGTTTGGACCTGGAAAGTTAAGCCAAGTACTTGGGGAAAAACCGGGTTACTATATGGCCACCATAGAGTAAGGCCTGGCTATCTATTGAAGCACTTTAACCCGGCCTCCATACACTTGTGTGTTTGATACTATTGCAGGGAATAGCGAGCGCTTCAAGGAAGGATCCGAGAAGCCCAAGCTATTCTGGGGACTACTGATGGAGGGATAATAACCCGGTAGGCTAACTCCCAGGTGTAATCCGGCCCAAAGGACGCTGCGCAGGATCCGGCTAAGGATAAAGAAACTTCCGGAAGGCCCAAGTTTATAGGCCTAGTAACCCGGATTGTGGGTTACGGTGAAGGAAGGTTAGGGTTTGTATGCCGTGTCCGGGTAGGATCCAGGGCGCGTCTTGGAGGACAAGCCGGGGGGTACGGGTGCTTTATAAACTGACCCCTAGGATTAGTTGGGGGAGATCCAAGAACCCTAGTAGTACTGCTTGATATCGAGCATCCAGTCTATACAAGAGATCGAGTTAATATATTGAGATCGGAGACTCGGCGACTTGATTGCCGGCTACCAGATCGAGTTTCATCATGTTTTCCTCTGAGCTAAACCCTCTTCCAAACGCCTGTGTCGTCTTGCCCCAAGATCAGTTACCCCCGGTAACGTCTGCCGTGATTATCCCACGACAAGGGTGTCTCGGAGGTGGCATTGCTTTGCCATCATTCCGGTGTTTTTCTTCCCGATCGTGGGGTTTGCGTCCACCTTTCGGGAGATGGGATTCAGTTCTAGACGCTTCATCCCTATTGTCGGGATTTTTCTTATCTTTCCTTGGATCCGCTTTCTTATCCTTTGAATTGTCGGAATCTCCAGGTTCTTCCGGTCCAGGTGCTCCAGCGGTGCAAGTAGCTGTTTTGCATAGGGCAGAGTCGTCGTGCAACTTCCCTGATCGCTCTTGGGCCCGCTGTTGTTGTTGCAATGCTTTTCCTAGGAAAGCATACACCCCTTGGAGTTTTTCACCGTTGGAGTACATGTCATTGTTGAGGATGGCAAACGCTGCTTCCGCATTTTCTGCTGCGGTTTTGTATATTGGTTCGCCCCTGGCCTATTTGCCGTTTACCTGCTTTTGCCAAGATGGGTTGTGAAACCTTTCTTTTGGCGGCAGTACTTCCGGTCTTACAATTCCGGGTAACCTTGTAGGTTTAATGCCAGATCTATTCTTTCTCTCGTACTCCCCGATTTCTTCCTTCATGAGCTTGATGTCATCCTGGGTTTTTTGGAGGTGTTCACGAGTTCTGAATAGATGTTGCTGTTGCCGTTGGAGAGCTTGTCTCCTGGCTTCTAGCACTTCAGGGGGTTCATGCAATCCCACTGGTGTTTGTAACAATTCCTGTTCTTCTTGCTCTGTCATTGTCGGAACAAGGATTTCTTTTGTTTTCTTCTCCGCAAGTTTTGTTCCGCTTGCATCTCCTACTTCCGGGCTTTCATCAGCTGGATCAGCCAATTTCTTCTTCCGGAGTTTGTATTGGAGTTTTTTAGCGGTCTTGTGCTTTTTCTTGGAAGAGGGAGGTTTTTTAGCAGGTTCATCCTCTGTCAATTCCTTGACGTTGGGAAATATCGGAGAAGTTTCTCCATCTTCTCTCTCTTCCTCTGGCGGAGGGGTTTTAGGGCTTTTCTGACTGCCGGCGTCCGTGTTTTCGGCCGGTTTCGCCATTAGTACTTCATGGAATCCCTCTTGAAAAGATTTAACTTTTCTTTCGAAGGCGTCCACGTCTTCGTCTTCGGAATCAAAATCATCTGATCCGGTTTCTGACTCTAATCTCGCCTCAATGGCGGCTAGCACAGAGTCAGCTTCCGAGTTCATCGCTGGATTGGCGAATGTCGGATCTTCCACCTCTGTAGTGGGTTTGATGCTTTCTGCCTCCTGCACGGGATTTCCGTCGTCCGTGTTTTCGGCGACCTCGGATTACACCATACCGATAAAGTGTGTATCACTTTCGTGTCAGCGATCCGAGCAAAATCCGGTATCATAGTCATCTTCGACTGGGTATAGGGCGGGTGGGATAAATTTGCTTCCACCGCAAAACCCCATGGCCTCTGCAGTTAGTCCGATAAAGATATTAGCAGATCCGATCGGTAACACGCAGGCACTTACCAGATGATTTTGCGCCGGTATGTAGGATCCATTGTCGAGGAAGCGTCCGACGTCGTTGTCGAACTGCAGGCGTCCTACAGTTATGGAACTGTCAATCCCGCCGAGTATCCCAGATCGGAACTTAACACCTGACGTCGTTTGCCCCACGGTGGGCGCCAACTGTCGAGACATCGTAGTAGTTTTCATAGACGGGGGTGCCATGAGACTACGGGTAGAGACGTGGGGGGAACGGGATCGCGTTGAAGACAAAGACACAGGATTTAGCCAGGTTTGGTACGTCGTAATAATACGGCGTTCCTACTCCTGCAATCTCACTAATCAGTACTAAAGCCTGTGTATACAATTACGATGTGAGGTTCTGTTTAGCTATTCGCCGAGGATCAACTTCCCGGCGAGTTAGCATATAGCTTCGTCTCTTGTTATCTTATCTCCCGTCCAGCTTTATATAATAGCCGGGTTTGGGCATACAGAATAGGAAACCTAGAAGACTACGGTAACTTCTAACTTGGAAAGTAAGGAATCCGTCTTCTCCTCCAAACCAGATCACATGGGCCGTGATCCGGGTCCTTCTAGAATCCGGCTCTGTGCGTCAGCTTACTGGGCTGCCCAATGGACCATAGCCCACTACCAGTTGGGCCACCTTGGTAATCCGGAACTTTTGACTACCATCTGATATACCCCTATTCAGTATATATCCGACACATGAAAAATCCGGTAAAAGGTAAAGTACTTACCGAGAATTTTATCCATCTCGGCGCCTTCCTCCAAGCGCTGGTTCAAGGCATTCTCCAAGTCTCGGATAGTGTCCTTATCCTTGGCTGCTTGGTCGGAGGCCCTGGACTCGGCAATACCGACGGCCAATTGGCTGGCCTCCAGGTCGTGCTGCAACTTCATATTGAGGTTATGAAGATCCAGGTTTTCCCGACGTAGGTTCTCGGCATTGCCGGCATCTTCAGCAACTTGTTTGGCTTTTGCCAAAGAAGCTCAAAAGCAAGTAAAAAAGACGAGTTAGAAAACTCGGAAAAATACTTAGAAAAATTATACAACTGGAAGCAAAGAAACAACTTACCTGCTGTTTCCTTCAGCTGATGCTGAACGGATACCAGTTCTGCCTCCTTACCCTCAAGAATGGAAAGAAGGGATTTCACCTCCTTGTTCTTGATGGTAAGTTTGTTGAAAACTTCTAGGTTTATGTTTTAAGTGGCTTGCTGAAACACGGAAAAGAGACAAAAAATGCTTAAGTTAAGAACAAGCATAAAAGCGGAAAAAGCATTAAGGCAAAAGCATGCATTTGACTTATTGTTTGGGGGCTAGAGGTATTACCTGGCTCTTTTGTTGCAAATCTGACAAGTTTTCGTTGAATTCTTTTGCATACTCTGCAAAAAGAATCCCAACGTGGTGAAGGTCGTCCTTGATGACCTGCCGAGGTGAAAATACGAAGTTATTCCTTACAATTAGTCCGCCTTGCGGCCAAGGACGGATCAGAGGAGCAGGAGCGAAGAACTTCTTAGCCCCTGGACGAATATATCCGAGTTCGCCGAAAGGTTCCTCCTTTACCTTGAATTCTCTGTTAAATGTGGGAATGGGCTCCTCCTCAGGTATACGAGAAGGACCACCCATATCCGGCCCCGCCCTTTCCCTCGCATCCGTCTCGGATGCAATGGGCTGGCTGGTCGGCAATGGGTACTCTTCTGGCTTTGCAGACTGATCTTCTCCCCCTAGAGTAACTGGGGTAGGGGGAGCTGCAGGAGGAGATGGCGCTTCCTTTCCGACAGTGGCCTTATGCTTCTTCAGCTTCTTTGATTTCAAAGAAGTTGGAGCAAGGCTAAAGGAAAAGGACGAAAAAGAAAATCCGAGAAATCAATATTCCGAGAAACCAAACCAACCTATGCAATAAAAAGCAGGCAAATGAACAAAATACCCAGAGAATTACCTGGATGTAGTGACGGGAATCCCTTCAAGATTTACCACCTCTTCAGTGGTTGCTGGCCTCTTGCACTTCCGACCACCGTAAAAGTTGGCATGAAGTTCGTCAAGTTCGGCGTCAGACGCAAGATCCTTTTCCGTAAGATCATCGAACTATGGAAAAGGCCAAATATCCTACTAAGTTAAGAAAATGGAGAAAGGCGGAAATCCGAGAAAAATTGTTCAAAGAGAAAAGGACATACCTTTGGAATCTTATTCCCTCCGTGATACATTTCTCGGCTTTCTTCGTATTGGTCACGGGTAGCAACCAGCTGATTAGCCCGATTCTTGAAGTCTCGTTTCGAGAAAGCCTTATCCGTTCCCCTCATTTTGTCTTCCGGACCCTTGTATTTGCAAAGAACCCGAGTTCGATAGGCGAGAGATTGGATGTGACGTCCGAACCAACACAAAACTGTGTCTGTTCCGATAAGAGCAGTTTTGACGAAGTGAGCTTGGCGATGTGCCGTTTGATTTTCATTAAATCATCCAGCAAAGTCTGCACCACTTCTGCGTTCCAGTTATCTTGAGGAATAGCGGCAGCATTGACAAAAGGTGGAACCCCGGTTTCCTTTCCGGGAAATGGGATGTCTTGATGATAAAAGAAGGAACCCGTCCAGAATTTGACGGATTCCGATGTTTTTATTTTCGGGAACCAATCTTCCCTGAATCTACGCAGGGTGAAAGATATGGTTCCACAAGTTGGAAGAGCACCCTCTGCGGGGTTCCGCTTAATTCCAAAGCAATATTGCCAGAAATCTAATCTAGGCGCTATTGCTAAATACCCTTCAAAAAGGGCCTGGAAGCCGGCTAGATAGAGAATAGAATTTGGTGGAAGGTTGTGGGGTTGGATATTGTAATGGCTAAGGATTTCGAGGAAGAAGGCGGAAGGCGGGATTCCCATACCTCTAGCAATATGCGAGGTAAGAAGAACTTGTTCCCCAGCTCTGGGCGAAGGCTCGGACTCTTCTTCCTCATGCCGCCATTTTCCCTTCGCGATCAACCCTTCCTTCTCCATTGTCGGAAGAAGGGAGGAGGGAATGCTGCTCCGGCTCCAATTGCCGGAAGATTCACCTTCTTCCTCGGCTCCGGCGGCGGCGGCGGCGGCGGCCGCAGCGGCGAGCTCCTGTCCGACGAGAGTGAGCTTTTCCTCCGCTGTTTCGGGAGCTGGAGGCAGAGGCGGCGCAGAAGACGACACGGCCAGATTATCGGCCGCGGGAAGCAGATCCTCGCGGTCCTGACCACCGGAAGTTTTCTCCGGCATGTCGGCGGTGGCGCGGCTCGGCGAATCCAACATTGGATCCATTTCGTTGATGATATCGTCGATTTCCGTGGCAACGGAGCGTTCCGGGGATGCGCGTGCTGAGTCCATTTCGCGGCGGAGCGACGAGGACCTCGAGCTCTCCGACGTGAAATCCGGGGACGGCGCTTGCGCGAGCACGAGCTCTGTTTCATTCTCACTGGACTAAGGCGAGGGCTAGGGCGCTTGAGCTGGAAGGTGAGAAGGGAGCGGAAGGTTTGCCGGAGGGGATGAATGGGCTATTTATATCCCGAAAATCCTTTACGATACGTACTAACGACACTTTGACCGTTGGATGCTCAACGCGTGTCACTCGCCGGAAAATCCGGGAAATGAATCGACAGGTGATAATGGCTATCTCCTCGTTTCCTGTGAGAATCTGAGAGATACGTTTCAGGGTTTCACACGCGAAAACCCAAACGTCCCTGACGTCAGCACAATTTCATCGCTGACGTAGGAAGTTCCTTCTCCACGAAGGCTCGTGGAAGAAAACCCGGATTTCCCGAAATCCGAGTTTCGTGTTAAAGCATGATTTGGAGGAAAAGAAGAATCAAGACGAAGAGCCAACATTTCTAGTAAAGAATGCAATTTAACGAAAGACGGCGATTCCGAATCTTAATCCTTCTTGGGGGCTACTGTCGGATATATACCAATTAGGGGTATACCAGATGGTGTCCTAAAGTGCCGGATTACCAGGGTGGCCTGAATGGTAATGGGCTACGGTCCATTAGGCGGCCCAGTAAGCTGACGCACATATCCGGATTCTAGAAGAACCCGGATCATGGCCCACGTGGTACGGCTTGGAGTAGAAGGCGGATTCTTGCCTTCCAAGTTAGGACTTACCGTAGTCTTCTAGGTTTCCTTTTCTGTAAGCCCTAAACATATATAGACAATAAGCTAGAAGCTAACTCGCCGACAGGTTGATCCTTGTCGAGTAGCTAAACCCAACTCACATTGTACTTTGTATACTTCAGGCTTCAGCCCTGATTTAGTGAGATTGCAGGAGTAGGAACGCCGTTTAGTTGCGACGTATCGAACCTGGGTAAAATCCTGGTGTCATTGTTTGTCATACGTTTAAGTCCCCCACAATCTCTATCGGTAGTCTAATGGCACCCCCGTCTATGAATTCTACCACGATGTCTCAGCAACTGATGAGCGTTCTGTTGTTCAATAGGCTCATGAGATACGGTCACTCGCTAAAGAAGTTGAGCACATTAAGTGTATGTTAACGGAAAAATTTGTGGCCGGAGGCATCATTGCCAAGCTTCCATCTTCATGGATCACCTTTGCTACTTCTCTGAAACACGAGAGACAGGAGTTTTCCGTTTCGGACCTCATCGGATCACTTGATGTGGAAGAGAAGGCGAGAGCAAAGGATACACGTGCTTGGGTTGCTGAGGTAGGTTCTGCTGCCCATTTGGTACAGAAGAAACACTACCCGTCCAACAAGACTTAATATAACAAAAGAAATCCGAGTTTAAAGGCAAACCCGATGGCAAGTTTAAGCCGCCGCACTCTACCAACTTTAAGAAGAATAAGAGGTCCTGCCATGTGTGTGGCGACGCAACTCACCGGCTCCAAGGTGTCCTAAACGACATGAGCAGCAGCAGCTGGAGAATAGCGGCAAAGACCGCTAATATTGTCATTGGTAACACTGAGATGAAGGATACTGGGTATGGTATAGTTCCTACTATTCTTTCATTTTGTCATACTCCTGAATGGTTAATTGATACAGGTGCCAATATATATGTGTGTGCTGATGCTTCCATGTTCTCTTCTTACCAGGTCACAGGGAGTTCTCTTGTGCTGATGGGGAACGGGTCACATGCTACTGTTCGTGGTGTTGGTACGGTCGATCTGAAGTTTACTTTGGGGAAGATCGTGCGACTGAAGAACGTTCATCATGGGCCCTCCATCAATAAAAATCTCGTCAGCGGTTCATGTCTGTGTCGAGATGGTTTTAAGTTGGTTTTCGAGTTTAATAAAGTTGTAATTTCCATGTATGGACAATTTATTGGTTAAGGTTATGAGCGCGGAGGTTTGTTCCTCTTATCCTTATCAGAAATTTGCACCAAAGTTATTAATCATGTTTTCCACGATAATTATTCTAATTTTTGGCATTCACGACTTTGTCATACTAATTTTGGCTGCATGACGCGATTAGCAAATATGAGTTTAATTCCGAAATTCAGGGCTATCAAAGTTTCCAAATGTCAAGTGTGTGTTCAAGCTAAGCAACCTCGCAAGTCCCATAAGACCGCGGAGGTGGGAGACTATTAGGAATTTAGGCAATTTACAGATTAAATTAATCCAAATATAAATCACGAAAGTGACGTACACATACTGATAATTAAACATATTCCTGCATACTAGATTGACAGTAGAAACATCTACGCAAACTACTAGTATTCCACATAGGGAAATAATAAGGGCAGGGACAAACATGTTATACCCTGCGATCGGTCAGTTGGCAGTAGCCGTAGCAGTGGCGGCAGCAGCGGCGGCCTCGGTGGCAGCAGTGGCTGCCTCGGCGGCAGCAGCTGCGCGTTCGTCTTCGGTGGACATGTTGATGAAGAGGGCGACGCGGCAGTAGTCGAAGTAGATGAACAGCAGCGAGCAGTCGCGTAGGAGACGCTCCCCAAAAACCTAATCTCCCCTCTCCCATACAGGATCTGGAAATGCGGGGTTTCGGAGGCCTGCTCTCCCGTCGGCCGTGTACGCGGTAGACGGGATGGGGTCATCGGCGGCAGCAACAGGAAGTGGAACGACAGTGGGCGCAAAGAGGCAGAGTGTATGAGATGTGTATCTATGTACTCCCGAGCCTCCAATATATAGGCACAGCCGAGTAGGAGAACAATCCGCTCACATAATTAATTGGCGTTAACTACAACCGTTACCACGTGATCAATACGGCGATTTACTGCGCGCGGTGTCGGATATATACCGATTAGGGGTATATACGACATTGTCCTAAAAAACCGGATTACCAGGGTGGCCTTTTGGTAATGGACCATGGTCCATTAGGCGGCCCAGTAAGCTGACGCGCAGGAGCCGGATTCTAGAAGAAACCGGACCACGGCCCAAAGTGGTGCGGCTTGGAGTAGAAGGCGGATTCTTACTTTCCAAGTTAGATACTTTCCGTAGCCTTCTAGGTTTCCTTTCTGTAAGCCCTAATCCGGCTATTTATATAAAGTCGGACGGGAGAGAAGAACAGACAATTAGCTAGAAGCCAACTCGCCGAGAAGTTGATCCTCGCCGAGTTAGCGAAACCCTACTCGCATTGTACTTTGTATACTTCAGGCTTCAGCCCTGATTTAGTGAGATTGCAGGAGTAGGAACGTCGCCTAGTTGCGCCGTACCGAACCTGGGTAAAATTGGTGTTCCTGGTTGTCATACTACCACGTCCCCCCACATCTCTACCCGTAGACTCATGGCATCCCCGTCTATGAACTCTACGACGATGTCTCGACAGTTGGCGCCCACTGTGAGCCCAACGATGTCAGGCGTTATGTTTCGATCGGGGATACTCGGTGGAATCGGCAACATCATAACTGTCGGAAGCTTGGAATTCGACAATGACGTCGGGCGCTTCCTCGACAATGGATCGTACATGCCAGCACGGAATCATCTGGTAAGTGCCTGCGTTTTACCGATTGGATCTGCAAACATCTTTATCAGATTAACTGTAGAACCAATGGGATTCTGTGGTGGAAACAAATTTATCCCACCCGCCCTATACCCAGAGAAAACTATGATACCGGATTTTGCTCAGATCGCCAAAACTCTGAATTTGCTGCCTCTTCGGAGATTCCTGCAATCATATCTCACTTCATTGGCATGGTGCAGTCCGAGGTCGCTGAAAACACGGAAGTAACTAATCCCGTGGAAGAGGCAGAAAATAACAATCTCACAGATCAAGTGGAAGATCCGACACCCGCCAATCAAACTGTGAACTCGGAAGCCGACTCCGTACTAGCTGCCATAGAGGCAAGATTGGAGTCGGAACCTAGATCTGAAGACATAGATTCAGAAGATGAAGATGAAGGCGCTTTTGAAAGAAAGGTTAAATCTATGCAGGGGCTTCCATGAAGTACTTATGGCAAAACCGACTTATAACTCGGATGTCGAAGACAATGAAGACCCTAGAACACCTCCACCAGGTGCGGAAAGAGAGGACGGTGAAACCAGTCCCATCTACCCTGATGTTAAGGAATTGACAGAAGAACCTAGCAAAAAGCCTCCCTCTTCCAAGAAGAAAAAGAAAACTGCCAAGAAGCTTCTGTACAAACTTCAGAAGAAAACGTTGTCACATACTGCTAAACAAAACCTGGAAGCAGGAGGAGTAAGCGGAGTCACACATGTGGAGAAGAAAAATAAAGAAATCCCTGTTCCTGAATTGTCGGAACAGGACGATATTGATTTGATCAAAACCCCGGTTGGACCATACGAGCCACCGGAAGTGCTGGAAGCCAGTAGGCAAGCCGTAATGCGGCAGCAGCAACAACTATTCCGATCGCAAGAAAATATTCTCAAAGCCCAAGCTACTGTTAAAGCAAAACAGGAGGAAATTGAAGAATTCGAAAGACGGAATATGTCCGGGATAACCCACGAGATTGCTCCGAATCGTAAGGCCGGATGTACTGCCAGCAAAAGAACGGTTGCAAAACCCTTCCTGGCAACGACAGGTGGACGGCGTAAATGCTAAGGGAGAACATATCTATAAGACCGCATCCGAAAATGTGGAAGCCGCGTTCTCCATCCTTAATGATGATCTGTATTCCAAAGACGAAAATCTCCAAGGAGTGTATGCTTTCCTGGGTAAAGCACTACAACAGCAACAACGAGGACAGGCAAGATCAGGGAAGTTGCATGACGACTCGGCCCTATGCAAAACTGCCACTTGCACCGATGGAGCACCTGGACCTGGAGAACATGGAGATTTAGGCGATTCTAAGGACAATAAGGAAGATCCCAAGAAGGAAAAGAATATCCCGGACAATAGGGATGAAGTGTCCAGAACGGGATCCCATATGCCGAAAGGCGGAAATAAACCATGTGATCATAAAGATCGGGAGGAACAAAACCGGAAAGACAGAAAAATGATGCCGCCTCCGAGACGGCCAGCTGAAAAAGCCGGAAGACATGAAAATCCTCACAGACGTGAGAGATATCGTACTCCTCCTAGGAATAAAGAAAGGCCAAGGAGTAGAACTCTGCCTCGTTCCAAAGGACACGATAACAGACGAAATAGGGATAATCCCGGAAGAGCGCATTCGCGCAACAATGTGCCAGAAAGGAGCAGATCCCCTTCTGTCCATTCAGCCGGCAGATATTCCGCGCATGTCGATAAGGCGGAAAGAGATGATCTATAAATTGGACCTAAGTGTTCCACTGACAGGATCCGAAGAATAACCCTCCATTCTGACTTTGCCAAAGTTGGTCCAACTTACCAAAAGTACACCGGAAGTACAAACCCGGATACATGGCTCTCAGATTACTATACTGCCGTTCAGATCAATAAAGGGACAGACCTGGAAGCGGTAAAATTTCTCCCCCTAATGTTGCTGGATGGAGCCAGAGATTGGATTAACGGGCTTCCGTCAAGAACAGTGGATAGCTGGGATGATATGGCTAGAGTTTTCACTCATCACTTTCGGGATACGTACAAGCGCCCTAAGAGCATCAACCAGCTAAATCGCTGCGTCCAGTTTGAAGACGAGTCATATGTCGACTCTATATCAAGATGGACAGCAATGAAAAACAGCTGCTCTGGAGTAAGTGATGTACAAGTAATGCATGCTTTCATCAATAGACTAAAACCCGGACTCGTACCGTTCATGGTTGGTTCAAAGGAGCACAAAGATCTCGGATCTATGCTTACTACCGCCAATGAGCATGCATCGGCCGAAGATGACATCAGAGCGAGAGGTGGAAATACTGATGCTTTGGTTCAGGCCAAAAAGACGTCTCGTTCTGAAAAGAAGACTACTCCATAAGCGCAGACAAAACCCAAAGAAGTAAATTTAACCTTTGGGAACGATACTGGCGGCAAATGGAAAGGAAGAAGCACAGAATCTATCTCCAATTCTAAGGAAGAGTGGGAAAAGATAAAGTCAGAAAACTGTGTCCACTATTCGCAATTTGGGAAGCCCACCCATACAAATGCGCAGTGTCGCCTCAACAAGCATATGAAGGGCACTGCAGGATCCGGGAACAAAGGAAAGAACTCCAAAAGGAAATTCTCCAAGCAAAAGCCAGAAGCTGAAAAAGAAGACAGTGAATCGGACACTGATTAAAAAATCCAGGAGCAGCAGCGAAAAGGCGAACCAAAATTCCCGAGAGTTGATGGAGAATGCAACCTAACTTTTCTGGCAACTCCCTCAGCAAAACCGGTGAAGCGAACACTACGAGAAATAAACGCAGTTGTCCCACCAACGCCCAAATTCTTGAAGTATTCCAATACGCCATTTACCTGGGATAAGTCAGATCATCCCGGAAATATACCAGAACCCGGCACACAAGCTCTAATTGTAAGTCCTATTGTTCAAAACACTAGACTAAAGAGAGTGCTGATGGATGGAGGATCCAGTATCAATATTATGTACCTAGATACACTGAAGCATCTGCGAATCTCCGAGACCCAGCTCAATCACAACAACATATGTTTCCACGGCATTGTTCCTGGTAGACAAGCACATCCCCTAGGAGAAATTTCCCTAGATGTAACCTTCAAAGAAAGAGAGCACTTCCGACAGGAAAAATCTCATTCGAGGTGGTGCCGTTCGAAAGTGTATACCATGCAATACTCGGACGTCCAACTTTCACCAAATTCATGGCAAAATCATGTTATATTTATAACAAGCTGAAGATGTCAGCGCCAAAGGGAGGAGTAATCACCATATCAGGAGACTTCAAGTTGGCAAAGAAGATGGAAAAAGGAAACGCCCTTTGCGCTGAAAAAGTAATAGCAAAGGAGGAATTGAAAGAGGTGGCAAAGGAAGTATCGCCGTGGAAATGCCGGCAGGAAAGAAAGCCGGAAGCCGACATATACTTTCAAAGCTTCTGAGAATACAAGACAGGTTATCCTAGATCCCAAAGATCCGACAAAGTTTGTCGTAGCGGGGACTGGGATGACCGAAAAATAGGAAAGTGCGCTCATCGAGTTCCTCCGTGAGAATAGGGATATTTTTTGCATGGTGTCCTACGGACATGCCGGGAGTACCCAGGGAACTTGCTGAGCATCAATTGAAAGTAATTCCAGGTTCAAAACCCATCAAACAAGGTCTTCGTCGTTTTGATGGAAGAAGACGGAAGGATATAGGCAAGGAAATTATCCGGCTTTTAGCAGCTAATTTTATCCGGGAAGTTATTCATACTGATTGTTCTGCGAACCCAGTATTAGTCCCGAAGAAAGACAATATTGTTCTTAGGATGTGTATAGATTACACCGACTTGAACAAATTGTGTCCAAAAGATAGGTTCACGTTACGGCGAATCGATCAAATAATAGATGCCACTACTGGCTCTGAGCTTTTATGTTTTTTGGATGCTTATTCTGGGTACCATCAGATACGTATGAAGGAGGAATATCAAATCAAAACTTCCTTCATAACCCCGTACGGAACATACTGTTACATAACCATGCCTTTTGGCCTGAAGAACACGGGTGCTACATACCAGCGTTGCATGCAACGTTTCTTGCATAGTCAAATCGGCAAAAATGTCCATGTTTACGTGGATGACATTGCCGTAGTTTCCAAGGAAAAAGACACACTCCTTGAAGATCTACGAGAAACCTTCAAAAATTTGCGCAATTACAAAAGTTGAATCCATTAAAGTGCGTATTCGGGGTTCCCTCAGGAAAGCTTCTGGGTTTATCGTTTCTCATAGAGGAATAGAAGTAAACCCAGAAAAGATCAAGACAATCTTGAACATCACAAAGACTACGTGTTTAAAAGATGTACAAAGATTGACGGGATCTGCAGCCGCAGTGAGCAGGTTTATAAGCCGGCTAGGAGATAAAACTCTGCCATTATACAAATTGTTGAAGAAATCCGACAAATTTGAATGGACAGAAAAGACGGACAAAGCATTAACCCAGCTGAAAGAAACCTTGATGAAAGCACCGATTTTGGCATCCCCAAAAGACGAAGAACCCATGTTATTGTATCTTACAGCAGCAAACAAGGTTATTAGAGTTGTGATAATTGTGGAAAGACGGAAGGATGAACGAAGTATACCAGATCAGCATCCAGTATACTATGTTAGCGAAGTTTTCTCCGAGTCAAAGCAAAGGTACCCACATTAACAAAAGCTGGCATATGGCGTGTTTTTCGCATCTAGAAAACTCCGCCATTATTTCCATGGACATTCCATAACAGTGGTAAGCAAAGCACCACTAGGGGATATCATTAGCAATACGGACGCAACAGGACGAGTAGCCAAATGGGGCATTGAGCTAGCTGCGTTCGACATTAAGTACCAACCCCGTACGGCAATTAAATCCCAGGTGTTGGCAGATTTTGTTGCTGACTGGACAGAAGCATTGAAAAACATACCAATGCCGGGGTCGAAATACTGGGTCATGCATTTTGATGGATCCAAGATGAAGGAAGGCGCTGGAGCTGGTGTAGTGCTAAAATCCCCAAAAGGTGACATTATAGAGTATGTATTACAGATACACTTCAACGCCAGTAACAACGTGGCAAAATACGAAGCATTGCTTCATGGCTTGCACATTGCAAAAGAAATAGGCATCAAATGCATACTCTGTTACGGTGGTGCAACATCAGCTAAACCAAATATAAGATGCTAAAGGCCCCATAATGGCCGAATATCGGAGAACTGTGCACGAATTTGCAATTTTCTTCCTTGGATTTGAAGTACTTCATATAAAAAAGAAGAAAATTGAAACGCGGATGCATTAGCCCGCATGGGGTTGGAACGATTGAAAACCCTACCACCTGGCGTGTTTGTCCAACACTTGCACGAACCATCGATTAAAGGTGGATATGTTGATTATCCTCTCGTTTCCGAGTCAATTGAAGTTTTGCTCGTTAACCCGGATTGGACAATTCCATACTTAAACTTCTTAGTTGATCAGAAGTTCCTCGATGAAGCAGACGAGGTCTTGCAAAGGCAGATACAACACCGACGCAAAGGATACACGGTAATTAATAGTTGCCTGTATAAGCGCAGCACTATCGAAATTTTTCAGCGATGTATTTCGCCAGAAGAAGGACGAAAAATCTTGCAAGAAATCCACGCAGGAGATTGCGGACATCATGCTCAATCAAAAAGCATAGTCAAAAAAGCATTCCGTGCAGGTTTTCTTGGCTCACAGCCAAGACAGACGCCGAACACATAGTAAACACCTGTGCTGGATGTCAGTATTACGCCAAGCAGACGAATATGCCAACTCAAGCACTCAAAACTATCCCTATAACATGGCCGTTCGCGGTCTGGGGGTTAGATATGATGGGACCATTCAAAACTGCAAGAGGCGGGTTTACACATCTACTAGTTGCAGTGGATAAGTATACCAAGTAGGTGGAGGCTAAACCCATCAAAAAACTTGACGGTGTGACTGTCAGAAATTTCATCATTGACGTAGTCATGAGATACGGCGTTCCACACAGCATAATCAGAGACAACAAGACAAATTTCTCAATTGGAGAGTTGGCAAAATATTTCCGACAAACGGGAATACGCCTAGATCTTGCATCTGTCGCACACCCACAGTCCAATGTGCAGGTTGAAAGGATGAATAGCTCAATCCTGCAGGGAATACGCCCAAGACTCGAATCTCCTCTTCATAGAGCAGCTGGAGAATGGGTAGAAGAATTGCCTTCCGTGCTTTGGAGTATTCGAATGACGCCAAATAAATCAACAGGGCAAACCCCGTTTTTCTTGGTTTATGGCGCAGAAGCAATGCTTCCAACGGACATGCTCCATGATATCCCAAGAGTGCAGGCTTACGATGACTTGGATGCCGAAAGCGCACGACAGGATACCGTCGATCTTTTCGAAGAAGAACGAGACCTTGTGCTTCAAAGATTCGCCATTTATCAGCAAGGATTACGATGCTATCGTAGTCGGAAGTCAGACACCGTTCTTTCAAATAAGGTGACTTAGTGCTAAGATTGGTGCAGAAAATAAAGCACAAGTTAGCCCCAGTCTGGGAGGGACCATTTTTCATTAGCAAGGCTATGAAAAATGGATCTTATTATCTTGTAGATATTCAAGATACGGAGGATGATCCCAAAAAACCGAATCGCAAAAGAAAGAGAAAGATAGATGTCGAACTAGGAGAGACAAAGAGACCCTGTAGCATCCAGCAGTTACATCCCTTCTACACTTAGTTCATTCTATGTAAACATCTTTGAGATCATGAAATAAATTTGTCGGAATTCATGCATTACTGTTTTATCTGTTTTCATACAAAGCATAAGTCCTTCTTATATATTTCCCAATGATCTTTCAAAATACTCAATGTTAACCCGACTTGTGCCTGCGTGCTCAGAGTTATAAAACTGAATGCTTTTCATCCTAAGGAGACTTAAGGAAACCCAGATTGTGGCTGCGTGCCTGAGTTTCATATAATTTCAAAATTCCTTACTTTTCTATAAGTATTATCTGATTGTTTATGTGTTGGGTCACTGAAATTAGTAAGTAAAAATGCCTTAGTACAATCTATGTTTCCAAGTTTCGACTGATCGGTTAAACCCAGTCACTTGGCGTGAAGATTAAGTACTATTGAGCCATTTCAAACACTAAAAACAGTTAAAACATATAAACCAGAGAACTTAGAAGGCAAAGGAATTAAAATCCGGAAAACTTGCATAGACTTATAAATTAAACTGCAAAAGCGGAGTACTTGTTTATACAAATGATAGATAGCATTACAATGAATATTACATTGTAAGAATAGTAATGCTTCTATTTTTCCTATCTTCTACCCAGGACTCAAGCAACTTCTTCGGGATCCGAATCTTCCTCATCGCTGCTGGATTCCTCAGGAGTTGTCGGAACCTCCTCTTCGGGGTAGAAGGTGGAGATGTTCACCATTTGCGCTATTTTGGTGGCGTGGCCTTTGACGGAGTCGAAGATGTTGGCCCTCTGAGTGTCCGTGTATCCCTGAGGGATACCTGACGCCACGTGCCAAGACTTGGCGGTGGTATAATGCATACACATGAGCCCAAGGGCCATGCGCGCACCACCACGAGCCGCGAGACGGAACCATGAATCTTTGCGGTTCGCCACCTCCGCGGTCGCCTCCGTAAGTTTGCTAACTTCCGAGAGTTCTCCTGCTTTGTCGGGAATGTACTTATTGATAAGTAACATCCCCGTGGACTTCAGCGTGGCGAAGACTCTCCCGAAAGCCCGGATTCGATCAATCTGGGTAAGCAAGGGGTTCCCTTCTGTTTAAACCAACAAAAGAAAGTTAGAAGAAAATAGAGGAGAAAAAAGGGAAAATCTGGTAAAAGTTTAAGAACTTACCGAGAATCATGTCCATCTCCGTGCCTTCCTCAAGGCGGTAGTTCAAGGCATTCTCCAAGTCCCTGATGGTGGCCTGGTCTTTCTCGGCCTGGCTAGAGGCCTTGGACTCGGCAATGCCGACAGCCAGTTGGCTGGACTCCAGGTCCTTCTGGAGCTTCACATTGATCTTGTGAAGTTCCATGTTTTCCTTGCGGAGGTTCTCAGCATTGCCAGTATCTTCAGCAATTTGTTTGGCTTTCGCCAAAGAAGCTGAAAAGCAAGTAAAATGAAGAGTTAAAACTCGGGAAAAAAACTTAGAAAAAAATTCTAAACAGTAGAAGAGAGAAAAAACTACCTGCTGATTCATCCAGCTTTTGCTGAACGGAGGCTAGCTCTGCATCCTTTTCTTCAAGAATGCTAAGGAGAGTTGTCGTGGATATGGGAAACGGGTACCCACATGGAGGTAGACCGTATCCCATTATGAGAAACGGCCCAGCAGGCCGGGTTAAGGAGTCTGAGTAGCACCCGAACTGTTATTTGACTTGGAGTAGAACCCGGACCAGTTTGTATCCTATTAGGACTCTACATGTAAGCCGGCCACTTCCACCTATATAAGGAGGGGCAAGACGCCCTAAGAGGGCAGATTCTCAAGGTCTCAATAGAGCCTCTACAGTTAGACACAACTAGAGGAGAGCCGGCACACCGGCGTCTTCCTCGTGAGCATACAGAATAAGACCTAGCCAGAAACAGCATGTAGGGCTTTTACCGGATGATGTTTCCCGGGGGCTGAAGCTATATAAATCTTGTCTTTCTATGTGCTAACCCACATCACGATCTCCACGTGTACACCATTCCCGCTTTATCATCTTCGGATGGTACCGTTGATTTACCACAGCGACATTGGCGCCCATCGTGGGGCTAGGTGCGCGTGATTCAGATTTCGATGGGTCCAAGCTTCATCAACGATATTAACGACTTCGTTGCCGCACCGGGTGACCTTCCACGAAGCCGCGTCCGCACCGGTTTCCGTCCGTCAGGCCGGCTCCCGTGTCTGCGCCGGCTTGCAACGTTTAGGCCAGCCACGCCTGTGCCGGCTTAGATCCGTCAGTGCGCCTCTTCATCGACCCGGGCATGGAGCTCATCATCATTGTTACCGTCGCATTGATCGGATATACGAGATTGAGATCTTTTGGCATGCGTTTTGTGAAGAATTTCTGGCGATCGAAACGGCGAGCCGCGCAGTATGATAGCAGCTGGAATCCCGACGCCTCATAATTGGGAAAATCGAAGTACGAGCCGGATATGGCTGGTCTCTACGAAGGCGAGCCAATTGATGTAACCGGGTCCGATCCATGCTAGTATCTCCGTATGGCCTGGAAATTGGTTTGGCATGCAAAGGGAAAACACATGTCACGTGAAAAGTAAAGAAAGGAATGAAGCAAGAAACTACACATCGATATGCGAGCTGACGTACTGCCCAAATCGGATGAGTACAGAGATCGGCTACCACTCTTATTTGTTCGACTCACATATGGATTTAAAAAATTGTCAAAGAAGGAAGAAGGGACATTGAAATGCTAGTGTATGGACATGAGCTGTTGCCTATGGAAATGTTGACGCTCGAACGCGTCACACGAACACATTCTCGTGTACCCGCGGCGCCGAGGGAGATACTCCGCAACTCGCACCGCGGGAGGCCTGCCGGAAGCGCGGTACGCAAGACAGTCTGGCAGGCGCTTTTTGAGACCAGACGCCCCGGTTCCTCAGGAGGGACCCCGTCGGAGGACCCGACAACGATTGGCTGCTCCAAGTCGTCCTTAACGCCCCTGGAGCCTCGTGGATCGTAGCCTCCAAACCTGAAGAACAACGAAGAAGGAGAAGCAAGGTATAAGGGAGAGAGATAGATGAACACGATAAATTAGGGTTTGTGTTTGTTCGATTGACGTTGGTTCAATCGACCGTCATCCCTCATGTATATAAGAGGCGACTGGACTTCCCGTGCAAGGAAAAGGCTTGGATTCACGTCCAAAAGCCCTAATTTGCATCGAATTCGGATGTTTGACTCGAATCTTCCAAAACTGTTCGGTCTGAAAACTGGCTGCATCTTGCGGGTCGTTTCCGAGGGAGTAAACGTCCTCAAATCGGAATCACATAGAAGACAAAGTCGTTCGTCTCGAAAATACGAAGAACTTTTGTTTTATGTGTTTTCTCATCCGAATCCATCTTGATGGTTTAATGTTATCTGTACTGAAAAGATTTCGAATCAAATCCGAATCTGGCAGTTCTGCCCCATTCGTATTTTGCAGATTCGAGGCTGTAAACAAACTCAGATTAAAATCTCGTAGAAGACAAGATTGTTCATCTTGAAAAAACAAAAAACTTTCATTCAATGAGTTTTTCCATTTGACCTCTTCTTGATGCTTCAAAAATCAGGTGGAAGAAATTCGACGCAATCTTAAGATTTTCAACGCGTTTCACCAATGCTCCCGCCAAAGTGCAGAGTATGTCTATGGTTTGGCGGATTTGCTCGCATAATGAGATGTTGTGTAGTATTTTGGCTCTATAAGTTGCATATTATCTCGGATTGAGATGATCAAAAAATCAAACTTGTTTATTTCGACGAGACGTACAACTTTCATTCACATTATTTTTCCATTTGGGATCATCTTGTTGCCTTCCTTTTGTGAGCAAAAAACGAGTGTCAACACACGCCCCCCTGTTTTTTGGCAAAGCTTGCGTGCCAAAAAATAACTTGCACAATTCTTTTTCTAGGAACGATGTCAACACTCTATCGGCCATGTGTTCTCAGGACGATACTAGATTATGGACCATATGTGCAAGAGGGAAAGTATCTTAATAATCTTTCACCCAAATAGTCCGAAAGAATAACACCAACCATTTGGCGATAAAGTTCCTCACTCATCAACGCATATTTGAAAGCAACCCGCCAAATGGTCATGCTCACCCCCTTGTAGGATTTTTCATATAATTAACAATGAGCTTCTCCCAGCTATCTGCATTAGATTTTCCATTAGTGCATGGCCGAAGCGGCTTGCCTCGATCCGGCCCTACTTTCATTGGTGAAACAAAGCATCGGCTCATGGGGAATATGCAGTGCACCATGATTAACATAGTAGCCCGATGTTTGCGCACCAACTCATCACATTTCATGTCTAGGCATAAGGGAATTAGTAAAGCACTTCAAGATAAAAGTTATACCTAGACATGTATGAAGACAAACAATAGGTGATTCGTCAAAACATGTGTAAATCATGGAATTATTGCACTACTTACAACGAATCACCAGAAGTCTCAGTATATGGAGCATCTATAGCTAATAAAAATTCTAGCACGAATAGAAAATATTGGTATTCGGCTTGACTATTAGTTCATCATATTCTAAAGGGCACGAGACTTCAAAAATAGCACCAAAAGGAGATGAAAAACAATGCCAATGTACATGCCATGGTCTTAAAGCTAGATCAACGAATGCAATCTCCATGGTACTAGAGAGACAAGATCAAAATTAATATCAAACATTATGCTCATGATTGATTTGTTGCCCAACAATATAGCTAGCAAAATTTGTCCATTCATAAATTTTATAGACTCACAAGCCAAATATCATGAAAGCATGAGTAAGAGCATAATTGTCAATTGACGCATACCTTGTCTCGGCCTGTAGTATTACTAAGGACTATGTTATCACACCACACCGGGCATGTCTCAATAATTTCTTAGGACGATAGAAGACTATCGGCCCCATATCTTTGCCTCAAGGGCAAGCATAAACCAGCCACCAAAGTATGTATAGCCGAAATAAATCAAACAATAAATATGATAATGAACTCGGAATATTTCTGCTCTTGATACTAGCAACAACATAGTAATTAATCAAATGCATATTGACTTGATATTACCCTTCCATGATATAAATAATTATGATGCACCCATGGATCAAAATAAGTCCATAGGGAGTAACCAATCATACCTGGTGGTGAACTCCATGACAAAGGCAATGATGGCATGGTTGAAGAGTATACATGATGTGCCAACCGAAGATTTTTCTTAGCTGATATAGACCTTCGGCTTAATTGCTTGTTAGTTTCAGTCTTCTCTTTCTTTACTTCTATGAATTTTCTTGCAACAGAATCTTGCATATCATTCTTGTCCTTGCAGCTCTCCTTAGGAATCCATGCCATGTTTTTCTTTTTTAACTCTTCAGCACTAAGCCTTCGCAATTTTCTTTCTTGCCAACTTGATAAGCCGAGTGGGCATCCCAACTGTACTTTTTGTTTCCTCTTTGGCAACTCTTTCTTGAGTTTGGGCACTTTCAACTTCGCACGTTCAGATTTGGCACTTTCTTCAACAATTTTTTGTTTCATCTCTTTGCCTTTAATAGCCAAGGTCAATTGGACCGGCTCTTTGTTACTTGAAACTGAATGTGAAACAGCATACTTGTGACCATCCTTTTTTACTTGGTAAACCTGCTTGACCACCTCCTTCTTTTCCTTTGAGCTCCGGACCGATTCTTTTTTATTGAAACGGTTTTTGGCATGCGATTGTTGATCCAATAATGATCTATTTGGAGCTGCATAATTTGGGTTAGACGGTCTAGAATAATATGGATAATGTGCCCATGAATCATACATGTCCCATGATGAATATGGATAGGAATTAGCATAGGGAGGTGTCCATGCCCTTTGTATTGGCGGCCCAAAAGAAGGATATGAACCTGCTGCATTAAACTTCTCTTTTCACCAATATGGGTTATTGTACTTGCGCCTTGGGGGTGATATTGATGCTTTTGCACTACTCGGCCGATAAGCACTTTTTGTTTCAATCTCTTTTTGATATTTCTCCAATAGCTCTCTGAAAGTAACTTTTGATTTCTTCCCCTTGTGCTTATAGCGGCCTTGGTTCTTCTTGATTTCGCATGCATCAATCTTCGAATTTTCTTGTTGCCCCCCAGTGCTTGATGTCATTGGTGTAGCATCAATAGAATTTCTATCTTCAAGAATATCTTTCATGTGCTCCTGAATAATTTGTTTTCTTGAAGACTTGATCTCACCATCTTCATCATGTACCTTCTTATCTTTTAACGAATCGGCTTGAGGTAGCCGATATAAAAGAGTTTTGCCATCAAGACCAATTGGAATAGACTGGTCATCTATATGTGTCTCACCAAAATCCAACCGTCCATTGTCAACGGCCGATTGTACTATTTGATGAAACATGTTGCAATTGTCAATATTATGCTCAAACGAATCATGCAACTTGCAATACATTCGTCCTTGGATTGGCGGCTCTACATGGTGATCAAGAATCATAATGTAATCATTCTTAAGCAAAATATCGAAGATGCGATCACACATGCTCAAACTGAAGGTACACTTTTTATTAACTAGCCGATCATGTTGCGAGAACGGCTTTTGAGTTAAGTAACCGAATGGTTCAAGTTTGACACCACCCCATTCGGCTAGACTTTTGCAACGATTCTCCGATGCTTTTGAATAAACCATCATACTAGCATCGGCTTTCTCAAGAGATTCTACGCTTGGCTTTATATTTCTGAAACCAAAATAATTAGAACAAACATGTCTCACTTGAGACCAAATGTTAGCCAAGTATGAGATAAGCAAAGCCACCCATGTAAATACAAATTTTAAATGAAACAAGGGGGAAAGCTCTTGCTGTAATAATGTGTTACTATTGGTCTCTCTAAATTTTGTAATATGTTGACCAATAGATTTTGTAGCAATTTTATCACTAACAAATAAATTACTTTTCTCGACTGGTCTTTCAATGTTTCTTATGAAAATCTTGCTAATCGATGCATCAACAATATAGTCTTGACCAAATCGGAAAGTAAGTAAATTATTTTGTTGAATATACCTCTTTGAAGACGTTGGGAGAACATGATGGTTGCATGACCTGGGAAATATCTTGCCCCGTCTCTAGATGATTTTCCAACGCCTTTTCTTCTTCATTTTCTGGGTCTCGTACCTCATTACTTTGATGCTCAATGTCAACCGAACTTGGTTCGGCTATACTTTCTTGCACTTGAATTTCATTAATCTCTTCGGCACAGAACTTATAGGGAAACATGCAAGATCCCCTACTTCCAGAAAAATCAAGCATGGTTGATTTTCTAAGCTTTCCATGCTCTTCGTCAATGAAGTTTGCTTCTTTTTATTCAATAGATTCGGCACATGTAATGTTTGATTCGGCTTTTTCAATAACCGAAGCAACCAAACTTTTCGAATCATTCACACTTCCTTTATGGATTCTATCAATTCGCAGAACTTCTTCATCTTGTCTAGATTTATCAGAGGGTTCACCTTGATTGTTGCACGGAGTATATAACTTGAGCTCTCCAACCGAAGTAATACTTTCTTGACGGCCCTTCTCAAGATTTGCAAGAAACATCCGCATATCTTCCTCTTCAAGCTTTTTCCTATATGCTTCATGCTCATATGTGAGTTTCTTCTCAAGCTTCTTGAACTCCTCATCACGCTTCCTCTTGAGTATTGCATAGCATTGGCGTTGTTCATCTTATAATTCCTCCAAAGATGACTTAGTGAATTCGCCAGTGCTATGCTCTACATGGTGAGATTGCCCCCCGAAACTTTTAGTTTCTTTCAGCAATGCGTTGCCGAAACTTCGTGGCCGTGAAGGACAACATCTGCGCTCAAATTGTTGATGCTCTTCTTCAGGCCTCTTTTTAAGCGCCTCTAAAGCTTGTATTGCAGCGGGATCATGGGGATTCTCTGCTGCTCTCAAATGAATAACATTGATCTTCTTGAATTCAGCTGCAAGTTTTTCCTTGAAACTATCCGGTCCATATGCGACAGAAGTAGATGAAGATGCATTTGTTCCTGTTAAATTTTCACTTATTCGGCCATGGCCACTATGAAAGTGCGCAGCCGAATTATGAAGCTCACTAGTTGCACATGAAGATGAAATATTAGTAACATAAGGTGTAGCATATGATAGTTGGGGGTTATTGGCCAAATATCTAGTAGTTGCATGTCCAATTCCCCTATCCATCGGCATATTTAAAGATGAACTAACATATTGCATGTCACTTTCCGATGCACAAAGAGGTGAAACACTCGCTTTCATGCTATCAAAACTTCTAAAGTTGGATGTTTCGTATTGATTAACCGAACTCACCATGTTATTCATCGGCATATGTACTTCTGGGGTTGCCGATGCATGAGAATCAGAGTATACACGTTGCAAGTTGCTAAAATTAGTCAAATCATGGAGATTACTTTGCATCGGATTTTGCACATAGTAAGAACTAGGGCTAGCCGATGTCTTACTCATATCAAAAGATCTAGCAACATTAACATGGGAGAAATTTGCATCTACATATGGAGATTGAGGATTCATGATACCGTTGTAGATTGCAGCTCTTGATGACGCTCTCTTCGTAGCAAGAACGGGCTGGAGACCGTTCAATGCTTCGTCCCCAGCGGAGTCGCCAAAAAGTGTGTTAACGCTCGAATGCGTCACACGAACACGTCCTCGTGTACCAGTGGCGCCGAGGGAGATGCTCCGCAACTCGCACCGCGGGAGGCCTGCCGGAAGCGCGGTACGCAAGACAGTCCGGCAGGCGCTTTTTTAGACCAGACGCCCCGGTTCCTCAGGAGGGACCCCGTCGGAGGACCCGGCAACGATTGGCTGCTCCAAGTGGTCCTTAACGCCCCTGGAGCCTCGTGGATCGTAGCCTCCAAACCTGAAAAACAACGAAGAATGAGAAGCAAGGTACAAGGGAGAGAGATAGATGAACACGATAAATTAGGGTTTGTGTTTGTTCGATTGGTGTTGGTTCAATCGGCCGTCACCCCTCATGTATATAAGAGGCGGCTGGACTTCCCGTGCAAGGAAAAGACTTGGATTCACGTCCAAAAGCCCTAATTTACATCGAATTCGGATGTTTGACTCGAACCTTCCAAAACTGTTCGGTCTGAAAACTGGCTGCATCTTGCGGGTCGTTTTCGAGGGAGTAAACATCCTCAAATCGGAATCACATAGAAGACAAAGTTGTTCGTCTTGAAAAGACGAAGAACTTTTATTTTATGTGTTTTCTCATCCGAATCCATCTTGATGGTTTAATGTTATCTGTACTGAAAAGAGTTCGAATCAAATCCGGATCTGGCAGTTCTGCCCCATCAGCATTTTGCAGATTCGAGGCTGTAAACAAGATCAAATTAAAATCTCGTAGAAGACAAAATTGTTCATCTCGAAAAAACAAAGAACTTTCATTCAATTCATTCAATGAGTTTTTCCATTTGACCTCTGCTTGATGCTTCAAAATCAGGTGGAAGAAGTTCGACGCAATCTTAAGATTTTCAACTCGTTTCACCAATGCTCCCGCCAAAGTGCAGAGTATGTCTATGGTTTGGCGGATTTGCTTGCATAATGAGATGATGTGTAGTATTTTGGCTCTAGAAGTTGCATATTACCTCGAATTGAGATGATCCAAAAATCAAAATTGTTTGTTTCAACGAGACGTACAACTTTCATTCACATTATTTTTCTATTTGGGATCATCTTGTTGCCTTTCTTTTGTGAGCCAAAAACGAGTGTCAACAGGAAAAAAGAAAGGCCAAAAGCTAGTACAGAACTACGGATTTATGGAAGGAAAGCCACGTAGAAAAAGGAAGAGCGGAAAAAATCATGGACACGGAAGTTGCTACCGTGCTGCATGGTTCTCACGTGACCATAAAAAAGGTGATCCAAGCACTTGTGTTGCTTCGTGTGTGAGCAACAACAACAACAACGATCGATCCACCTGCTAGCTTGAAAATACAAAGGACCACGTACCACACCAGGTTATTTGGAGATTTTTTCTTCTATTTACAAATCCTTCGAAAGGAGCAAGTGACAAGGGAGAGCCGGCTCCTCTGGCGGCCGGGTTAGGAGGATTGATCATCTCCGACTTTGGCTAAACCGGCTTATATCGTGTCACCTTTAGTTCATAACTCGTCAAAACTCCGGCTCCCACCAACGGATCGAGCTAAAAGCCAGGTTACCCACTTACGTCTCCTACTGGATCATCTCCGACTTCGACGGTCCGCCGGTTTATGGCACGTCAACAAAACAGATAAGTCTCTTAGTTGCTTAAATATCATATTTTTATTTCAGTCAAATAAATAAGTAGGCACATCAAATTGATCTCAGGGTTTTGTTTCAAATATATTTGACTTGTAAGGTTATCAAAGAGGACTAGTTGCCACGATGCACAGTCCAAACATAGATAGCCTAGTAAAAATTTCTATGGTTCGGCAACCTTAAAATGTATGCCGTAGGCATATGCCTAAGCTCACTTTATGACCCTTCAACTTGGCATATGTCTAGAACATGATTGATTATATGGTTACTTAGGGGCTGATGCTAAATCACGGTTTATATCTCAAGAACTTGGCATATGCCATATTATCTCGGTTATACTTGCCTGCCAGTCAGTGGCTACACGCGATTTTATGACCTAGATGTGTAACCTGGACGAGTCAATCATATTATAACTCGAAAAAACGGAGTTATCATGACCCTGAACTCGCTAGAGTTGAAAACACTAGAATAAGTCATGCGATAAACCGGCTGAGCTAGATAGCAAAGATAAACCGAAAGACAATAGTTAAAACTATTTTGGTTCAAAAGATACTGCAAGAACTTGGGTACTGATGCCAAAGCTCAGTTCATAACCATTGAACCTGGCATATGCCTAAACTTTATTTCTTGGTTAAACTTGTCCCCAGTCAGTGGTTACACGCGATTTTTATGACCTAGATGTATAACCTGAAAAAGTCAATCATATTATAACCCGGCAAAACGGAGTTATCATGATCATGAACTTTTCAGAGTTGAAAGCACTAGAATAAGTCATGCGATAAAACCGGTTGTGCCGGATAGCAAAGATAAACTGAAAAGGCTTTGTGACCTAGACGTGTGACCTGAAAAGTTAATCATCCTGGAAATAGGATTTATTCTGACCCTGAACTTTGCCAGAGTTAAACACGCTAGAACAAGTCACGTGATAAACCGGTTGTGCCAGTTTGCAAAAAAAACTGAAAAGGCTATAAAGGCTAAGAAAGAAATTTTTTGCAAAACCAACAAAGCTTCATAAAGCAGGCAAATCTGAAAATTTTCTGCAGAACTCGCGCAAAATCCAGTTTATTACATATCGAAGTGTATTGGAAAATGCGTATCCGCACTATCAAAATAATAGGGCTAGAAATAACGAGTTTATCTAGCCTATTACAAGCCCATAGGGATGAATTTATCACAACTGATAAGTTTTACAGGAACTGGCAATATCCTTGCTCTTCCGCTGCATAGGATCTTGACCGGATAAAATAACACCTCTAGCGGCTTCCGGGTCATCTTTCTCCTGGGTCTTGGTGTTTTCATCCTTTTTTTCAGCTTCTTCAGTCGGTTCATCATTAGCCGGCTCTGCAATATACTTCAACTCTAGCAGAGCCAGAGCATCAGCAACATCGTCTAACTCATATAATGGACGTGAAGAAGAAGAAACTGAAGGAGATATAAACAAGTCAGAAATCTGGGTCGTCTAGACAAAGTGCAAGCGAGATTCAAAGAATGAACCGGATAAGCAGAGCCTACCAAAAACACTGCTGGTGATATCACCTAATAGATTTTTTCAGAACTGGTTTCCAAAGCCTGCAAAGGTGAAGTCCCAGGTTGCCGCGGGCAAAGATAACCCAACACTTGAGGGCTACACAAGTTGAAACTTCAAATCAAGACTAAGAAGTATCGATCGGAAAATTACCAAAAGAAGGAGCTCACGTGAAGGCCAAGGAATTAATCAAAAGATAGAAGAAGTGTTCAGCTCAAGTCCTAATTGGAGAAGGGCCAACGATGCAGCAAACATGGAAAGTCGTGTGAGCAGGAAAGAAGAAAAAGAGGTAGCCAAAAAATAGTCCGTGGCCGGATCAGCTCCCGAAGAGAAGAAGAAGAAGAAGAAAAAAACAACCAGGCCACCACCCCTTCACGTTCAATGACCGATCCAAAAAAAGGTGGCAACTCAAAATTGCTAAGCTGGCTATTGTGGACTTCATGAAGAAAAGAAAAAAGAGAAAAAAGGGGCTGCTATGGAAGAGCCGGCAGCAGTCTGCACGCACACACCTGTACCAGCCAGGGAGAAGGAAAAAGGAGAAATTGAGTTACTCCCTCCGATCCGAATTAATGGTCGGAGGCTAGCCAAAATTTTGCCTAAGGCCTATGTGAATGTGCGACCATTAATTCGGATCGGAGGTAGTACTAATTTGGTACGTACTCCGTACATGGCAAAGCAGATCACGTGAGCAACAAAAAAAGTTGGATCGATTCAGCTGCTAGCTTTGTAGAGTTAAATGCATGTATGGTCCATGAACTTGCTGGCTAGGTCCACAAGAGTCCATGAATTCACAAAATGCACTAGTACGGCTTAATGTTGCTCTATACGTCCACATACGGTCCTCACAACAATCGGCCACCGTATTTCACTTACGTGGCACTAGTTCAGGCCCACAATGTCGTTCCCCGCCTTTGAAATCGCTAAATCGGCCCCGAAGGCACTGATCTATTAATATGAGTATCCTATTAATCTATTGAGCCCTGCGCCAGGATCTCACATCGAGAATCCAGCAGATGTGCCCACGTGCACGGTGCTCCCATGCGCGAAGCAACAACCATCGTCCGAGGTGGTGCGGATGGGTTTGGCGATCCCCGGGCGCGCGGCCGGGCAAGGTCAAAGCCCCCCGCGGACAACACGGACGATGGCGAGGAGGTCGTGGTAGATCGCATCCCGACAGAGCAGTTTATCAGATTGGTGGTGTGCGTGGAAGCTCCTTGTGCGGAGAAGGTCCAGCAGCACCGGGAAGTACGAGCTGCGGTCGACGGTCGACGAAGTACTCTCTGGCCGCGTCTGCTTCGGGGGCGTTCTAGGAGGAGTCGACAAGCACAACACACCGAGCATGGAATCCTGGCTGGTGTTGGCGAGTTTGGTGGTAGTCACCTCCAACGCCTCCCCAGTGCCCACCCACATTGAACCAGACGTGTCAGTCTGCATGAAGAATGGAGAGTCGCAGGCATGGTGGCGGTGCCGGTGGGGCTGCACCAGTGCACCTGATCCATCGGTATTGAAGAAAACCGACGCTTCCAGGCTTGATTTAGGAATTTCAACATTCCCAAAAAAAGGGGAAATTTCATTGGTGGGAACGAACGCTGTGGCCCGATCCGTCGTCAGGTCAACAAAATGGAACGAAAGTTGTGGCCCGATCTGCCGTCAGGTCAACAAAATACGGTGGTATATTGTAGTGAGTACCGTATGTGGACACGTAAAGCAAGATTAGGGACCATAGTGGTGCATTTTCTGAGTTTGAGGATTGTTTCGGACATAACCAACAAATTTATGGACCGTGCATGCATTTTACTCTAGCTTTGTACATGCAAAAGGCTGGACGGAGCTTTTCTCTTCATATCCGCAAGATGGAGGCGATAAGGTCATCCCTAGCGGGCCTGCTTATTTGGCCCGGACAGGCCGGATTTGAGCAGACTCGGACAAAACGAGGCCCCAACGGGGCTGCTTAACCCACGGCCTGGTCCGTTTTGCGTCCGCGGATGCTCAAATCCAGACTAAATTTGGGTTAGATTTGAGCAGCCCGCGGAAGCGAAACGGACGCGCGCGCGGCCGCACCGCTTTTAGGTCAATGGGGGTGGCCCGCCGGCCAGTGACCGTGGCGACGGCTCGCCTCCCCCACCGGTCCTATTTAGATGGGACCCGCGGCCACACATCCATCCCCACGCGCACCGGCTCCTCAGTCCCCGAGCCGCCCCCTCGCAGTCACTGCCTCGCAGTCTGCCACTCCCTCCCCTCGGCTCCCTCGCCGCCGGCCGCGAACCCTATCCGCCGCGCCATGGGCCGCAAG
The DNA here is from genome assembly GCA_028641055.1 of Alopecurus myosuroides. Classification (NCBI taxonomy): domain Eukaryota; kingdom Viridiplantae; phylum Streptophyta; class Magnoliopsida; order Poales; family Poaceae; genus Alopecurus; species Alopecurus myosuroides. Next base: position 282,501,958 of record CM054057.1, on the reverse strand, counting down.
TGGCTCAACTGGGGCAAGGCGGCAAGAACGACCACGAGGCCGGCAGCTCCCGCCGCCGCGCGCCCTCGCCGAGCCCCCCTCTCCCACCTCCACCCCCGCTCACCCGCGCCCAAGCGGAGCAGGTGCAGACGCCGCCTCCCTCTCCCCCTCCTTCTTCTCAAGGGCCGGCCGCCCCTTTCCGGCTGGTGCCCGCCCGCGTCCGCGACCGGCCCTACCTCAACAAGAGGAGGTGCCAATGGTACTGGGATCGCGTGATCCCAGTGCCATGGCCGGATGTCCACCTCCCCGATGGGTGGCATCTGAACAGGGACCGAATCCCTGTGCCGCCGGTCCCGCGCAGCGGCCTGGAGCGGGAGGTGGAGATCCACCGCCGCCGCGACGAGCTGCCGCTCGACCTCCGCGGCCACCCAGCGTTCGCCGTGGACAGTCCCCACTGGTACACGTGGTTCACGGATGAACACGACCTGCGCCGCAGGTCGTATTTCGGGGCGCGCCAGGCGCGCGGCGCGGCCCAGTATCCGCCGCCGTCTCCTCCACGCCCGGCGCGGCGTGGTCACGCGGCGCCACCGCCACCCCTCCGCCCCCTCCGCATCGGCGACCGCGCGACGGCCGTCAAGGAGGAACCACTAGAGGAGCCCCCCCAGTGGTACCAGGACGAGGAGGACGACGACGAGGACGCCGCCATGGCGCAGCCTAGCGAGGAGCTGCAGCTGGCCATGGCCATCCAGGCCTCCCAGAGGGCGGCGGAGGAGAGCGCGCTGGCGGAGGTGCTCGCGGCGGTGGCCGCCCAGCAGGCCGCGGAGCAGGCGTAGGCGCGCGCGGCCGGCGCCAGGGCGGTGGATGAGGCCGTGGCGGCCATCCGCGCCCAGGAGGTCGACATCTACCCCTACGACCAGGAGGTAGACGACGACGGCCGGGACGAGAACGCGCCGGTCCCGGCGTGGTTCGAGCCCATGGTGGGCATGCAATGGGAGTGGACGGGCCCCCCGCCAGAGCTGCCGGCGCTGCAGCCCACAACCCAGCCGCCCACGCCGCAGAGGGCCGCCGCGCTCCCCCCACCTCGCTCTGGACACCCCGGAGTACATCATCCTGGACTAGGATGCTACGGGGCAACTCCGGCCGCCGCGAGGCCACTGGCCGTCTAGCTAGGGCTAGACTTTTTTTTAGTTCTTTTTATTTTTTTTAAGTTGTAAATCTATGGGCCCCTATGAGCCCTACAAAATCTATCCAATGTCCTCTTTTGGTATGAGCAGCCCCGCTGGGGGCACCTGGTCCGGGCCGTGTCCGTGGACCGCGGACGGCTGCTCAAACAGACAAATTGCGGACCAATTTGGTCCGCAAATGAGCAGCCCTGCTGGAGATGACCTAAGAGAGAGCGAGCTGCTCCGGCTGCTATGTTAGGAGGATCTCGTCTGATCATCTGGGACTTCAGCCAAGCCGGATTCTATTGCGTCACCTCCGGTTTATAACTAATAAACCTCCGGCTTCCACCACCGGCTCGAGCCGTCAGCCGGGTAACCAACTTGCGACTCTTTCGACGCCGTCTACATTCTCACTGCGGTCAACCTCCACAGTCTGCCGGCTTACGCCGTGACATGCATCAACGTTGGAGGCATAAAACCAGCTAAGTCATCTTTATTTATAAAATTTCTCATATTTTTGTCTAGGAATTAATTTAAGCCGGACACCTTCGAGTGATCCTCGGTGTCGTTTTTTCTCAATATTATTTGAGTCGTAAGGTTGCCAAAGAGGACTAGTCGCCATGATGCACAGTGCAAACATGGGTATCCTGCCCTATTCGCGAAAAATTTGACGTTCGCTCTTTACTAAGTCATGTGACTCGCAACTGACCAAGTAGTGCGTATTATATTGTCAATCGACTCTGATGCATATAAAAGTCTTTGCCGACCCTGAACATATTGTATTGCATGAAAAAAGTCGACGCGAAAACTTTCTTAGTCAAATCGAACGATTAGCAACTTGAACACAAGTTAACGAAATCACCAAAATTTCGTTTAATTTTGTTTCATATATCGCGAAACAGTGTAATACATGCACATGTTTATATTTCAGGTGCAGAGTTGATTCAACAATACTGTTTGAACTTTACAAGCAAAAATCAGTGAAGTCCCAAGTTGCTGCAGGCATGCAACCTGGCACTTGGGGGCTACACAACGGAAATACTACTCTATGCAAGCACCAAGTCATCACGAGGTGATTAACTTGGAGCTTGGGGGCTATAGCTTCGACAAATATAATCCGTCATCGTCAACAGCCATGACCCGACACCGCCAACATACATGACCCGACATCTATGACCCGGTGTCATCACCATACACGAGCCGGCATCGTCAACATACATGACCCGACATCGTCGACGTCCACGACCCGCAGCCTCTACATCGACAACCCGGCTGCCTCTATGTTGATAAACCGGCAGCCTCTGCGTCAACAAACCGGCTGCCTCTATGTTGATAAGCCGGCTGCCTCTATGTCAATAAACCGACAGCCTCTACATCGACAACCCGGCAGCCATCTTCGCGACTCGGCAGCCTTGACGCTCGCGACCCGTCAATAACAACATCCAAGACTCGACAAACTCTACTCCCTCAAGTCAGAAAAATCTTCATCCGCAATTGGGCATCCACAAATCAAGATCTTCCGCCCGACTCTTCGAGTCGCCCGAAAGATCAGGGGTACTGTCGTGGATATGGGAAACGGGTACCCACATGGAGGTAGACCGTGGCCCATCATGAGAACCGGCCCAGCATGCCGGGTCAAGGAGTCTGAGTAGCACCCGGACTATTATTTGACTTGGAGTAGAACCTGAATTAGTTTGTATCCTATTAGGACTCTACATGTAAGCCGGCCACTTCCACCTATATAAGGAGGGGCAAGGCACCCCAAGAGGGCAGATTCTCAAGGTCTCAATAGAGCCTCTATAGTTAGACACAACTAGAGGAGAGCCGACACACCGACGTCTTCCTCGTGAGCATACGGAATAAGACCTAGCCACAAACAGCATGTAGGGCTTTTACCAGATGATGTTTTCCGTGGCCTGAAGCTGTATAAATCTTGTCTTTCTGTGTGCTAACCCACCTCGCGATCTCCACGTGTACACCATCCCCGCTTTATCATCTTCGTATGGTACCGTTGATTTACCACATCGACAAGAGTTTTCACCTCCTTATTCTTGATTGTAAGTTTGCTGAAAACTTCCATGTTGATGCTTTCAGCAGTTTGCTGAAACACGGAAAAGAGACACAACGCTTAAGTCAGAAAACAAGCAAGGTCATGATAAAAGCATTAAGACAAAATGTATACATTTTACAAAATGCTTGGGGGCTAGAGATATTACCTGGCTCATTTTTGTTAGATTTGCCAGATTTTCGTTAAACTCTTTTGCATAGTCTGCAAAAAGAATCCCGACGTGGCAAATGTCGTCCTGGATGACCTGTAGAGGTGAAAATACGAAGTTATTCCTAACAACAAGTCCGCCTTGCGGCCAAGGACGGATTAAGGAGCTGGAGCAAAGTGCTTTGTCGCCCACGGATGGATGTACCCATGCTCGTCAAAGGGCTCCTCCTTTACCTTGAACTCTTTGTCAAATGGTGGGATAGGCTCCTCCTCTGGAACTTGAGAAGGACCTCCCGTCTCTGGCACCGCCCTTTCCCTCGCGTCTGACTCGGACGCAATGGGCTGGCTGGACTGCAAAGGGTATTCTTCCTCCCTTGTAGCCGAGCTTTCTTCTCCTGCGGCAACCGGAGTGTCGGGGGCTGCAGCGGGAGACGTCTGTGATCCTCTGCTAACCACTGCCTTATGCTTCTTCCGATCTTTCGGCTTCAACGTGGTAGGAGCAAGGCTAAAAAGGAAGAGGAAAAGGAAAGAAATCCCGAGAAATAAGAATCCGAGAAAGAAAAGAAGTTCTTGCGACAAAAAGCAGATAAAAGAGAAAAACCCGGATGATTTAACTGGAAGTTGCGACGGGAAATCCATCAAGATCAATCACCTCCTAAGTGGCGGAGGGCTTCTTTCGCTTCCGCCCGCCGGCGAAGTTGGCACGCAGAGCGTCCAACTCGGCGTCAGAAGCAAGATCCGAGTCTGGAAGAGTCAGAATCTGTCAAAAAAGACAAAGTCCGGGTTAGTAAAAACATCTGAGAAAAAAGAAACTCAAAACCAAGGCCCAAAATGTTAGAAATTTACCTTTGGAGCCGGGTTTGCGGCTGTATACATTGGCCGGCTTTCCTCATATTGTCGCGAGTTGCGGCCAACTGGTTGTCGCGTTTCTTCAAGTCCTTCTTTGATAAGGACTTGTTCGTCGCCCTCATCGCGTCCTCGGGTCCCGTGTATTCACACATTAGTCGGGGACCGCGGTGAGACAAAGGCTGGATCCGCCTTTCAAGCCAGCATAGAACCGTGTCCATGCTAGTGAGAGGAGGAGAGGTTGAAACCAGCTTGGCGATGCGCTATTTGATTCTCATCAGATCGGGCGGCAGGGTCTGGACTGCGTCCACTGCCCAATTCTCTTGGGGAGTGGCCACGGAATTGATGAAAGGTGGGATTCCCGTTTCCTTTCCAGGAAACGGGACATCTTCATGATAGAAGAAGGAACCCGTCCAAAATTTGACGGATTCCGAAGTTTTTATCTTGGGGAACCAGTCCTCCCTAAACCTACGGAGGGTGAAGGAAATGGTCCCGCAAGTGGGGAGAGCGCCCTCAGAAGGGTTTCGCTTGACTCCGAAAGAATACTGCTAGAAGTCTAGCCTAGGCTCTAACCCTAAATAACCTTCAAACAAAGCATGGAAGCCGGCAATGTACAAAATCGAATTTGGAGGATGCGGATGGATCTGGTAATGGTCTAAGACCTGGATAAAAAAGGAGGAAGGTGGAAGTCCGATACCTCGGTTTATATGCGACGCGAGGAGGACTCTTTCTCCGGCTTTCGGCGATGGCTCGGATTCGTCCGCGTCATACCGCCATTTCTTTGTCGGGATGAACCCTTCCTTATCCATTGCCGGAAGGAGGGAGGAGACCACATTGTAGTGGCTCCAATTCCCAGAACTTTCCTCTGCCTCTTCTTCGTCTCCGGCAGCGCCCGAGGCGGCGAGCTCCTCACCGCCCCGAGCGAGTTTTTCTTCCGCAGGCTCGGTGTCGAGGGGCGGAGTAGGCGCGGTGGAAGATGAAGGCAGGCTTTCGGCCATGGGAGGAAGATCCCCACGAGCCAGTTCGCCGGCGTTTCTCTCCGGCGTGCCCGCAGTGGCGCGGCCGGGAGAATCCAGCAGCGGGTCGATGTTGTTGATAATGTTGTCGATGTCCAGGGCGACGGAGCTTGTTTCTGCGGCGCGGGGTGATCCTCCGTTGGTCATTTTCGGGCGGCGCGGCGTCGATCCGGATCCTCCGATGGTTCTTTCGGGAGAGGGCACTCGTTCTCTGCTAAATCTCGCAAGTTCGAGCTTGAGCTCTGTGGCAGTGGTGCTGGGGGCTTGAAGGAGGAGAGGAAGCGGAAGGAAATTCGGAGGGACGAGGCGGCTATTTAAAGCCGGAAATGCGTCAAGATTTCTACAACGGCTATTTTAGCCGTTGGATCCTTGACACGTGTCACGCCCCGTAATTCCGGGAAACAAGAGGACGAGGCGATAATGGCTATCTCCTCATTTCCCGCGAGAATCTGTCAGAGATACGTTTCAGGATTTTGACTGAAACCAAACGTTCGTGATGTCACCACGTTTTCATCGCAGACGTCACGAAGTTCCTTCTCCACGAAGGTTCGTGGAAGAAAAGCCGGATTTTGGTAAATCCGAGTTTTGAGTTACATGTCAAGAAAGTCCTTTTCCACGAAGGCTCGTGGAAGAAAAAGCCGTATTTTGAGGAAATCCGAGTTATGCGTTATGAAGTAGTGGGAAAAAGAAGAATTGAGACAAAGAGCCAACATTTCTCGGAGCAGAATGCGAATTGACGAAAGATGGCAAGATGAAGTCTCAATCCTTCTTGGGGGCTACTATCGGATATATACTGATTAGGGGTATATCCGACATTGTCTTAAAAGGCCGGATTACCAGGGTGGCCTTTTGGTAATGGACCACAATTCATTAGGCGGCCCAGTAAGCTGACGCGCAGGAGCCGGATTCTAGAAGAACCCGGACCACGGCCCAAAGTGGTGCGGCTTGGAGTAGAAGGCGGATTCTTACTTTCCAAGTTAGATATTTTTCGTAGTCTTCTAGGTTTCCTGTCTGTAAGCCCTAATCCGGCTATTTATATAAAGCCGGACGGGAGAGAAGAATAGACAATTAGCTAGAAGCCAACTCGCCGAGAAGTTGATCCTCGCCGAGTTAGCGAAACCCTACTCACATTGTACTTTGTATACTCCAGGCTTCAGCCCTAATTTAATGAGATTGCAGGAGTAGGAACATCGCCCAGTTGCGCCGTACCGAACCTGGGTAAAATTGGCGTTCCTGGTTGTCATACTACCACGTCCCCCCACATCTCTACCCGTAGACTCATGACACCCCCGTCTATGAACTCTACTATGATGTCTCGGCACGCGGTTACCACGTGATCAATGCGGCGTTTTACTGCGCGCGGCTGTTTCCAAAATAAATGTGACGCAATTACAGACAACAATCAATATGCCGTCTCATATTATTGGCGTGTCTGTTGACTCTCCATTTCCGACTGCCAAAATAAAGGCATCGGCTCGGCTCATTCCCGCAACCCGCGGCACGTCGTGACAGGGCGAGGCGTGGTGAGGCGGGCGCCGGAGGAGGAGCGCGCGTGTGAAACACCTCCACAACTCCTCTCTCTTCATACCAACTCACACTAGTGGGGAGAGAGCTCACCTTATAAACTAGTGCAAAACTCTCCCAACTAGCAATATGGGACTAAACTCCCAGCACGTGCTATGGCAGCATGGGCCTTAGGGATTAAATAGAAATTGCCTAATGGGCTAAAAGCCCATCCTAAATTCCAGCAATCCCCCACCACATCCGGAACAATCATGGTGTTGTCCTCTGTTCCAATCACTGTTTTTATATACCGGCATTTTCAGTGGAGACCCGTTAAGGTTGAACATCCATCTAGAACAAATAGCTACACTACATCACAACTGAACAATGGACTATGACTTGAATTGTCAGTTTGGCGTAAAATAGTTTCACTAAATTTCTTGCCAGTACTAGGTTGCCGAAGGCTGACCCCTCGGGTTGAGCATATTAGCCACACTCCTAGCCTATTCATGAACTTATTAGAGATCACCCAATCTCATAGATTGTGACTAGCAGTCAGGCTCATATAGGTGTGTTCCTCCAAAGATCGCTCTGTAGAATAGCATCTTGCTTATACAAGCCTTGGAACACGTTAGGACAAAAGTCAACCTGCCATAAAGTTTTTTTTAGAGTACTGCATCTCCAGTGGAGCGGGTTAGTAAAAAATACTCTCCTCAGTTAACCACTAGCTTGTTTTCTCAGGCTCCACTTCACGGGATCTCTGATCACATAGGTTGGGTTACTGCCATGGCAACTCATGTGGGTTTCATACCCATCTCCCTCGATGCAGTTTCTATCACAACACGTGATAGCCCTTTAGTAAAGGGATCTGCCAGATTCTTAGCCGATTGGATATAATCCACCGCTATCACTCCGGAGTTTTTTAAATGTCTGACAGTTTTAATCTCATTTTTATGTGCTTTGTGGACTTTGCATTGTCCTTTGAACTCTTCACCTTCACAATTACTGTTTGATTGTCACAGTTCATAAGAATAGCCGATACTGACTTTTTGAAAGTAAAGTATGGGCACCTAGAGGGGGGGGTGAATAGGTGCTACGACCAATTTTAATTTTTCTTTCGATTTAGGCTTGACACAAAGGTAAATTCTCTAGATAATGCGGCTACGGTGAATTTACCTATATGACAAGGATAATGATAAACACAATGCAAGCGGTAAGTAAAGAGAGTGAGGGAACGAGGTAACCAAAGTGAAGGACACGGAGACGCGATGTATTCCCGAGTTCCTCCTTGTTAGGGGAGTACGTCTCGTTGGAGGGGTGTGAGCTCGCCACGAAGGCCTACTCAATGCCACAAAGGCCTCACCCTATTCTCCCATGAACTCCGCCACAAAGGCCTAGTTCACCTTCCACTATTGAACCCCTTTGAGGCGGGGATCGAGTCCTTTACAAACAACTTGGGGCACACACCCACAACCAAATTGGGGGCTCCCAAATCTTCTTGAATCACCAACAAGTATCAAGATGCCTAGGTTATCCACAAGAGGAAACCCTAGGCTAGACCCCTCAAGCTAGAGAAGGGGAAATGAAGGACGGCTCGGTGAAGATGTAGATCGGGGCCTTCTCCTTCAATCCTCCAAAGATCTTCAAGATTGGGTGGAGGGATTGGGAGTTATGAGGGATTTGGTGACCTCTTAAATGCTAATAAATTCTAAGGGGAAGAACTAGATCTTGAGGAAGAAGAGGAGGGGTATTTATAGCCCCTCCTCACAACTAGTCGTTGTGCAGGATTTTGGGACCGGAATACCCTGTCCAAGTTTGGACCGGAATATCCGGTCTGCTTCTCTTCACGAATCTTGTTGACTTTAACCGGATTATCCGGTTGCCCATGAATAATCCGGTTCAAATAATTCGGCTCGCTTCTGTCCAGCGCAGGCAACTGTACCGGATATTCCGGCTCCTCCGGAATAATCCGGTACAAATAATACGGCTCGTCTCTGTCAGTTTTTCTTCCAGTCCTTAGCCGTTTTCGAGCAAGAACTCCACAACCGGAATATCCGGTCTGAGATGAATAATCCGGTTCAAATAATCCGGCTCATGTCTATCCCGAAAATGGTCTAGAATTTTCCAGACCGGAATATCCGGCTCCTCCGAATAATCCGGTTCCAAATAATCCTGTTGACTTTTGTCCCAAATCTCTCAGGCCAAACTTCACCGACTTTTCAGTGAACGATGCCGATGTTAAGTATAACACCTGCACGCTAAACACCTCGATAAATAATGTACTTAGTATTGTTAACTAACACACAAAACACCGGGAAAACGAAATGCACTTTCAATCTCCCCCTTTTTGGTGTTAGATGACAATACTAAGATTTGCAATAAAACCTTGACTAGAACATGTTTGAAACAAAATGGAAATGTCTCCCCCTATCTATATGCATACCTTTTGTTTGCCTCAAATGCAAATAGATGCAATAATATATGGGGAGTAATTTCCAACAAGTAGCAAACATGCCAAAGTAGCAATATCACAAATATGATGAGAATAAGATAGTAGTATATACCTTGTGCGTAGAGATGATAATAAAAAATAACCAAGCACAACAATAGATAATATCCTCAACATATAAGAGAGATAAACATATAGCCACCAATATAGATAATCCATGATAATATCCAAGATAACCAACAAGATAACCAACATAGTCTCACACACAATAACACATAGTTTTAAACGAGATAATAAAACGAAACTAAATGGACACAAGCTCTCAAGAAATGATAAAAGCATACGCTTGTGCCCGAACCCATGCAAATCTCGTAGTCTAGTAGTTACTTCTCCCCCTTTGGCATCAAGACACCAAAAAGGAGAGGAATAACTAAGCTAACATCCCAACACAGTCTAAGGATCAGAATGCTCAGAGGACTCGCCAGGAGACCCCTCGGACTCTCCCTATGCCTCGAGCTCATCATCAGTGTCAACATCATCCTCCTCATCATCCTCATCAGCAACCCTGGAAGTGGTAGCATGTGTGACCCGGAGAGCCTCCTCAATGCGCTCCCAAGGAGTGCGATCATCAGCAGACCAAGCAGAGTAAGACTGAGCAAAAAGAGGAGTAGGCAGATCACCAGTAGCACCACTCACGTGGTGAAGAATCTGACTCTATGAACTGGCCAACGCTGTGTCCCTGTAATAGGCCCTGTACTGCTCCTTATGGATGTCCACCTTCATGCACAGCACATTGCACTGGAACCAGGAGAGCTTCCTGACATGGCGCAGAGTGCTGGAACCAGGAGTGGAAGAAGGCTGAGCACTAGAAGAGGGCATACCCCCCATAGAGGAACCACCCTCAAATGGAGGAACATGAGTAGCAGGAGTGACCTTCTTCCTCTTAATGTACAACTTCTTGACCTTGTGTTCCACCATGGGTAGCTCAGCAAAATCCCTCTTCATCACATCCTTGATAAGCATCATGATGTACGGACCATAGGGAATGGTGTTCCCACCAATCATAGCAGAGTACAGCTCATGAAAAATGATATCCATAACATCCACAGTATATGAAGCAGTCGGATCCTCATCTTCCATGCACTCCTTAGCCAGATTAAGAAGGTTGCACAAAGGAGAGGTGAGAGCATCATTATTACCTCCACTCGGCACCAAGAAGGATCTGAAGATGCGTACCAGCTGATCATAGAGAGGAAGAAGTCCCTCCAAGCCCCCAACAGTGAATCCAGGAGCATATAACTCAGACATGAACCTCTCCCTCCGAGGTCTCTCTACCTCATGCAGACGGCGACCAGCAGGAGGATAAGTGTTGTAAGTGTATCCAAGAAGACGAGCCAGTCTGTGAAAAGGAATCTCACAAGGAGTGGACTCAGTAATCCACTTGAGGCAACAAACTTGATCCTTGCTGAAAACCAGAGTAGACATAAACTGAGTAACGAGCAGGGTGTTGTAGTTGCACTGGGTCTCCATGAGCTTCACAAGCCCGAACCGCTCAACAATACTCGCGGCATCAGCAAACTCCTCCTTTTCCTTGATAGCAGCAAAATCAAATGGGTGCATCTCTCGGATAGGGAACTTGAAGTCACAGTAAATATCAACATATATGTAAGACTGCTCCAAGTTCCAAAAATGAGAATCACAAGCAACATCTCGAGGAGTGAGGTAGACATCCTTCTGCCTGAGCACAGAGAAATCCGGAACAGAGATATCGGTCTTATAGTTGGGCCGAGACTTCCTCTTGACCATAGATGAAACCTGTTTCTTGGGGCGCTTGCTAGAACCCCTTTCAGAACCACCTGTGAAACAAGACAATAGAAGGAGAGAAATGGGGATGAGTGCACGTATGTCAAGCAATGGATGAATCATGCATAAAAACAATAGAAAAGATTCCAGGTATTAATCTAAGTAGAATTCTAGAAAGGATTATTTTTGGGCTGTTCTCAATCGGTACTGCACACAGCCGGATATTCCGGTTCAGAACTGAACCGGATATTCCGGTGCACCCGGATATTCCAGTTCAATCGTGGACCGGATATTCCGGTACTGCGAAAACAGCACAAAAGTAATCCCGATCTAGAGTTCAAAAGTAGATCGGTGACAAGTGAATATAGTCTATTGTATCTAGCATGCAAAGGGTACCCTAGGGAACAATTCCTACCAAGCATTGTCAACAAAAACACAAATCCATGGAGGGGTATGGTTATGGCACCAAGATTCAACGAGATTGAACTTTACCGGCATCCATGAACGAAGATACTTGGTTGGAAATGCTCCAGAGGACGAGGGGAAGCAGATCTGAGCCAAAGCTTGAAGATCCCGCGGAGGAAACGGCCCGGGAGGCCAAGAATCAGTGCGGAAGCATTTGGGGGTGGAGGAGAGGAGTTGGGGAAGAAAGGCACGAACTGCCCCTTCCCCGTTCGTCTCCTAGATAAGTGATTTTCGTGGGACTGGATATTCCGGTTCAAGTTTGAACCGGATATTCCGGTCCAGAACTGGACCGGAAATTCCGGCTGCCTACTGATTCGAAATGTCCTCGTTTCAAAGGACGACACAAGTGCTAGAAGAAGATGTCTTTGTGGTAGAATGGCTTAGGTTTAGAAACACCAAACTGATAGTAGTACTTATCCCTCTCAAAACCAAGAAATGCAATGAAATATCAAACAAGTACCAACTAAGATCCAACTCTTCGAAAGGAAGAGGTTGGTGGCCTAAGCCACCATGTAAGAGATCATGGTATGCCACCGCGAAGATGTATCTTGGGTGCATTGCCAATTCTCGACATTGAAGCTCACAATTCAACATTAGAAAAAGAGAGATCACAATGAATATTTGCTTTCGGCATAATGGGGGGGGGGGGGGAGAGAGAACCCAATGTGTTAGGATAACACTCCCCCTATGTCCATGCCTACACCTAAACTCGAACACGTTTCATCTATAGGGGTGTGTGCAAGATCCTCAAGACAAACTCCTAGAATCAATGACATTTAGTTCAATCCTAAAGAACAAGAATCTTGCATCATCAAGTGGCTTCGTGAAATTATCCGCAAGATTGTTCTTGGTGGGCACATAAGATAGTGCAATATCCCCTCTTTCCACATGGTCTCGGATGAAATGGTGGCGAATTTCAATGTGCTTCGTTCTTGTATGTTGCACGGGATTGTATGCAATATTGATGGCACTTTCATTGTCACACAAAATAGGCACCTTGTCCAAATGAACTTCATATTCCTTGAGAGTTTGCCTCATCCATAGCAATTGAATGCAAGCACTTGCGGCGGCTACATACTCGGCTTCGGCGGTGGAGAGAGATATGAAATTTTGCTTCTTGGAAGACCAACTCACCAAGGACCTACCAAGAAATTGGAAAGCCCCGGAAGTGGACTTCCTATCATCTTGATCACCCGCCCAATCGGAATCCGTGTAGCCCTTGAGAGAAAATTGTGCCCCCTTTGGGTACCACAAACCAAATCTTGGGGTATGAACCAAATAACAAAAGATCCTATGGACCGCCACTAAGTGGCTATCCTTAGGAGCCGCTTGGTACCTTCCACACATACCTACACTCAAAACGATATCGGGCCTAGATGCACAAAGATAGAGCAAAGAACCAATCATAGAACGATACAACTTTTGATCCACATCTTTACCCTTCGGATTACGAGATAGGTGGCACTTGAATTTCATAGGAGATGTCTTGATCTTAGCATCTTGGAAGTTAAACCTCTTGATCATATCTTGGGTATACTTGGCTTGAGAAATGAAGGTCCCATGAGCCAATTGCTTGATCTCAAAGCCAAGAAAGTGTTGGAACGCGTAGAGATAAACAAAAAATTTCCTACGCGGTACTTCCAAGATCTAGCCGAGCTAGAAGGCCACGATGATTACCACTAGACGCGCGGTTGCGGATTATCGATGAATCGCGTCGGGGCAGTGAAGTCCCACGATCCGATCCAGCCGATCCAATCCCACGAACGTCAAAGTGTTGAACGCACAGCACCTCTGCCGGTATCCACACGTGCGAGGAGGAGCTCCGACGGCGGACTGCTAGGTCCGGTGCGACGGCTCGACTGAGTGGGGCTAGGGTTCCCAACGCATGGGAGTGGACTAACGTGCCAGTTGGGCAACCTGCGCCCCCTCTTTATATAGCGAATGGTAATGGGCTTCACAACACTTGTGGCCCATTCCCTCTGTGAGTCCGACTCACAAACTCAGTCCATTTCCGGTTCGGGTCCAACCCGACCAATACATTTGCTCCCGCTCTTAAGTGTGTGACCCTGCAGGCTCATGGCGACTTGGACACGATTGGAGTCCAACTTCCAATCGATCAATCGATAGCGGCTCCGAGCAGAACGTGCCGCCTCCCAAGTCCCATTGAGTCATAACGACATACCTTTCAATGTGATATTCATCTTAGTCCCTTTTGCCTTACGATATACCTTGTCGAACTATAGGCAATTTATCGTCATCCCTTAAATAGTTCGACTCTCTTCTCGATCCGTGATATGTGATTCATCTGACTAACTCTTAGTCAACAGACACAGTTAACACTTAACTGAGTCGCGCATGGCCATGCTTCCTGAATCATATCACTCGAGAGGGCCGAGAGAATATCTCTCCATTCGGAGGGGCAAAATCCCATCTTGATTATCCACATCACGCAGCTTGCTTCTCATTCGACCCGAACTCTGCCTTTATAACTGCCTTGTCACAGAGCAGCGTTTAACAGAACCTAAGTCGGTGATCCACAACTCGGATTGTGCGACAACCTCAGGTCTAAGGATTACATTGATTGAGACATGAAAATGACGACTTGCTCGTTGCATCTCAATGTGGGTCAGTCCGACTTGCTAAACTCTTTACCCAAGTCCGTGATCGTTGGAATGGCATCACCATGCCCATGACAAGTGGAACCGTGTCATCAGCCAACACTCACATTAGTCTAGGTTGTGTGTCAGCACAACCTTAATGACGAAGGACAATTTAGCATGAACAACATGAATACATAGTTCCACAATCAAATCACATATTCAATGACATATATCAGATGTTCAAAACAAGGACAACTTAATAACTTTATGAATATATTGGGAATTACATCATCCATGATTGCCTCTAGGGCATATTCCCAACAGAAAGAATTTAAGCTCACCCATCATAGACATCTCGAACCTGTCAGTCATAAGCTTAGACAACTCATTATTGAAAGCTTGGTTAGTTGAGACAAAGATGATATCGTCCACATAAATTTTGCATATGAAAAGCTCTCCCTTTACTCTCTTGGTGAAGAGAATGGGGTCAATCTTCCCAACTTCGAAACCACGATCATCTAACAACTCCCTAAGGTGCTCATACCAAGCACGAGGTGCTTGTTTGAGACCATAGAGAGCCTTGTCAAGTTTGTAAACGTGGTTAGGAAAGTTGAGATTCTCGAACCCCCGGAAGTTGCTTAACATATACCTCCTCTTTTAGTGGACCATTCAAGAAAGCACTTTTCACATCCATTTGTTGCAATTTGAAATTATGAGAAGATGCATAAGCAAGGAGGATACGGATGGACTCAAGGCGAGCCACGGGTGCGTAGGTTTCATCATAGTCAATGCCTTCAACTTGAGTGTAACCTTGAGAAACCAATCTTGCCTTGTTCCTTATGACAATGCCATGCTCATCTTGCTTGTTCTTGAAAATCCACTTAGTGCCAATAACATTGCGGCAATCTTTGGGCTTCTCAACCAATCTCCAAACTTTGTTGCGCTCAAAGTTATTGAGCTCATCATGCATAGCTTTGTAAGGTCCGCCCCAGAACCACTGTTCAAGGACACCTCCGATATGCATACATTCACGATCCCAGATCACACCAGTCGTGAACAACATATCAAGTTGGTACACAGATACAATATCCATTACATGGTTGCATAAACACTTACAAGGGACATGGTCACATGACCAAGTCTAACACAACTGACACGCAGGGAAAACACACAACACACAACGGAAGACTAAACACACGCCAAACATAGTAGAGCCCAAGTCACGCCTTAACTTACATGCTGCTGACCGAGAGACGATCCTAGTTCACAAAGCCATCAGCTCTGTACTCCTCTTCATAGATCTCCATCTGAGACTCCTTCTCAAAATCTAGCAAGTTGATACCATGGACGAAACCAATATGAGTACATTTGAATGTACTCAGCAAGACATCCATCATGTAACTTACCAAATGCAAGTATGCTTATTTGGTGGAATAGGTAGGATATAAACAGGGTTCACTATCAATGAATACGTGTAAGACATATCATAGTTGATTTTAAAAAAAAATCTATGTATCTTTGTTGAAGAAGATACTTCAAAAGAAAATAATATAGTTTTTCTTTCTGTTGTAGATATCATATGTACAAGAGGTTTTATAAACTCATTTTGTAAAAGAAGGTCTTCTCTTTGCAAAACTTTTCGTAAAACAACTTCTGGCTTTTCATCATCGGTACCTCCGTGGTACATGATTTTCTCCTTTCAGTACTTCATAAGTCCAACACCCTTTTGAAAACTCATTTTTGAAAACATTGACACAATACTAGCTACATGGCCATTCAACTGTCCATATCCGAGGACGCGGCTACTTCGAAATAGTTGTACTCTGCAGAGGTGTACATATCCACCAGATCCAGTACACCTGCCGTGAACAACCACGTACTGTAACAACAGTATGTAAACATCAGATAATTGATCCTAACCATCCACTATGTTCAAGCTAGAATATGTCTATCTCTTCAGCTGAGTTTTCCGGCATCCCCGGCACCAGGCTAATCCCCGCCAAGACAGGATGCCCCAACTGCTGCAACCGGAGGAGAACTTAATCCCACACTTTTTATGTCTCAACATTGGGGGTTTTGACGACATTCGGTTCGAGGGTACGACGACCCTTATAGCAATTTGAGATAGACCACACACTAACAAGAACAAACTTCCAGTTAAGCCCCGTGCCCATGTTGGGGTAGGGTGGCAGTACGGTAAAGGTTGTCCGGCGAAGACTAGGTTATGTGTCATTTTTGTAAAACACCATTTTCCCAAAAATGAGCACTTCCACATTCCTCCGGTGAATAAGGCTCAGCCTTTTCTCCGGGTTTTCCATAAAGCCTTTGTTTTGTAAAAAAAAACACATTTTTAGGGTGTCCACTTAGGGACTAGTATATTTGATGGTAATAAATACCGTATGGTGGCTATGGGCGTGGTAACACCAAGTATCAACTATTGGCGTAGTAATAGTATATATATAATAGTAGTAGTATTTACTCAAAAATAGTTTTTGGAAATCAACGTTTTTGTAAAACTTTTCAGAAGTAAAACATGCATGATAGATAATGATAAGTGTATTATAACAGCAAGCATCAGGATGGCTTGCCTTAAACTCTTAGTGTCCCTGGCCTTGAAGTAACTTGAACTTGACGCACTGCTCCACAACAGCTTCTTCTTCTTCTTCTTCTTCTTCTTCTTCGTTTTCTAGCATCGCAAAAGAATAAAAGACACACTCTCGGGTCTAAAGGGCAAACAACTAAACTAAACAACACATACAGCAAGCAAACGTATACTAGCGCAATCACTCAAAACGTTATTGCGAAAAACTGCCTCACGTAACTCTCAGGGTCCAAAACTATCGTACGACAACTATATATGGTTTAGAAAACCATATCCCACATCTTACATACCATATATGGGGTGGTGTATCACTCTCATAATAAGATATCTAAGAAGCTAAAAATATAGCTTGTGGGTGAAAAGGGTGAGGTTACTAAGGTAAACTAACGGTCAAACAGAACAATACCCATGGCAGTGGGTATTAGCAACTCACAAGCAATTGTCACCTAATATGTTCATGATTTAAGTTGGATGTTTAGTTCACAAGATACTCTTAAGCACAACAACAACACTAGCACAACAAATAACACAAGTATAACACTCATGCTAAGGTAAACACTTAGACAAAATCCAGACAACAAGCACACACATTACAAATGAAATAACTATTTATTTACTACATTAATGTTTACTTGAAGTTATGGAATCCATCAATCATGAAATTTTTCCAAACAACCAGTAGCTTAAAACAAATGAATCAAGTCATAAAAATAATCCAAAACACAATCATCACTTAAGAAAACACCCCCATCAAATAAGCATAGAAACAGGACTGCATGTAGCATACTAGTATGGGAATGCCTACACAAGCATGCTATAAGAAAAAATTATATTATACAACCATGGCACATGCAACTAAAGAATTCATGGCATCATAAAAGAAGTAATAACTTCCTAAATATGCTATAATAAACTCATACACTCATAAAATAAAAGATGACAACACTAGAGCAAACCACAATTTCTAGTGGTGACACTAGTTCAACACTATAGAAGCAACCAATGCTACTATGATGCTTAACTCTAAGCAAGAAAGTCATGAACATAATTATACCTACTAACATTACCCAAATCTTACACATGCTAGTAAGCACAATCACCAAAATAATTCTATGAAACAACCATTAAACATACATAAACCAATTCTAGCAATTTCTGTTTTTCCTAATTAATTACTAGCAAGCAAACAAGGTATAAGCTACAAAACCAGTGGCTATGCACTCAATGGAAAGTTATCTAAAACTTTTCAAAAATCCAAACACTCAATTTAAAATTATTTACAAACAACCTATCGATCACAAGGAATTATGTTATTTGCAAACAATTTAATTTAGCACACAATAGTGAAACATTTCTTAACATGATACCCCTAAGGATATTATGCCAACAAATGAATCACATCTAAACATACTAGTATTCACAAAGAAGAAATAAACTTTTCACTTGCATAAGTGAAAACAAACAATATATTTTCCATGGTGGAAAATAACAATCAATCATATAACCAAAACATGTTATTCTTACACACATGTATGGTTGGGGTTTTTTATCCTCAACCAAAATGCAATGGAACCAGTGGGTTATGGGCCCACTAATACCAAGGAAAAAGAGGTACTAAGCCTCTGGTTATTCATGACAAACATTGTATACAAGATAAATAACACAAGGCTATTGATTCTAGTGAAAACAAGACTAGTGCACATGAATAACAAATCCTACACATGCTTTACTATAAAAAGGCATGAAAGCTAACAGAGACAAAATCATCAAAATAACAGTACCAAAATGGTACTGGACTCAAAGCAAACATAGCACAAAATTTAGTCAACCAAGCACACAAAGATCTAGCTCACACAAAAATTCCAAAGAATAAAACTAGAAAGCAACCAATGCTAGTTCCATTTTTATTTGGGTTTCCAATCATGCACACACTTTCTAAGGTGGAGGTACTGTAAGAAAAAAACTTAATAGCAAGTCCTAACAACTCTATCAAACTAGGAAACAAAATAGAATCAAACACAAATTGCATTTTCAACAAAAACACACAAAGAAACAAAAACAGAAAAGCTGTTGTTTCTAGATCTGTCCACCAAAAATAATCTAGGGATCCAAAAATTAATCTAAGCTATGAATACATAGATCTAGTCAATATCAAACTCATCCAGTTGGATTTACTTCAAAAATCATTTTTAAACTCTTCCTAAAAATCACAGAAGAGCCTACTGGTCTTTTACCAAAATGGATGCCATTTCCCTTTGGTAGCTCACCTTGATGTGAGGCCAAGTGCTATGGATAGATCTGCTCAAATGCTATCCAGAACATTTTTGTTTGTCCATTTTAGTTATGTATTTTAAAAGTTATGTTCAAAACATTCTCAAAGACACTCTGTGCCAAAGCAGTCATTGTGGTCAAACGAACAGTCCAAACTTAGATCTACAATTTTTATGTGGTTAAGAATTCATATAGTTAGGTCCATGATTTTTGGTAGATTTCATTCTGCATGTTTAGTATTTTTCCAACGTCCAAAGTAAACATCAATTTTTCTGTTAAAAACTTTAAAAGAAAAAGAAGCAGACGGCGGGCTGAGCTTTCTGGCGGGTGCGACCCAACTAGTGCACAGCGCGGCCCAACGCAGCCAGGTGAGCGCGCGCGGCGCAGGAAAATGGTGCATTCAAGCGCGGCCGTGGATCTAGGATCCAACGGCGCGCGGTGTTCTTCTACCTCACCTCTCCTCTCTCGCTCTGTCCTGAACGGCCCGCGGCGAAAAAGGCTCGGGGAGGCTCACCATGGGCTTGGGGAGGGGTGGCGCGGCTCGGGGAAGGCTGCTGGAGGTCGAGGGCGTCGAGGGGAGGAGTCGTGGGCGACGAGCGCGGCTCCAGGCGGCAGAACGCGGTGTCCGAGGCGGCGTTCCTGGACGGCGACGGCGGTCCTGCAAACGAGGGACCACGGGAGGGTGTCAGGGGTGGTCAAGGGGAGGTGGGGAAGTGATCCAGGGCATCGGTGAGGGTTGGGAAGGAGGGGATCGAGCAGTACCACTTCGAGGTCGTGGCGGTGACCGGCGGCGAGTGCACGGCCCGTGCATGGTCCAGGGGGCTAGGCTCTGCCTCTACTTGACTTGGGGAGGCAGGGGGAATGTGAGGGAGAGCAGAGGCGCAAGGGGAGGGTCTGGGGTACTTGTACCCGTGGTGACAAGGGGCAAGGGCAAAATGGGCTCTCGGTGCATGCCAATGGATGGCATGACCTAGCCAGGGGGAGTTTTTGGTCACTCCACTCCTTGCTCTGGTTGTCCTAGTCATAGAACACATGGGAGCTGGTCAGGGCTGACCTTTGGGTGCAAGGGGAGGCAAGGGGCAAGTCAAGTGGGTCAAAGGCATGGGCTGCCTATACTTGCCACATCACCATTTCTCTCTCTGGTTTTCTTCCTGCCTAAGGCTTCTAGAAGCAAGCTAATGCATCCTGGCTCGATTCCACTAGTTGGTCAACATGTTAGATCATGCTACACTTAAAAATGTGCAAAGAAACATCAAGAAAACATTTGTGCAAAAGTGTATCTCACACTGTTCACTGAAAAATTCAGAAAATTCTGTTTAGGACTTAGAAAATTTCTAAGTGTTGGAAACAGATGAAATCATGAAAAAGTTGAGTTTGTTTTCAAGGTTCAAATGATTCCCAAAATTTGTTTTAAAAGTATGGACTTGTTACCCATGTTATACACTTTCAGAAACAACTTTTGAAAACAATTTTGAAATAGTTTAAGGCCATGAAAACAATGTGGAAAAAGGTATACTTTCTGTTTTTATCTGTTTTTTCAAAAATGCCTTTTTCTGCCTTAATTTTTATACCACAAAAACAACAAGCAAAAGATAATTTGTATTTATCCAAAAATAAAAGTAAGCTTATGGTTTTGTAGTACACATATGAAGGAACAATTAAATGTCAAGAAAACAGAAAATAACATTTCATAGCCTAGGGAAAACAAAGGTATAAAACAGGTACTTGGCTTTATTTTTCAGGAAATGTTTTCCATAGAAATCCTTAAAGGAAATTTTCATAAATCATTTTGAAATCTTGTTTTCTTGGATCCAACAAAGTTAAAAGTTTGTTTTAAGATGCAAACAAGAATGATCCAAGTCTTGGAATAAAAATCCACTCAAGTAATAATAGGAAAACATCAGGGAAAAATATCAGGAAAAATAATAGGAATGTTTTGAGAAACATTTGGTATTGGTTTTATAAAGAAACAAACCTTGTGTTACAAATATGATTAAGATCATAAACACATGTTAGTTCAAACAATCATGTTGTAAAAAAAAATTTTGGCCCTAATTTTTGTCTTCTTAAGCACAGTACACGAATCCAAAAACCGGGGTGTGACAAGCTTTAACCCAACCGGAGTCCTCAAGAGCTTCAAACACTTTCTTAGGTTCCACCATAGAGATATTATGTTGATTCTCACTAAAATGTGCCAATTTCCTTCTTGTGGATCTTCTAGATTGAATATCCTCCAAGACCTTGTTGTCATGGGCATCAATATGCTTCAAAGCTCTTCTTATCCTTTTGACACGACGGGCTTCGATCTCCGCATTATTGCACGGAGGAATCACTTGATCATCTTCATAATTTGGGTCCCCATCTTGACCAACTTGGCCTTGATCATCTTCATCATAATCATCAACAACAACAATATCTTCAACAATTGCTTCAACTTGAGGAGAGGATGAAGAGGATGGTGGATCTTGGCCTTGACCTTGACTCGCATTAGTAGTAGGAGTGGGTACGACTTGCGTAGTGTCTTGGTCAATGAGAGGAGGGTCTTGAACATGTTCTTGGTTAGGTGTAACACTTGGCTCCTTGGCTTGTTCTTCTATTGTAGAGGAGGGCTCCACTTGAGTAGAGCATAGTCCTTCTCGAGTCGCCATAAGGTGTCCCTCAATGGGGCGGAAAAATCCCACACCCATCCTTCCTATGGCTTCTTGAGGTATTTCAACATCTACATTAGAAACATGAAATTGCGCCACTTGGGAGCCATCATTTTCCTCGAAAGCCACACTACAAGATTCTATGACAATCCGTGAGGCTTTGTCAAAGACTCTATAAGTGTGGGATTCGACACCGTAACCAACAAATATACCCTCAATAGTTTTGGATTGAAATTTAAACAACCTAACACCCTTGATCAAATAAAAGCACTTACAACCGAATACACGGAAGTAGGAGACGTTGGGCTTGTTGCCGGTGAGGATCTCATATGGAGTCTTGTCAAAGCCTTTGCGGATGTAGAGGCGGTTGGAGGAGTGGCATGCGGTGGATATGGCCTCGGCCCATAAATATTGGGGAGAAGTGTACTCCGTCAACATGGTTCTTGCCATATCCAAGAGGGTGCGATTCTTCCTTTCGGCAACACCATTTTGTTGAGGAGTGTAAGTGGCAGAGTATTGATGACGAATGACTTCTTCACTAAGGAATTCATTCAAAGTGTAGTTCTTGAACTCCGAACCATTATCACTCCTAATAGCCATGATTTGCACATTGTGTTGATGTTGCACTTCGTTGGAGAAGTCGATGATGGTTTGTTGAGTTTCACTCTTGCACTTGAAGAAATAAACCCAAGTGTATCTTGAATAATCATCGACAATCACCAAGCAATACTTCTTGCCACCAAGACTTGCCTCGGGCACGGCACCAAAGAGATCAACATGGAGAAGATCCAAGATCATCTTTGATGAAATAATAGTCTTGGCCTTGTGCACCTTGTCATGCATCTTTCCTTCAACACACGACCTACAAACGCGATCCTTTGCAAAGGAAACATTTTCTTTTAGTCCGACAATAAGGCCACCTTTGTGAAGACTTTGCAAAGTTCTCATGTTGACATGGGATAGGCGGCGATGCCACATCCATCCCAAGTACGCATTCGAAAAGTCCACCACGAACAACTCATTTTCAACATGTCCCACGTAAGCAACGTCAAGAGTCTTGCTCCTCAAAAGGACCACAATATCAACATCAAAAAAGACGGAGAAACCCATCTTTCCAAGAGAGCGGACGGAAAGTAAATTGTAACCAAGGGATTCGACAAGTATGATGTTCACGATAGTGATATCGGGAGCGACCAGAACCTTGCCGAATCCGGATACCTTAGACGAGGACGAGTCTCCATAAGTGACGGTTGCTTGTATGTCATTTGGGAGCAACTCTATCACAAGTTCTTTGTTTCTGGTCATATGGCTAGTGCATCCACTATCAATTATCCATTCAGTCCTAACGGAAGCATAGTCCTGCAAGAGATCATTGACTAGAGTTAGGACCCGAGGAGGGTCCCTTCATGTTAGAAACAAGGGTCTTTGGAACCCAGATAGTATAGTCAATGAAACCCTCAATAGGACCAACATATTTAGCTTGCACAACACCATAATAATCAACATATAAGAAATAGTGTGGATTGTTAGTTCCCACGGAGGTGCTACGAGTAGTGTTGTCCCTCATGACACTACTACTCGAGGCAATATTGTTTACTTGAGCGGGTGTGCTAAGAGTAGTGTTGTCCCTAATGACAATACCACCCAAAGCACCATTGTTGGTCTTCTTCTTGTTCTTCTTCTTGGCTACATAGCCTAGACCTTTCTTGCCCACTTGTTGCCTTGGAGCACTCAATTGTGGTCTAGCAATGACCACATTAGAGCTAGGGGCAACCACTTGTGGGGTAGGAATCACAAACTTCTCAACTTGAGGGACTTTGCCCTTGAGCCTTGCTAGCTCATCCTTCAACCTAGCATTTTCCTCAATAATATTTGCATGATCACAAGAAGAAGTAGAGGTGCTAGGGTTGTTAGGTTGATTAAGTTTAGTTTGAAGTTGTTCATGCAACTCTTTGAGGTATGAGTGTTGGCTTTCCAAAGCTTTGTGAGCCTTGGTTAGCTTTTCAAACTCCTCGGTTAGTTTACCATGACCAACCCCAAACTCGACCTTATCCTTTTTAGCCTTTTTATATTTAGCAATAGCAAGATCACGTTCCTTAGTGATGTTAGCGACAAGTTCATTATGAGTTGATTCATTAGATTCAAGTTCATCCTCTAGAGAAACTCTACCATCATGCTCTTCCTCAAGAGTCATAGAGAGGGATGCAATTTCATCCGCACCCCTTCTTTCAACCTCACCTTTCTTCTCAAGAGCATCTTGGACCTCTCCCAATTGCCTCATGAGATACTCAAAGTAATTCTTGGTCTCCCCTTGCATGTTAGACATAAAACATTCCAAGGAGACCCTCTCATTTCTATTCTAAGACTAGCAAGATGTTCTAGTTCACTAGGGGTCTTAGAGTTGGAAGAAGGTGATACCTCCGTGGCCTTAGACATGAAGCACTTGGCATTTCGTTGAGGAAGATCATCATTGGGGGATTCAAAGAGGGATGAATATGATGGAATAGAAGCAATGGCAAGAGCGGCCACTTCACTTGTGGTTTCTTCTTCTTCATCACTCTCGGAATCATACTCCTCTTGAGTCAAGAGCACAAACTTGGTGGGAGACTTCTTGTTGAATGGTTTCTTCTTGAAATGAGGTTTCTTGTACTCAACCTTGGACTTGTCCTTGCGAATGAGCTTGCCACTATTTAGCTCTCTATTCTCATAGGGACACTCCACAACGAAGTGGTGCTTATCTTGACAATTGAAGCAAGACCTCACTTTTTGAGCACCATCATTGCCATAGCGAGACCTTGTCTTTTCCTCAACAAATCTCTTGCCCTTGGAAGGATTGCTCCAAAACTTTTGCACGGTGAGGGCAATGAGATCCTTTAGAACGGGATCATAGTCTTGTTCCTTCAAAGGACGTGATGGAGGGATGATAACCCGGTAGGCCAATGCCAAGGTGTAACTCGGCCCAAAGGGAACCGCGCAAGACCCGGCTCAAGGAAAAGGAACTTCTAGAAGGCCCAAGAAGTAGTGTAGGCCTCGTAATCCGGCTTGTGGGTTACGATAAGGAAATCTAGGGTTTGTATGCGGTGACTAGGTAGGACTCCGGGTGTGCCTTGGATAGGAGGCCAGGGGGCTGGGTAAGATATAAACCGGCTCCTAGGCTCAGAAATAGAACGGGCTTTTACCAGATATTCGAGTTTCCTTGTAATACGAGAGTTGAGATTGTAACCCTAGATCGGAGACGGCGACTTGATTGCCAGAGCTACCAGATCGATTGATAACATGGTTTCCCTTGAGCTAAACCCTCTCCCAAACACCAGAGTCGAATTGCCCCAAGATAAGTTACCCCGGTAACGTCTGCCGTGATTATCCCACGATAGTTGGCCCCCACAGTGGGGCCTGCGTCCAAGGGTGTTTACATCACGGGAGAAGCTCGGGAGAGCATGAAGAACCTCGTCATCGGCGAGATCTACACCAACCCCGAAGGAGAGAAGATGGTGGACGATTTTGGCTGGGGGCCAGAGTCGGATTCGCTGGATGCCGGATCTATCGTCACAATTGGCCGCGTCAACGCCTTCGTAGGCATGGTACGTACGTCCGGTTCAATTCCTGATAATGTTGAATATGATTCCGTGTCAGGAGAAGCGACCTGCGTTCAGTCGGATGGGGAAGAGTCGTTCGGGACGATCGATCCGATAGAAGAGCCCACCACGAACAGGGAACAGCCGGAGGAGCTGGCATGGACCCCGCGTGGCCGGGTCACGAGGGAAGATGATACCGAGTCTATCCTGCACCTGCTGGAGGATCGGTACAAAGAGGATAGCTGCGATGAGGAAGAGTATGAATCTGCACCAGGCATCGCGCGCTAGGTCGCGGTCTACACGGCCCTGCAACCATTCTTAATCAGGGGGACGTGACTACGGCCGCGGTCGGAGCGGCGCGAGCGCTGGCTCAGCAACAAAATCCGGTTGATGGAAACCCGGTCATTGCCCGGGTTGACGGAGAGTCGGCTTCAGTCACCAGCAATACCCCGGAAAGTGAATTGCAAAGAAACATGTTTGGGTTTATGATGAACAGAACGCCAGGAGCGGGGCCCTCAAATCCGCGAAATC
This sequence comes from Alopecurus myosuroides, assembly GCA_028641055.1. Classification (NCBI taxonomy): domain Eukaryota; kingdom Viridiplantae; phylum Streptophyta; class Magnoliopsida; order Poales; family Poaceae; genus Alopecurus; species Alopecurus myosuroides. Next base: position 282,476,292 of record CM054057.1, on the reverse strand, counting down.
CGGCTCTGTTCAACAATAACCTGATCTTGGATCCTACGGTGCTAGCAACGGTGATAACCCCGGAAAACGCGGCGGCACGCGTTCGGATCTGGATGTGGCCCGCCATTCATTGGACCAACAGAGGAGAGATGTAGAAGCCGAGAGGCAAGGGATAGCAGAGCGCAGGCGCGAGCTGGAGGCATTGGAGAACCGGCTCCAAGTTCAGTCGACCAGGATGCACAATCAGAGATACCAAACGAGATTACCGGCAACGGGAGGAACTTTAAACCCGGCCGCGCTGTTTATCACACCCCAGGATCAACCGATTCCGGCCGTGAACCAGGAAACCGTACATCAGCCTGCGATCGTGGGAGGACAGCCGGCAAACGTGCAAGCCGGGTTACTCACAGGGATCGTCGTTGGCAACACAGCACCACCACCACCACCACCACGATTTCATACTCCACCAGGTCACTTCAATAATCCCATGGACAATGTGTATGCAGCAACATTGGCATTGGATCGCATCCCCGTAAGAGAGTCACCCCATGCGGAGGAGACCCGGCGGGCGATAGATCTATTGGGCACATCAGTGGCTCAGCAAGCCAATTACCCGGATAACAGGAGTGGAATGCATGGAACGCCGTACGTTAGCCGGCATAACGGAAATACCGGTAATATCCAGACAAGCTCAGCACGGCAGAGGGCAGAGCAGCAGCAAATGCCGCCTCCTCCCCGTAGACCAGCAACACCTGCAGTATCAGCGGCGCAAGCTATCGTGGACAGTTCTCGAGCCAGGCGCGCAGCAGCCGGGTCCGCGGTACGAGGGCCGGTAGTGGTTGCACCCCCCGCCGTACCGGCGGCCGGATCACATGTTTCCCGGGTGAGGCCAGTACCGGCAATCTTAGCCGGGCCCAAGTGTTTGTCAAACGTCATCAGAGCCGAGCCTTACCCGGATAAGTTCAAGGAACCGGGTAAAGTGGTCAATTACGAGCCGACCATGGACCCAGAAACCTGGCTGAGTAGTTATGAGATGTCCATGTCGATTCGCAATGCATCTGAAAATCTGTAAGCCAAGTTTATGTACCTGATGATGTCAGAGGGAGCAGCAAAGCTATGGTTCAACAATTTACCGGAAAAATCTATCAATTCATGGAGTGAGCTGAAAGTTGCATTTATCAAGCACTTTCATGGGACGTGCAGGAAGTTATTCACAATCGATGATCTAGAACGATGTGTCCAGAAGAAGTGTGAGTCGGCACGCAGTTGGGTGCGCCGGGTTATGGAAATACTTCACTCGTCCACCGATATTCAGCCAAAGGATGCGCTACAGGCTATGGCAAAAACATGCAAGTACATAATCCTAGTGCAAAAGCTAACACGCATGAAATCTAGTCGGAATGCTTCGGAGGTTACTATGGGAGAGTTGATGGATGCGTGCAACAAGCACGCCGCCACGGATACCACAGAGGAGGATGTTGATGACAAGAAAGCCAAAGCCAACGCGAGCAACAGTGGACGACCCGACAATGGATCTGCGCCGGGTAACAATGGAGGAAATAATGGAAACAACCAGAACAAGCGCCCGTATGAGGGAAATTCCGAGTTTGTCGCCAACACAGAGGCCGGGTTTGCAAGACCCAGAGCAGAAGGAAATTTCAACGGAGGAAACTTTAATGGAGGAAATTACCAAGGACCGCCAAGGCCGGCTAACCATATAGTGGCCTTCAGGATGCCATGTCCGCGTCATAGCAGGAACGGCAGGCCGGCTAATCATTCGCTAGAACAGTGCGTGGATTTACAGAGATGGAAGAATGAGGAAATACAGAAAGCAATGCGAGGTGCAGGCCGGGGAGCAGGACCGGGTCCGGGTGGTAACCCGGGCAACGGCCCACCCTCAGCAGGCAACCCAGGAGGTGGCAATCCGGGTAACAATCAGGGAGGAGCTGGAGGTTTCCAGGCCAACCCCAAGCAATTGGGGCAGTACCACGTTCACACCACAGGAACTTCTAACAAGGATAGAAAGATACTCAAAAAGGCAGTAAACTCGGTTTCCTCGGCTGTCCCGAGATACCTGAGATGGTCGGATCAAGAGGTAACATGGAGCAGAAGGGATCACCCGGAAAGAATAGAACATCCGGGTGTCTTAGCATTGGTGGTTGCACCACAGGTTAATGGTTATGAGTTGAAAAAGGTGCTAATGGATGGCGGAAGCAGCATCAATATCCTATATTGGGAAACTTTCCTACGCATGGGCCACAAGGAGTCCCAGCTACAGAAAAGTACTACAGTTTTTCACGGGATCGTGCCGGGTCACTCGGCGTGCCTCGAGGGGAAGATTACATTGGAGGTCGCTTTTGGAGAATCAAAGGATAATTTCCGAGTGGAGTGGCTCACGTTCGAGGTGGTAAAGTTGCGCAGCCCCTATCACGCGTTATTTTGAAGGCCGGCTTACGCCAAGTTCATGGCCAGGACGTGTTACGTATACCTACAGCTAAAGATCCCGGGTCCCAAGCAAACCATCACCATACATGGGAGCCGGGTTATCGCAGTGTGATGAAGGAGACACGGCAATGGCGGAACAAGCTTGCAGAAAGGAAGAGCTCAAGTATTACCGGTCTCAAGTAGACCCGGATGACAGAACAGCGTTAAAGAGGCCAAATACGGAGGACGAGAGAGCAAAGTTCAAGGCAGCACAGGTAACAAAGATGGTGGCTTTTGTTGAAGGTGATCCCTCCAAGCAATTTGCTATAGGATCTAACCTAGACAATAAGCAAGAAGAGGCGCTCATTGAGTTTATTCACGGAAATCAAGATGTTTTCGCTCGGACGCCCAGTGATATGCCAGGTATCCCGACTGAGTTAGCTGAGCACAGTTTGCATGTTGATCCTAAGTCCCGGCCTGTGAAGCAGGGCCTGAGAAAAATGAATGAGGAGAGAAGAAAAGCTATAGGAGAAGAAATTGCCCGGCTATTGGCAGTCGGCTTTATCATGGAGGTATTCCACCCGGATTGGTTGGCAAATCCGGTTCTAGTACTGAAAAAGAGTAACGAGTGGAGGATGTGCATAGATTACACGAGTCTCAACAAGCACTGCCCAAAGGATCCATTTGCCCTTCCGAGGATAGATCAGATCATAGATGCAGTGGCTGGAAGTGACCTACTATGTTTCCTGGACGCGTATTCCGGGTATCATCAGATCAAGCTCAAGAAGGAAGATTGGGAGAAAACATCGTTCATAACCCCCTTTGGGGCTTTCTGTTACAAAACCATGAATTTTGGGCTAAAGAATGCTGGGGCAACTTACCAGAGATGCATCCAGAAGTGCTTTGAGGATCAGATTGGACGCAACGTTCATGCCTATGTGGATGATGTGGTAATGAAGACCAGGAAAGAGGAAACTTTATTGATGATCTAAAGGAAACGTTCAAGAATTTGAGAAGGTATCAGATGAAACTTAACCCTACAAAGTGCGTGTTTGGAGTTCCAGCAGGAAAATTACTCGGATTCATTGTTTCCGAGAGAGGAATCGAGGCAAACCCGGACAAGATCAAAGCTATCCAGAGTCTGAAAAAGCCGGAAAATTTGAAGCATGTTCAAAAACTTACAGGTTGCGTAGCAGCATTAAGCCGGTTCATATCACGACTTGGAGAGAAGGCAATTCCCTTATACCGGCTCTTGAGGAAATCCGACAAGTTCGTTTGGGACCAAGAGGAGGATGAGGCGTTCGAGGCACTAAAGAAGCAACTATCTGAGGCACCAGTCTTAGCAGCTCCGGGTCCTAAAGAGCCCATGTTACTATATATTGCGGCTGGGCCCCGGGCGGTTAACGCAGTGGTTGTTGTTGAGCGTAAAGAGGATGGAAAAGATCACCCGGTACAGAGGCCGGTTTATTACGTAAGCGAGGTATTATCGGAAGCAAAGCAGCGTTACCCACATTGGCAGAAGTTGGTTTTCGGGGTCTTCATGGCCAGCCGGAAATTGAAACTGTATTTTCAGGAACACCCCATAACAGTGGTTAGCTCTATACCAATGTCGGATATTATCAGAAACTCAGATGCAACAGGTAGAATAGCCAAGTGGGCCATTGAGATGGGAGATTATCACATCAACTACGATCCCAGGTCAGCAATCAAATCCCAAGCTTTAGTTGATTTCATCAATGATTGGACTCACACAAGCATGCCAACAATGACACCAAGTTCCGAGTCTTGGGTGATGCACTTTGATGGTTCTAAGCAGTATGAGGGATCAGGAGCTGGGGTGGTACTTACCTCACCCAAAGGAGATAAACTGAGCTACGTGTTGCAAATTCACTTTGATTGCTCCAACAACGTGGCCGAGTATGAGGCATTATTACACGGATTGAGAATAGCCAAGGAGATGAACATCAGGCGGATACGATACTATGGAGATTCGGATCTTGTGGTGCAGCAGGTCTCAGGAACCTGGGATAGGAAGGATGCAACTATGGCAGCATATCGCAGAGAGGTGGACAGGGTCGCCGGGTGTTTTTCCGGGTATGAGGTGGAGCATATTGACAGGCGAAAGAACGAGGCGGCAGATGCACTCGCAAGACTCGGCTCGCGCAGAGAGCCGGTTCCACCCAATGTTTTCCTGGACGAGTTATGGCGGCCATCTGTTAAAACCGAGTCTGAGGAAGAGGTGGCTAACCAAGACCTGGATTTAGAGCTCGTGGCCACGGTACGTGCTGTTCCCGAGTCGACAGAGCCGTTTTTAGCTTATTTATCACGGGGCGAGTTACCACCACAGGAAGTTTTAGCAAGGCAAATTCTGAGACGAGCAAAGGGCTATTCCATCATCAATGGCGACTTATATAAAAGGAGTGTAGCAGGAGTCTTTTTGCGCTGTGCAGCACCAGAAGAAGGCCGGCAGATTCTGAAAGAGATCCATGAAGGTGACTGTGGGCATCATGCATCCACAAGATCCCTTGTGGCCAAAGCATATCGACATGGTTTCTTTTGGCTCACAGCCTTAGCAGACGCAGAGCGCTTGGTGGCAAGGTGCGATGGATGTCAAAGGTACGCTCGCCAAATCCATGTGCCGGCTATGGAGTTGCAAACAATCCCATTAACCTGGCCGTTCGCTGTTTGGGGCATGGATATGGTGGGCCCCTTCCACATGTCACCCTGCAAAAAGACCCATCTCTTGGTAGCCATCGATAAATTTACAAAGTGGGTTGAAGTTATGCCAGTTACCAATTGTGAAGCAATCACAACAGTCAAGTTCTTAAAAAGAATCATCTACAGGTTTGGGTATCCTCATAGCATAATAACAGACAATGGAACCAACATGTCCCTTGGTGAGATGGAAAAATTCTGTGGGAACAATGGAATCCGGCTTGACATAGCTTCAGTAGCCCATCCACAAGCTAATGGACAAGTGGAAAGGGCAAACCAGGAATTACTTCGTGGGTTAAAGCCACAGCTGCGGGTTCCGTGCATCAGAGCTGCTGGAGCATGGGTAGAAGAGTTACCATCAGTGGTTTGGGGAATTAACACCACACCTAACAGATCTACTCAGATGACCCCGTTTTTCACGGTTTATGGTGCAGAAGCAGTGTTGCCGAGTGATATTATTCACGACTCGCCCCGAGTGTTGGCTTACGTCGAGGTAGAGAACGAGAAGACCCGGCAGGACGCTGTGGATATGCTAGAAGAACACAGAGAACAAGCTTTGGAGAGATCAGCCATATATCAGCAGGATCTGAGGAGGTATCACAACCGGCGAGTCAAAACCCGGGTCTTCCAGGAAGGAGACCTGGTGTTACGCCTGGTACAGTCAAAGGAAGGAAAACATAAGCTATCTCCACCATGGGAAGGACCGTTCATCGTAAGCCGGAATTTGCACAATGGATCATATTACTTGGTAGATGCAAGGGAAGAGTCGGATACTGTCAATGACACCACTCATACCACTTCATCTATGCAAGAGAGGGAAAGACCATGGAACATGGCTCAGCTATGTCCCTACTACACCTAGACTAGACTAGGTTTACAAGTGGAACTACACGATGTAACAGGCAGCAGGTTTCAGACGCACTCTTTTCCTATCCAGGGTACCTAAGGGGACTGGAGGGTTTTTAATGAGGCGGCTTGCTGACCTAACTTTTCTCATATCAATAAAGAGATGGTTAAACTACGATGTTGTTTCTTTCTTATGCGTTTTTTGTGTTCCTGTTTTTGTTTTCTGTTTTTGATGTTTTCAGGTAAGTATTAGTCCTTTATTTATAAGTACAGTAGTTTTCTAAAGATTACATATACAGGTCTTGGGGGCTGATTGCTTGAATAGCACAGTTGCAAACTCAAAGACCCGGCCACGATGCCATTAAGTTATAAGGACCGATTACTTAGAATAAGTACGGTTACAATCTTATAACCGGACAATAGAGCCAAATTCTCTTGATTTCTCGTGCTTAAGCTTGATGTGACTCTCAAGAACGTGGCATGCTTTGCTAGCGTGTAATTACAATCAGCCATGATGCCCATGGGGACTTGCCTGACCCTGTTTTTATACAGCTATAACAGCATTGATTATCCACGCGAAAGCCGGCTTACAGCAAAGAGGATCAAAAGGGTCATCCAAACCACAAGTTATGCAGAGTACAAGGTTAACAGCCGGAAACTCGCAATATATTAAGCATAACTTCAAACCTATGTGGGTAACTCCAGGGTTTGGGCCTTAGCAGATACAATTTGCTCTTTTGAAAACTCCAAACCCCTAGACTCAGAAATTCGGGCCTTGGGGACTTGGGAGTCTGAAAAAAGTAACAAACTGTCTAGCTATTAAGCTTCAAAACCCAAATATCCGAGTGTTGGGGACTTGGGGACTTAGAAAAAATCCACTTGTCAAAACCCCCGAGACCCGGAAACCGAGTCTCACAAAAGGAAAAATAGCGAAAGTCGGAAAACCAGCAACGAAAAGTTTAAAGCTAGTAAATATCAAATCCATATAAAAGGCCAGAAGGGCCACGAAAGCTATTAAGGTTTTAACGTATTACAAACCGAGGGAGTAGTATCGAAAAGTGCACAGGCGCACTATTAAAAGAATAATTGTTTTAGATGCCCATTGGCCGAATAAAGTGTTTGAGGCAGCGAAAAGTGAAACTTCACTCGGCATCCTTCGCTGAGTCTTCAACGTTATCCTTGGCAGCCGGGTCTTCGACTTGCTCGCTGATGGTTTTCCCGGTTCCTGCATCCGGATCAACAGCAGTACCGGCACGCGCTGGAGGAGGGACAACCAGCGTAGAGGTGGCAGGCGCAGTATCGGCCTCAGCCTTCTTCTTCGCAGCTTCTTCCTTCCTCTGGGCAGCTTCCGCCTTCCACCGTGCCAGCATGTCATAAGGCTTAGGCAAATCCGACTTAATGGGCTTGTCTTTGGCATCGTAAGGCGGAACGATGTTGCTCAAATCCAGACTGTCGGCGATCAAGCTCGCCGAGTGACGCACCTCAGTATTGATAGCCTTGAAGTTCTTACCAGAAAATTTTGAGCCGTCATTGTTGAATTCGGGAAACCTGCCAACAAGTTTTGCCGGCTCAAGCTTGGGAAAGTAGGCCTTGGCCAGAGCGAGCCCCCGGGTTACTCCAAACCCGACACAAAGAGCGCTTCCAGTGATCGATCCACTCGGGAATGGTGGAACACGCGTCAAGCAAAGTGTTCAAATCACCATACCCGGTGCCCGGCCACTTGATAGCTTGTAAAATCCATTTGGTGCCGGCACAGAGTTGCCGGAACATGGCCTTCAAGGTCTTCAACTTCTCGATATCATTTTCGTCTGGCATAGCCTCACCCGGCCCTGCAGAGTAACAGAAAGGTTAAAGCAAGAAATTCCGAGTTTTTTGCGGAATAAGAAATCCGGGTTATAGTTAATCAGTTAGAAGTTATTACCAAGCAGTGTGCGATAAGTATCGGCAATTTGGGCCGACAGTTTCTTCAGTTCAACCTCAGCAAGTTGGGACCTCCTCTTATACTTTTTCACATTTTTCTCAAGTTTCTCAGCATCAGCTTCCAGCGCTTCACGCAGCTTTGTCTCCGTCTCGAGGAGTTTGTTGGTTTTAGCCAACACTTCCTCAGATTGGGCCACGTAAGCCTGCGAAAAGAGAAAAGGGAATATAAGTCGTAACAAAAGATAAATCCGGGTGTGATAAACTATAGCGTTATAAAGTACCAAGCAAACTATACATAGTTCACTCGGAACTTGGGGACTAGGTGAGTATATAAGCAGTATTGGTTCACTTACCTGGTGCTTTTCCGCCATGGCTTCCAAAATCCCCTTTTCATCAGTTTTTAAGGTATAGAGAGAACTTAGCATCTCATCAAAGCTCAGTTCATCAAGTTTCATCCCGGAAGAGCTGGGGGCCTGGTTACTCGGAGGAGGAGTCCTTCCCTGCTTGAGGGGGACACCCGGGTCGCTTGGGTCTCAGGAGTGGGGTCACCCATCCTCGCGCCCAGGACCTCGACGTCATCACCCCCGGATCCATGCGAGGGAATGGGATACTCGGCCTCCTGATCGGCCGGGTCTTTCAGCAGGTCTTCTCCTTCTTCTTCTTCAGCGCCGCCAGCCGCGGCCTTCACAGTATCTACCGGCTCTTCTAGCGCCGGGTTATCCACGTCCATATCGTCCGGGTCACTGGTTGTGACCTTGGCTCTAAGGAAAATAAAAGGAGCAGTTAGCATATGATGGACGAAACTTATGGAAAGCGTTGGCGTACCAAATAGCAAGAGAGGTAGTTTACCCAGTGTTCACGAAGAAATCCGCCGGAAGATCGTTGCTAGACCCGGAGGAGGCTGTCAAGGGGTCCGAAAGTGAGACCCGGAATTGTCCAGCTAGTGGATGATTGGGAGAAGGATGTCTTTGAGGAGAATGGGAAGGATGGGTCTGGGGAATACCAGCACGGCGAGCTGGGGATGAAGGGATACCCGGGTTGAGAGGGTCATCACCCGGGGAGTTCCGGGTTACCCTGCGCTTGACTGGAGCGGGTTCCTTCAAGTGTGACGAATCGGACAAGCGTTGGTTAAGCTCGCACATGTTAGCGAAAGAATATGGTTTTGAGGTGATGGTGGAATACGGAACCTTGAATACCACCCTTCGGGGCTTCCTCTTAGCTCCAACCTCGACGTCTGGCTCAGCCTCACTTTCGTCCGACTGAGTCTCCTCCTCATCCTCTAGCCCTAGAAAGCATAGCATATTGTCGGAAAAGGAAAACAGGTTGGAAAAGTAAAGCCAACAGAAATGGAAATGAGTGAAACCCGGGTGTTACCTTCGTCCGAGTCAGCCGGCTCTTCGTCCTCCTCTGATTTCTCGGAAGGAGGCGGGGTCTCAATCTTCCAGAAAGGGCTATCCTCCTGAGGTAAAAGTACAGTGGTAAAAGTTAGTGGTTATATAAGAAAAATGTCAAGTTGGATAAAAAGTAAGAGCCGGATTTTACCGCTGGAGCCGGGTTATCCCGCGTGTAGGGGTCCAGGCCAGCTATAGCTCGGATCACCTCCATCTTCTCAGTCAAGAAATTCACGATTATCTTGTTCGCGTCCGCGGCCGGGTAATTCCTCACCGAGTAACAAAGGGAATCCGTGGTATGCCCAGAGTATTCGCACATGAGCTTGGGCCGTACAGCATTGGGTTGGACCCGGAAGGTTACCCAGGTTTTGACTAAGTTAAGCCCAAGAAGGCCTTGGGCCGAGAGAACAGCAAGTCTGGCGAGGAGGGGCTGGATAGATTTCCGATCCGACTCAGAGGCATAAGAGCTAATGTTGTCGGAAAGTGTGAGCAGATTTTCGGAGAAACCCGGCAATGTCTTTTCGCCGGGTGAGGAGGTGTCCTGGCAATAGAAATAGGAATTTTGCCAATGTTTGACATGGGAGTTAAGGTTTAAAGTCGGCATCAAAGAATTCTTTCTTCTTTGGATGGAAACCCCCCCCCCCCCCCGCAAACCAGGAGGGCCCCGTCACCGCTCTCGCGGCACGGTTTGCACTGGAATAGTTCTAGAAAGAGAGCGAGGTTTGGAGGAATGCAAAGGTATGACTCGCACAAGACAATGAAATGGGTGATGTTAAGCATGGAATTGGGTCCTATATCGAAAACCCGGAGACCGTAGTGGTTCAGCAACTCACGGAAGAAAGGGTGACCCGGGGGGCGGAAACCCCGGATCACGTGCTCTACAAAGACAATTACCTCATCGATAGCCGGAGAGGGCCGAGTCTCGTCTCCGGGCACGCGGCAGTGGATATCTTCCTAGGCGGGGAGGACGCCCGACTCTGCGAGCTCATCCAACTTGGCCTTGGTCACAGTGGATCTCGCCCAGTTGGCGGAGATCGACTGACTTGGCCTGGCCTTGCTGGCCGGTTGTTTGCCCTTCACTTTCGTGCTGGCCTTAGGCGCCATGGGCTTAACCTAAAAAGAAAACAGAGTGCAGGGTGTAAGCAGCTAAGACCCGGAAAATGATCATTGTCCGACTCTCTGAGGAACACTTGCGGAAAAAATTGGCAGATTGGATCTAGGCGGAAAATTTTACGAGGAAGTTTGTGATTATGAATGTTGGAGATACATTGTGAGGTGTGCAATTGAAACTATAACTAGTGTTGATTGTGGAGTAACAAGGTGAAGCGTGCAACTAGCAAGATACAAGAAACACATCTAGGGGCGGAACCCGATCCAATCTATTCGATCTAATCTAAGGGTGAAATTAACGGAGCAAGATCGCTTACCGGTGGAATCTGGAGGAGAGCGCGGCGGCGGCAGATGGCGCAGTCGCGGTGGTCCTTTAGGCCTTCCGGTGAGCAGCTCGAGGGCGCGGTGGCGGAGGTCAACGGCGGCGCTGCGGGGGCTGCTGCCGTGCGCGGACGGCGGCGGCTCGTCTCCGGTAACGCGCCCGTGGACGCCGTGGCGGCGCGGTCTTGAGCTCGAACGAGAGGGCGCCGAGAGGAGGTGGAAACGGAGAGATGGGGGAAATGGAGTACCGGGCCTAGGGTTACCCCCTGGACACCTACTTATAGGCGCGGGGTGGAAGATGCCCTAGGTCTAAGCGGCGGGAGCCGAAATTTCGGAAAAAGATACCTAACCGGATTTTTTGGGATAGGCATTAAAGGCTCCCGTTACGGGAAATCCGGAAATGATTGGAACAGATTACGAGCGAGATATTCGGACTGACTGGCAAGTGGTGCGAGCCGGGTCTTGTATGTTTTCTCGGAGTGTTGACCCGGGAAAACGGTGCTAGATTCAGGAAAAGCCGGGTTACAATATGGACCACCCACAGAGTTAGGCCTAGCTATTATCAAAGCACTCTAACCCGGTATTTTGTGAACTTGTATGTTTTTTATTTTGCAGGGAATAGCGTGCGCTTCATGGTTGATCCCATGAAGCCCAAGCTATTCTGGGGACTACTGATGGAGGGATGATAACCCGGTAGGCCAATGCCAAGGTGTAACTCGGCCCAAAGGGAACCGCGCAAGACCCGGCTCAAGGAAAAGGAACTTCTAGAAGGCCCAAGAAGTAGTGTAGGCCTCGTAATCCGGCTTGTGGGTTACAATAAGGAAATCTAGGGTTTGTATGCGGTGACTAGGTAGGACTCCGGGTGTGCCTTGGATAGGAGGCCAGGGGGCTGGGTAATATATAAACCGGCTCCTAGGCTCAGAAATAGAACGAGCTTTTACCAGATATTCGAGTTTCCTTGTAATACGAGAGTTGAGATTGTAACCCTAGATCGGAGACTCGGCGACTGATTGCCAGAGCTACCAGATCGATTGATTACATGGTTTCCCTTGAGCTAAACCCTCTCCCAAACACCAGAGTCGAATTGCCCCAAGATAAGTTACCCCCGGTAACGTCTGCCGTGATTATCCCACGGCAGGACGCAATGCCTCTTCTCCTTCTTCTTCATACTCAACCTCTCTTGACACAACCTTGGCCTTCAAAGCAAAGGATGCTCCTTGGTGCATTCCAATGGCCCTAGCTCGGTTGTCAAGAGCATTCTTGGTTTGCACTTTATACGAGCACATTTCTTGCATCACTTGAGTTGAGGTCATGGAAGAGAAATCATGTCTTCCTTGAATGCTCTTCATGTCCGCGCCCTCAAATGGCATTATGGCAATCATGTACTTCCTCTTGATCCAAGCATCATCAATGTACTTGGCACCAACATTTGAGAAGGTGGTGGCAAGAATCTTGAGTCTCCGGTACATGTCCACATGATCCTCTCCATCATGCATATCGAACCCTTCGGCCTCATTGGTCAAGGCATCATATATATTCCTTTGCATGCTCTCATTGCCCACAAACATGATGACAAGAGCGTCCCATGTTTCCTTGGCGGTGGAATATTGTTGAAGATGCGGCATGTGGTTAGGACCCACGGCTTGTTGAAGAATGGACAAAGCGGTGTAGTTGAGTTGGCAATATACGGCTTCTCTTCTTGTTAGGTTCTTGGGATCAAATGGCTTGTATCCATCACGAGTGATCCTCCAAAGATCTATACAAGAAGATTTCAAGTGAGTCTCCATGTAATATTGCCATTCACGAAAATAAAAGAAAAAGCATCAATTTTAGGTGGATCTCCTCTAGGGATTATATGAGGATGGGGAACGGGAGGATCGGGAGAATAACTTCCGGGAACGGCGTGAAATTCTCCGCTTCCTTCCGTACCCGTCTTAGTGGAGTTTTTGGCGGAAGAAATTTTAGATGGATCACCATCTACCCCTTTCTTGGCGCCCTCCGGATTAGTTTCTGGAGGAGTAGATTCGGCTACCTCCGGTCCTTTGGCTTTGAGGAGTTGTGTTAAGACTTGGCGCAACTCATCAAACTTGGTATCTATGGATGAGGCCAATGACTTTCTCAACTCATTGAGATCATCCATGGACACACTAGCCACAGCCATTTAGGTGTCCAAATTGTCTCCCATACTAAAACTCTTAGGCGGTTAAGCCCGATAGAAGAGCCGAGGCTCTGATACCAATTGAAAGTAAAGTATGGGCACCTAGAGGGGGGGTGAATAGGTGCTACGACCAATTTTAATTTTTTCTTTTGATTTAGGCTTGACACAAAGGTAAATTCTCTAGATAATGCGGCTACGGTGAATTTACCTATATGACAAGGATAATGATAAACACAATGCAAGCGGTAAGTAAAGAGAGTGAGGGAACGAGGTAACCAAAGTGAAGCACATGGAGACGCGATGTATTCCCGAGTTCCTCCTTTTTAGGGGAGTACGTCTCGTTGGAGGGGTGTGAGCTCGCCATGAAGGCCTACTCAACGCCACAAAGGCCTCACCCTATTCTCCGATGAACTCCGCCACAAAGGCCTAGTTCGCCTTCCACTATTGAACCCCTTTGAGGTGGGGATCGAGTCCTTTACAAACAACTTGGGGCACATACCCACAACCAAATTGGGGGCTCCCAAATCTTCTTGAATCACCAACAAGTATCAAGATGCCTAGGTTATCCACAAGAGGAAACCCTAGGCTAGATCCCTCAAGCTAGAGAGGGGGAAATGAAGAACGACTCGGTGAAGATGTAGATCGGGGCCTTCTCGTTCAATCCTCCAAAGATCTTCAAGATTGGGTGGAGGGATTGGGAGTTATGAGGGATTTGGTGAGCTCTTAAATGATAATAAATGCTAAGGGGAAGAACTAGATCTTGAGGAAGAAGAGGAGGGGTATTTATAGCCCCTCCTCACAACTAGTCGTTGTGCAGGATTTTGGGACCGGAATATCCGGTCCAAGTTTGGACCGAAATATCCGGTCTGCTTCTCTTCACGAATCTTGTTGACTTTAATCGGATTATCCGGTTGCCCATGAATAATCCGGTTCAAATAATCCGGTTTGCTTTTGTCTAGCGCAGGCAATTGTACCGGATATTCCGGCTCCTCCGGAATAAACCGGTACAAATAATCCGGCTCGTCTCTGTCAGTTTTTCTTCCAGTCCTTAGCCGTTTTCGAGCAAAAACTCCACAACCGGAATATCCGGTCCGAGATGAATAATCCGGTTCAAATAATCCGGCTCATCTCTGTCCCAAAAATGGCCCAGAATTTTCCAGACCGGAATATCCGGCTCCTCCGAATAATCCGGTTCCAAATAATCCGGTTGACTTCTGTCCCGAATCTCGCAAGCGAAACTTCACCGACTTTTCGGTGAACGATGCCGATGTTAAGTATAACACCTGCGCGCTAAACACCTCGATAAATAATGTACTTAGTATTGTTAACTAACACACAAAACATCGGGAAAATGAAATGCACTTTCACTTTTCAACCACAAGCAAGTCCATCAAAAGATCTCGAAGCCATCCTGCTTCAACACTAGACGTGTCTAATGTTGTTTATTTTGCTTCCATTGTTGATATCTGTTGGGGGAAAGATAACCTGGTACCCCTAAGGACGAAGAAAATATGACCAGCCAGAAGCGAGACCCGGCCAGGAGGCAAAGCCTGGTCTGGGGGTAACTCAGCTTTGGAAGATGCTATAGAAGGAAGATTCTGGAAGACCCGGAAACCTTGTACAAGTTGGAGACTCAAGACTTGGAGGTCACGCAGGGGACCTAGATTAGGACTCTTAATATGGTATGACCCAGTTTTTACCTTGTACGACCAGGAGACCAGCCGCCCATATAAGCAGGCTCCTAGGTCATAGAGAGAGAGAGATTTCGGGTAGAAACCCTAGATTCCAGGTCTCGGCGAGAGTCAGCCCGAGCCAAATCCCAGGTCTCGGCGAGAGTCGGCCAAATTCCAGGTCTCGGCGAGAGTCAGCACGAGCCAAATTCCAGGTCTCGGCGAGAGTCAGCACGAGCCAAATTCCAGGTCTCGGCGAGAGTCGGCCAAATTCCAGGTCTCGGCGAGAGTCAGCCCGAGCTAAATTCCAGGTCTCGGCGACATTGCAGTCCGAGCCTCTAGATCGATTGCTAATAAGATCCCAGCTGGAAGTAAGCTATTATCTCCCATGGAGAGGTCGAACCAGGATAATCCGTGTGTACAAGACAAAGAGATCTAAGAGCCTTAACATATCGCTTGGTATCGAGCATCCAGTGTAACACGAGAGTTGAGTTAATATCTTGAGATCGGAGACTCGGCGACTTGCTTGCCGGCTACCAGATCGTTTATCATCATGTTTTCCTCTGAGCTAAACCCTCTCCCAAACACCTGTGTCGTCTTGCCCCAAGATAAGTTACCCCCGGTAACGTCTGCCGTGATAATCCCACGACAGTTGGCGCCCACCGTGGGGCCCACGTCCAAGGGTGTTTACATCACGGGAGAAGCTCGGGAGAACATGAAGAACCTCATCATCGGCGAGATCTACATCAACCCCGAAGGAGAGAAGATGGTGGACGATTTTGGCTGGGGGCCAGAGTCGGATCTGCTCGAATCCGGATCTGTCATCACAATCGGCCGGGTCAACATCCTCATCGGCATGGTACGTACGTCCGGTTCAATCCCCGATGATTTTGAGTATGATTCTATATCAGCTTAGCCCAAGAGTGCTGCGCAACTTCGGTTAGCATGGCCCGGAGCGCTTCGCAAAAATTTATATCAGCTTAGCCCAAGAGTGATGCGCAACTTCGGTTAGCATGGCCCGGAGCGCTTCGCAAAAATTTATATCAGCTTAGCCCAAGAGTGCTGCGCAACTTCGGTTAGCATGGCCCGGAGCGCTTCGCAAAAATTTATATCAGCTTAGCCCAAGAGTGCTGCGCAACTTCGGTTAGCATGGCCCGGAGCGCTTCGCAAAAATTTATATCAACTTAGCCCAAGAGTGCTGCGCAACTTCGGTTAGCATGGCCCGGAGCGCTTCGCAAAAATTTATATCAGCTTAGCCCAAGAGTGCTGCGCAACTTCGGTTAGCATGGCCCGGAGCGCTTCGCAAAAATTTATATCAGCTTAGCCCAAGAGTGCTGCGCAACTTCGGTTAGCATGGCCCGGAGCGCTTCGCAAAAATTTATATCAGCTTAGCCCAAGAGTGCTGTGCAACTTCGGTTAGCATGGCCCGGAGCGCTTCGCAAAAATTTATATCAGCTTAGCCCAAGAGTGCTGCGCAACTTCGGTTAGCATGGCTCGGAGCGCTTCGCAAAAATTTATATCAGCTTACCCTAGAGTGCTGCGCAACTTCGGTTAGCATGGCCCGGAGTGCTTCGCAAAAATTTATATCAGCTTAGCGCAAGAGTGCTGCGCAACTTCGGTTAGCATGGCCCGGAGCGTTTCGCAAAAATTTATATTAGCTTAGCCCAAGAGTGTTGTGCAACTTCGGTTAGCATGGCCCGGAGCGCTTCGCAAAAATTTATATTAGCTTGGCCCGAGAGTGCTTCGCAATATTGTAAAATATTCTATTAATATTAGCTTAGCCCAAGAGTGCTGCGCAACTTCGGTTAGCATGGCCCGGAGCGCTTCGCAAAAATTTATATTAGCTTGGCCCGAGAGTGTTTCGCAATATTGAGAAATATCCTATTAGTATAAGCTTAGTCCAAGAGTGCTTCACAACTTCAGTTAGTGTTGCCCAAAGAGTTCTTGGCAACAGTATGTGGATCAATGTGGTAATGTTGCACAATTAAGCCTTTACTTTATAAACATTGATCCGGGTCTTGGGGGCTCTTACTTGAATAGTTTGTAGCTGCAATCCTAAGACCTGGCTTTTATGCCGCCAGTATAATCCTTGCCTATCTTGCTTAAGCTCGATGTGACTCGCACTTATATGGCCTGTTTGCTCTCCTGT
Organism: Alopecurus myosuroides; assembly: GCA_028641055.1. Lineage (NCBI taxonomy): Eukaryota > Viridiplantae > Streptophyta > Magnoliopsida > Poales > Poaceae > Alopecurus > Alopecurus myosuroides. The sequence continues at coordinate 282,459,609 of CM054057.1, read as the reverse complement.
AATCTCAATCAGTTATGATGCCCATGGGGACTTAACTGACCCTGTTTTTCAGAGTGAGTTCAGCAGTGATAATCCATGCGAAAGCCGGCTTACAGTTAAAGGTTTGCAAAAGAGTCATCTAAACCATCGACATATTGAGAGGACCCACCTCGGTAACCTGGAGGCATAAGAACCCAGGAAGAAACATGATTTATGGGATGTTATTGAGATAAACCTGGAGGCGTATGAACCCAGGAAGAATAACCGGGTTTTATCATTTTATATATTATTTGTCTTATTTCGGGAGTTTAACCTGGATGATCGAGCTTGCTGCTTCACCTGAAACATGACGCCTAAAATCAAGATCATGAAGGAGAACAAGACCAGCTCGAATCCAGCTTAAACTTGGGGGCTACTGTTGGGGGAAAGATAACCTGGTACCCCTAAGGACGAAGAAAATATGACCAGCCAGAAGCGAGACCCGGCCAGGAGGCAAAGCCTGGTCTGGGGGTAACTCAGCTTTGGAAGATGCTATAGAAGGAAGATTCTGGAAGACCCGGAAACCTTGTACAAGTTGGAGACTCAAGACTTGAAGGTCACGCAGGGGACCTAGATTAGGACTCTTAATATGGTATGACCCAGTTTTTACCTTGTACGACCAGGAGACCAGCCGCCCATATAAGCAGGCTCCTAGGTCATAGAGAGAGAGAGAGATTTCGGGTAGAAACCCTAGATTCCAGGTCTCGGCGAGAGTCAGCCCGAGCCAAATCCCAGGTCTCGGCGAGAGTCGGCCAAATTCCAGGTCTCGGCGAGAGTCAGCACGAGCCAAATTCCAGGTCTCGGTGAGAGTCAGCACGAGCCAAATTCCAGGTCTCGGCGAGAGTCGGCCAAATTCCAGGTCTCGGCGAGAGTCAGGCCGAGCTAAATTCCAGGTCTCGGCGACATTGCAGTCCGAGCCTCTAGATCGATTGCTCCCAGCTGGAAGTAAGCTATTATCTCCCATGGAGAGGTCGAACCAGGATAATCCTTGTGTACAAGACAAAGAGATCTAAGAGCCTTAACAATATCGCTTGGTATCGAGCATCCAGTGTAACACGAGAGTTGAGTTAATATCTTGAGATCGGAGACTTGCTTGCCGGCTACCAGATCGTTTATCATCATGTTTTCCTCTGAGCTAAACCCTCTCCCAAACACCTGTGTCGTCTTGCCCCAAGATAAGTTACCCCCGGTAACGTCTGCCGTGATAATCCCACGACAATATCGTTAAGATTGTTTGCTTGCAAGACTTCCAGGAAACAACACCACCTCCAAGGGTAAAGACCTACCCCGTTGTGGCTTTCATCTCATCAGCATCAGGGATCCAATTCGCATCACAATACCCTTAAAGTACCGAATGATATCCACTGTAGTGAAGTCCATGGTTCACGGTACCTTTCCGAGAGCGCATAATTCTTTCTACAACATGTCAATGCACATCACCCGGGTTGGAAACAAACCGGCTTAGTTTGCACACAGCAAACATGATGTCAGGCCTCGTAGCGCTCGCTAGGTACATGAGTGAACCAATTACTTGAGAGTACCTCATCTGATCCTTAGCTGTGCCTTCGAACTTTCGAATCCGCACACTAGGATCACATGGTGTTGGAGAATATCCAAAACGACTCAAAACCTTCTCAACATAATACGATCTTAGAAGTGTAATCCCACCCTCACTGTCTCTCAATAGCTTCATGTTCAAAATAACATCAACCTCATCAAGATCTTTCATCTCAATGTTCTGGGATAGAAATGACTTAACCTCATTGATTACTTTGAGGTTGGTCCCAAATATCAATATGTCATCAACATACAAACACAATATAACTCCTTCGTCCCCACCATGGCGATAGTATACACATTTGTCAGCTTCATTAACAACAAAGCCAACTGATTTTAAAGTTGTATTGAACTTCTCATTCCATTGCTTAGGTGCTTGTTTCAGCCCATATAAAGATTTCAGTAACTTACACACCTTTCCTTCTTGACCATTTAACACAAAGCCATCTGGTTGTTGCATATAGATTTCCTCGTCTAACTCTCAATTTAGGAAAGCCGTCTTAACATCCATCCGATGGACGAGAAGACCATGCGAGGCCGCCAACGAGAGTAATACTCGAATGGTGGTCAGTCTGGCCACAGGTGAATAAGTATCAAAGAAATCTTCATCTTCTTTCTGGGATTAACCCTTAACCACTGATACGTCTCCAACATATCTATAATTTCTGATGCTCCATGATGATATTATGCCAATAGCTACATGTTTTCTCCCTTCTTTATGTCATTTTTATCGATTTTCCGGACTAACCTATTGACAAGATGCCACTGTTTTCTGTTATTTTTAGTTTCAGAAAAGTTGTTGTAGAAATATTCTCGGAATTGGAAAATCTGAAGCCCGGAAGTCCTATTTTTTCCGGAAGCATCCAAAAGACCGAAGAGGAGTCGAAGAGGGGCAACAGGGGGCCCACACCATGGGGTGGCGCCCCCCTTGGCCGCTCCAGGGGTGGTGTGGGCCCCCAGGGCTCCATCAACTTTGCCCTTTCGCCTATTTATTTCCCCCGGGATGGAAAACCCTAGACACCTGATCAAATATCCTCGAAAAGTTCCACAGCCGCCGTCGTCGTCAACCCTAGATCAGGGGGTTCTGAAGCTGTCTCCCAGCACCCTGTCGGAGAGGAGATCATCACCGGAGGCCTCTACATCACCATGCCTGCCTCCGGAGTGATGCGTGAGTAGTTCATCCTTGGACTACGGGTCCATAGCAGTAGCTAGATGGTTGTCTTCTCCTCCTATGCCTCAATGTTTAGATCTCGTGAGATGCCTAACATGATCGAGATTGTTCTTATGTAACTCTATGTGTTGTGTTTGCTGGGATCTGATGAATATTGAACTTATGCCAAGTTGATTATAGTATTTTATTGCATATGTTATTTGTGATCTTGCATGCTTTATGTTGCTAGTGGTGCTCTGGCCAAGTAGTTGCTAGTGACTCCAAGAGGGAGTATTTATGCTTGATAGTGGGTTCATGCCTCCTTTTCGCCTGTGCTCGAGTGACAGAAACGTGACGGGGGAGGATGTGTTGTTGCCACTAGGGAGAAAACAGCGGTGTGAGTGCCCGCGTGTACAATCATTTCTTACATTACACACATTGTTTAATGCAATTATCCGTTGCTTGCAACTTAATACCTAAGGGGGTTCGGATGATAACCTGAGGGTGGATTATTAGTCATAGATGCAGTTGGATTACGTTCTATGTATATTGTTGTAATGCCCGCACTAAATATCATAGTAGTCATCATGTCATGGATGTGCACTACGGTGCAACCTTTATTTGTCAATTGCCTAGCTGTAATTTGTTCACCCATCATGCTATCTTCTATGGAGAGACACCACTAGTGAACCTATGAACCCCGGTCCATTTTCCTACACTGTTAAACAAACCACTACAATTTCCTGCAAGCATACATTATTTTTCCATACTATACATCTAATCTTTGTCTTCAGCAAGACCGGTGAAATTTACAACCTCACTGTACCGTTGGGACAAAGTATTTTGGTTGTGTTGTGTGCAGGTTCCGCGTTGTTGCTGACACTGGTGAGCCATAACCACCATCAGTGGCATCAACCTTCCGAAGATCATCTTTCTCCAACTGGATTGATAACCTTGGTTTTTAATTGAGGGGAATTCTTGCTGCTGCACTCATCATACCCTCCTCTTGGGGTTTCCAACACGCTACCAAGGCATCATTGAGGCGTAGCATCAAGGAAATTTCTGGCGCCGTTGCCGGGGAGAAAGAAGTCTTCTGGCAAGGGGAGTCTCTCACTCTCAACCTCTTTATTTAGTTTATTGTCTTGTTTTTATTTTTATCTTGTTTTGCTTCTTTATATCAAAAACACAAAAAAAATAGTTTACTTTATAGTTGTTATTTATTTGCTTGCTTTTATTTTGCTAAAATGAGTTCCTCTGAGAATACTAAGTTGTGTGACTTCACTAGCACAAACAACAATGATTTTATTTGCACACCTATTGCTCCACCTGCTCCTACTGCTGGTTTCTATGAAATTAAACCTGCTTTATTAAATCTTGTTATGAAAGAGCAATTTTCTGGTGTTAGTACTGATGCTGCTGCTGCTCACCTTAATAATTTTGTTGAACTATGTGAGATGCAAAAATATAAAGATGTGGATGGAGATATTATTAAACTGAAATTATTTCCTTTCTCTTTGAGAGGAAGAGCTAAAGAATGGTTGAACTCTTTGCCTAGAAATAGTATTGATTCATGGACTAAGTGTAAAGATGCTTTGATTGGAAAATATTATCCTCCTGCTAAGATTATATCCCTGAGAAGTGACATAATGAATTTTAAACAATCTGATAATGAACATGTTTCTAAAGCTTGGGAAAGAATGAAAACTATGGCGAAGAATTGTCCCACTCATGGACTGACTACTTGGATGATTATACAAACCTTTTATGCAGGATTGAATTTCTCCTCAAGGAACCTATTGGATTCAGCTACTGGAAGTACCTTTATGTCCATCACTTTGGTCGATGCAACAAAGCTTCTTGATGATATGATGATAAATTATTCAGAGTGGCACACTGAGAGAGCTCCACAAGGTAAGAAGGTAAATTATGTTGAGGAAACCTCCTCTTTGAGTGAAAGGCTTGATATTATGTCTATGCTTGTTAATGGTAAAGCTCAAGTTGATCCAAATAATGTTCCTTTAGCCTCTTTGGTTGCTCAAGAAGAGCATGTTGATGTGAACTTTATTAGAAATAATAATTTTAACAACAATGCTTATAGAAATAATTTTGATGGAAACAATTATAAGCCCTATCCTCCTAATTGTCAGGGGCTACCCTCGAGTAGGGGTAAGACAGGTGATAACACAGAGATCGGAGTACTGTTTACCGGGTAGGCGGCTACCCGGGTATCTGCTATCCGGTAGGTGCTACTCGGTAATAAGTACTGAAGTCCAAGAGAAGATAAGGAGGAAGATTGGAATCATCCGAGTAGAGATCATGTGGTCCGAGTAGATGAGCATCAATCCTACTCGGACACAAAGTTAATGGAGCCGTTCTGATGGGATCCCGCGTATCCCGCAGCCGTACATGCGTGCGGTTCAACTTACAAGACGCATGATTATCTGCGCTACGGCGTGGGTACAGTGAGGGTGGGCACCTGTCTTGTCTTGTCACTGACAGGGGAGACAAGACATGTCAGGAGCCTACTCTGTGAGGCTGACAGGGTGGATAAGACATGTCAGCCGGACGGCGCGGCGACTTCTCGCAACGGCGTCAGCGGGAACACGGAAGCGTGATGCTGCTGTCACAGTGGTGTTGTCTAATCGTGTACCTTTAATTGTTGTTTACTCGCTGGGCACCTGTATATAAGGTGCCCAGCCCCCTCCTGCGCGAGGGACGTTGCCCAGAGAGCATTTATTGCGCTCCTTAGTGCTACACAGAGAGAGAACGAGAGAGTGGCTACTCGGCTAAGAGCCTGATTGTACCGTGGCTACTCGGTAACATCATATATAGAGAGATAGGCAGGAGTAGGGGTGTTACCTCCACACGAGGGCCCTGAACCTGGGTAGATCGAGGTGTTTGCCGTGTTTCTGAGCGCGTCTACTTGACGTGCGATCCCTCCCCGAATACCTACAGCGTCCATCGGTCCCAACAATTAGCCATCCCATGGCATCTATCTTCTACACTCCACGAAAGTTGGCGCCCACCATGGGGCCAGCAGCGGTGCTGGCTGGGTTTCATATTTGGACGGGACCGATTTCTGCTTCGGGGGAACGCGTGGTCTGTGGCCTTGTCCACAGATTCGGCTCCTTCGACTTCGTCACCGACAACACCGGCGATTTCGGTGGTAGGTCCGTGCCTGCAGGCGGCTCTGTCCTCTCCTTCGGCGCGCATCTGGTCTACGTTGCCACCACCGTCATCCGCGAGTTCCCGGAGGAGGTGCTCGTCGCGGATGATCCTCCTGCTGTACTCGCTGCTCGTGGGAAGCCAGCTGGCTGCTCTACGGACAACGTGGAGGTGATGATGACGGGCCTGGCTATCGATGCCAGGAAAGGCGCGGCCACTGCGGCTGAGGTCATCGAGGAGCAGCCTGCGGCCAGGGGTCACAAGCCCTACGAGATGCCCCGGAATATTCCGGGCTACGTGGTTCCTTCCACGTCAACGACTATACCAGCTGCTCGCGTTGGCGCCACCGAGCAGCTGGGCATGCCGCCTCCCACCGACACGGAGCTCATGGCTTTGAAGGCTCAACTCGAGCAGCAGCGTCAAGCGCTACTCGCGAAGCCCCAGGAGCTGGAGAAGGTTAGGCTTGAGCTTAACCTGGATCAAAATGAGTACAATAGAGCGCATGGCTTTACTCCTGTTTCTAGGCTGCCTAGCAAGATAGGCGTTATTCGTCGCAACTTGGGCGCTGAGCTAGCTAGAGATGGTAGGGCTGCTAGTCAATCTGCTAGTTTGAATACTGCTAATAGGCCAAAATATAGTTCCCTTGCCAAAACTCTTAGGGCTGCAGAGGCAGTCGCTGCCGAGTTGCCGCATCTCACTGGCGACGCTCACGCTAGGTAGCAGGATAGGCTTAATGAGCTAGTGCTAGAAGCTGGCAGGCAGAATGAGGCTTTCTAAAAAGCCAATCCGGGAGCCGGTGCTTCCCAGGTTGTTCACTCGCATGGGGTCAGATCGGTGGATCATGCCTCATCGCCGCTTCCCGGCACTGAGAGGGATCAGAGTGTGACCTATGGAAAAAACAAACACATGCAGGTGTACGACCCGGCTGTCGCTGGAAAACAGCACGCTGTAGCGCGGCAGCCCGGCCAGAAACACAACTCTACAGGAGCTGGCTATCAAGCCACCAAAGCTCACAGCAAGGGACAAGGAGGAAACCGAGCGGGACCATCTCGGCCTCAGGCTGCCAACCCGGTTCAGCAGAGGGTACAGCCACGGGAAGCTGAGCAGCCGCGAGAAGTTGCGGCAGCGGCCAACCCGGTTGCTCAAACCGGTCCTGTGCAGCCAGACCGCTATGATGATGGGTACTCGGCAATGGAGATGGCCGGGTACGCTGATCCGAGGGACGTCACTGATCGTTTGGGTGACAGGATGATGGAGCCCAGCGATGCAAGGTACAAGTTAGACTGGATTCACTGGTCCGAGCAGATTGAAAAGTGGGGGCCACCCGGCCCAAGCTGTTTTGGCCATAGAATTATGGGAGAGCCTGCCGTGACCAAGTTCCAGTTGGCTAGGGGGACCAAGTCGTATGATGGGAGCACCAAGCCGGATGACTGGCTGAATGATTATGTCACCGCTGTGCATATTGCAGGCGGCAACCGGAGATGGTCTGTGAGATACGTCCCACAGATGCTGGAGGGCCCTTCCCGGATCTGGCTCAATAACTTTCCCAAGGACAGTATCAACTGCTGGCTCGACTTCTCAGAAGCCTTCATTAGCAACTTCACCAGCACATACAAGAGGCCGAATAGGCCGCAGCAGCTATCAGCTTGCAAGCAGCGGGAAGAGGAGACTGACCAAGAATACCTTACTCGGTGGAGAATATTGAGGAACACCTGTGAGGGTGTGAATGAGTCACAGGCAATCGCCTGGTTTGCTCAAGGCTGCAGGCATGGCAGCATGTTGTGGCAGAAGCTGCAGAGAAAGATGTTGAGTACGCTCGCCGAGACGATCAAGATAGCCGATATGTATGCACTTGGTGACCCTACTCAGCCTCTGCTCGATGATTTTGAGCCAAGAAGAAGAAACCATGATGGCAGCAGACGCCAAGACTTCCGCAACAAGCGTAGAGATGATCGTCCAGATACTCGGTATGGTTCTGAGCAAGTGAATGCTGTGAACCAAGATACTGCGGCTGCTGGGAGCAGCCAAAGGCAAAAAACTGCTGGAGCCCAATACGGGTAGAACCAGAATCAGGGCCAAGGCTTCAAGAAGCCATACAATGCTCCCCAGCAAGGCAACACCAACCCGGAAGCCGGAGATGCTCACAGATTTATCTTTGAGAACATGAAGGATGGGCCATACAGCTTCCATACTCGGCATCCCAGTAGGCCTGCCAACCACACTACCCGGCAATGCAGCTAGTGGGACCGCATCAAGAGTGAAGGTTTTGGTCAGCTGCCCCCTCCTCCTCCTCTGCCGCATGCGTATGCCAATGTGCAGCCTATCCGGGCAGCTGCTCCTAGGCCGGCTGTGAATCCGAGAAGGGAGAATGTGAATCAAGTGGCTCAGGGTTCCAACCGCAACTACAACAACCGCAACGACCGCAACCGCAACTACTACACCCGCAACAACAACAGAAATAGCAACAACAGAAACAACAACAACAACAACAACAACAACAACAACAACAACAATGGTAACAACAACAACGGCAATGATGGTGTTGGAGACCGGAACCAGTATCAGGAGCACCATGAGAGCTACATGGTGTTCACCACCGAGCCTGATGACAACTAGTCGCAGCGTAGGCGTGCGATGGAGGTGAACGCAGTGATCCCGGCTGTGCCGCATTACTTGCACTGGTGCAACCAAGAAATTACTTGGTCCAAAGATGATCATCCCAAGGTGATGCCCAATCCGGGTACATATGCACTAGTGGTGGATCCCACTTTCCTAGGGACCAAGAAGAATGTTAGGTTCAGCAAGGTGCTGATCGACAATGGCAGCAACATCAACATCATGTACCGAGATACCCTGGAGAAGCTCGGCCTTGCCGAGAACATGCTGCTTCCCAGCAGGACCACTTTTCATGGCATTGTGCCGGGAGTGTCTTGCGCTCCAATCGGCCGCATCTGGATAGATGTGCTATTCAGCACCAGGGAGAACTGCCGCACCGAGTGCCTGCAGTTCGAAGTGGTTGATCTTCAGAGCCCCTATCATGCTCTGCTCGGTAGGCCTGCGCTCACCAAGTTCATGGCTTCAACCCATGCCGCCTACCTGAAGATGAAGCTACCTGGTCCCAATGGTGTCATCACCATTTCGGGTGATTACAAGCGCTCCCTGGATTGCGCACTTGCTGGATCTCTGCTGGCAGAGTCTTTGGTCATCGCTGCTGAGAAGAAGAAGATACACGAGGTGGTGGCTATGGCTCAAGCAGCTCAAGTCGGTATGCCTGGCATGCCAAGTTCTCAGTATGGAGCGGTTTTCTAGGCCTCCCAGGAAACCAAGAAGGTGCAGGTGGACCCTGAGTTCCCAGACCGTGTTGCCATCATTGGCGCCGGGTTGGGCGAGAAATAGGAAAGCGATCTCATCCACTTCCTCCGTGAGAATCGGGATGTCTTCGCATGGTCCAATGAGGACCTGCCGGGTGTCCCGAGGGAGTTGGTTGAGCACTCGTTACATGTGCGTCCTGACGCCAAGCCAGTTAAGCAGGCGATGCGCCGCTTTGGTGATGAGAGAAGGAAAGCCATCGGTGATCAGATCACCAAACTGCTGATAAGTGGATTCATCATGGAGGTACCGCATCCGGATTGGCTGGCCAATCCGGTCATGGTTGAGAAGAAGAAGGAGGACCCCAAGGCCGCGGTGGCATGGCGCATGTGCGTGGACTACACCGACCTGAACAAGGCCAGGCCCAAGGACCCGTTTTCGCTACCCCGCATAGATCAGGTGATCGATTCCACCGCCGGGTGCGAGGTTTTGTCTTTCATTGATGCCTACTCTGGTTTTCACCAGATACCTCTTAACCCGGCTGATCAAATAAAGACTGATTTTATTACCCCGTACGGGGCTTATTGCTATCGTGTTATGTGCTTTGGGTTGAGAAACGCTGGGGCTACTTATCAGAGATGCATGTAGAAATGCTTGCATGACCAAATCGGCAAGAATGTGCAGATGTGTGTAGATGACATTGTCATCAAAACGAAAGAATCACATACTTTGCTTAGTAATATTGAGGAAACATTCGCTAGCCTGCGCAAGACATGATGAAATTGAATCCGACTCAGTGCACTTGTGGCGTCCCGGCTGGCAAGCTGCTCGGCTTCTTGGTATCCAGTCGGGGCATTGAGGCCAATCCTTCAAAGATAAAAGCTATAGAGAGCATGTCTTTGCCGAGATCACTGAAGGATGTGTAGAAATTTACCGGATGCTTGGCTTCCCTTAGCCGCTTCCTGCGAAGAATGGGCGAGAAGGACTTGCCTCTCTATCAGCTCATGAAGAAGAGTGGCAAGTTCATCTGGACACCAGAAGCTGATGTGGCCTTCAAAGAACTCAAGGCCATGCTGGGTAGCGCTCCCATCCTGGCAACCCTCTACCCAAGGAGCCAATGTTGCTGTACACCGCAGCTACCAACCGGGTAGTCAGCGTGGTGATAGTGGTGGAGAGAGAAGAGGAAGGCAAGACTGTGCAGCGGCCAGTGTACTATCTCAGCGAGGTGCTATCCAGCTCCAAGCAAAACTACCCGCACTACCAGAAGATGACATATGGCGTGTACCTAGGTGCCAAGAAGCTCAAGCATTATTTCCAAGAGCATCCCATCACAGTGGTGAGCACTGCTCCCATCTCGGAAATCACGGGCAACAAGGATGCAGGCGGACGGGTAGCCAAGTGGGCAATTGAGCTAGCCGCGTACACCCCTCTGTATGCGAGAAGAGAAGCAATCAAGTCACAAACTCTGGCAGATTTCTTTGTGGATTGGGCCGAGATGCAGTATGACCCTCCCTTGCCGGAAACCAACTTCTGGAAGATGCATTTTGATGGCTCCAAAGTAAAAGAAGGGCTCGGTGCTGGCGTAGTGCTTACGTCACCCAAGCGAGATCAACTCAAGTACGTGCTACAGATCCATTTCAAGGCATCCAATAATGTGGCCGAGTATGAGGCATTGGTACATGGCCTGAGAGTATCCAAGGAAATCGAAGTTCAGCGCATTGTCTGTTATGGTGACTCGGATTTAGTGGTCCAGCAAGTTTCCGGCAATTGGGATGCCTTGGATGCCAACATGGCGTCCTACCGGTTTGTAGTGCAAACTATGACTGGGTCCTTCGAGGGGTGTGAGTTTCATCATATACACCGAGCTGAGAATGATGCAGATGATGCACTGTCCAAGTTGGGGTCTTCTCGGCAGTTTATCCCGGCTGGGATTGCCTTGGAGCATTTGAGAAAGCCATCCATCAAGCCATCCCCCAACTCGGAATCCATATTCATTCCATCTCTGCCAGGATTGGAAGCCCTTCCCATGAAATTGATTGGGAAGCTGCAAAGGAGAACCCGGGGACTGTCGTCTCCAACCCCGGGACTGGCACCTGCAACCCGGGGACTACTTCACACAACTCGGGGACTTTTGCGTTCATCAAGGGGATCATTTCTCAGTACTCGGGGACTCGGGGACTCGTCTCCAACTCGTAAGAAGTCATGGTAGCTGATCCAATGGAAGTGGACGAACCGGTGTTTCCCATCCGGGAGACACCGAGTTGGGCTCTGCCCATATTATCCTTTCTAACGGATCGCTCATTGCCGAGTGATGAGGTCACGGCCAGGCAAATACAGAGAAGATCCAAGGGATACACCATCATCAACAAGGGGCTGCACAGAAGTAGTCCTACTGACGTGCTGCAACGCTACGTTGAGCCAGAGGAAGGAGAAGAGATTCTTAGAGAAATACACCAGGGAGAATGCGGGCATCATGCCTCTTCTCGGGCACTGGTCAACAAGGCTTTTCGGCATGGATTCTTTTGGCTCACTCCCTTGCGACAAGCTGAAGATATAGTGAGAAAGTGCAACGGGTGCCAGAGGTTTGCGAGTAAGATTCACATGCCAGCATCTGAGTTGAAGACCATTCTCATTACTTGGCCGTTTGTTGTATGGTGTTTGGATATGGTAGGCCCTTTCAAGCTAGCTAGAGGCAACATGACTCACATCTTGGTCATGGTTGATAAATTCACCAAATGGATTGAGGTCAAGCCTATTCGGAAGTGTGATGGAGTCAGAGCTGTGAGCTTCCTGAAGGATATCATTCTGAGATACGGTTACCCGCACAACATCATCACTGATAATGGCACAAACTTTGCTGAGGGTGCATTCGCAAGATTCTGCAAGGAGAAGCGGATCCGGCTAGATGTTGCATCGGTTGCGCATCCAGCCTCAAATGGGCAGGTTGAAAGAGCAAATGGCATGGTCCTATCCGGGATAAAGCCAAGGCTAATTGAGCCATTGCAGCGAACCCCTGGTTGTTGGCTGGATGAGTTGCCGGCGGTGTTGTGGAGTCTAAGGACTACCCCTAACCGATCAACCGGATACACACCATTTTTCCTGGTATATGGAGCTGAGGCCGTGTTGCCCACTGACCTAGAGCATGACTCGCCGAGAGTAACACTCTACACTGAAAAAGAGGCGAGAGAAGCTCGAGAAAATGACGTTGACCTACTAGAAGAAGCAAGAGAGTTAACTCTGTCACGTTCAGCCATTTATCAGCAAAGCCTGAGGCGTTATCATAGCCGGAAAGTAAACCCAAGGGTTTTCCGAGAAGGAGACATGGTCCTTAGACTCGTGCAGCGCACGGCCGGGATGCACAAGCTATCCCCTCCGTGGGAAGAGCCTTTCATTGTGATAAAGGCTCTACACAATGATGCTTACTATCTAGTAGACGCACAGGCACCGCAGAAGAATAGGCCGGATAGAGCTGGAGAGGAATCCAAGCGTCCCTGGAATGTAGCTCTACTCCGTCGTTTTCATTCATGGGCAAAAGTTGTATGTATCTCCTTAACCGAGTTAAAATTCAAGTTGGCACTCCGAATTCAAACTCGGGGACTGCCTGTGCAGAAACCTTTCCTTGTGTTGTTTACTTTATTTCCTTTCTCTACTCGGTTGGTCTACTTAGAATTTCATGCGCATATCTAGTAGTGTGTTTAAACCCAGGAGCCAACTCTTCGACTCTGCTGCTGTCCGCAACCCGGCTTCATGGCAAGCAAGAGAACAAGCCAAAGGTAAATGAGCACATGAAAAATTGCTAAGGAAAAGAGAAGTGTAGCAACCGAGTAGGGTGTTTTTTTCTTCTCTGTTTTATCTTTCGGCTAAATGGTGGGCAGCGTTAAAATTCAAATCTCAAGGTGGTTGAGTATCTGAAACTTGGTATTTGAAATCTTGTGACTCGACTACCAAAAAGCCACAAGTGGCAGGTAAGAGCAAAGACAAAAAGACAAGTGGATGAGAAATGCAACTCGGGGACTTGCATTAAAACGCAATCCGGCATCAAGCCAGTCTTGCTAAAAGTGAAACAAATAAAACTGAGTCTCGAGATAAAGAATAAGTGTATTGATTACATCTGCACCCGGCATCCCGGGGATCTGATAAGTGTTTTAGATAAGAAACTGCAGGAATTTAGACGACGGTGGAGGTAGTCGTATCCGAGTTGGTGCTGGTAGGCGCCACTGGCTCGGAGGCAGCTGTTGTCGATGTAGGCTCGGCCGCTGAAGATGTTGGAGTATTGGAGATGGGCTCCAATGCAGAGTTGTTGGAGGCCTGAGTGACGGAGGCGCTGGGAAGAGGGTATAGCACGGAGGTCGGAACCCCACTCACGCGCAGCTCGGGAGCGGGGTCGTCAATCACTATCTCGGTAGTGACAACCACCTCCTGCGTAGCGGGTTGCGGCTTCTCGGTCTCCGGATTGGCTTCCATCCCGGAGTCCTCCGCGCCACCACGGTGCTCGGTTTCCTCTTGCTCGGCCTCTCCGTGCTCGGACTCCTCATGCTCAGCTTCCTCGTCATCTCGGCTGTGGTCTTCGCCGGCATCTTCCTCGAACTCCGCCTCCTCGTCCTCCTCCTCCTCTTCATCAACATCTGTATCCGGCTCGGTGGGGCCGTCGATGTATATGATGTTCTCGGCGTAGGAGGCAATCTCGTATGCCACTGCTTTTCGGCGTGAGACGCACTCGGGACGCCCAGTCCACTTGGAGCCATTTCTGTGAGTTCCAATCCTGTCAAGATCCAAGTTTTCATACCAGGACAGGATGAAGTGGAGGATCTCGTCAGCTCCTGCCCGAGCTGCGGAAGCACGCTATTTCTTCAGTTCTTCTTTGACATGATCCAGGTTGGCTGCCATGCCGCGGAAGGTGTCCGGAACATCTCGGTCGGGCCAGAACAGCTTGTGCAGTTTAATTGCAGTGGATACCATGGAGGTGCCCAAGCCTTTGAGGGAGCGTACTTGGGTCTTGAGGTTGACGAGATGATCATCGATGCTGGAAGTATCATCAACACTCAGACCAGCTGCTGCCCTGGCCTTCCTCGCTTTGTCCACAACAGTTTCGCCAGCGACACGGAGTTCCGGGAAGATGTCTGGATCAGGAAATGGCGGTTTGGGTCAGAAAGAGCAACCGAGAAGAAGAGAGGATGAGCAGAAGAAGGTAGAAAAGAAAAAACTAAACAAGGTGAAGAGTAGCGGCAACTCACATTCCATTTCCAGCACAAGGGCCCCCAGCTTGATCCTCCTTTCATCTGATTCTCGGATATGCTTATCCTGGAGGCGGAGCGAGTCGCTGACTGCGACATCGAGAGCTTGGTTACTTTCCTTCAGAGTTCTGATTTCTAGCTCGAGTTTCGGCTTCTCGACAGCAGTTGTCTTCTCAAAATCTTGCTTTTCGCGGACAACATTGATGGCAGTTTGGAGTGCGTTGCTAAGATCAACCTGGAGTTTCTCAAACTCCGTCTTCTCGGTCTCCTACTCTTTCAGCAACTAGGCCGTGCGGACCTGCACTTGGTGATGTGCCTCTGCTGGAGTGAGGCATTGCTGATGTTCCTCTCGGAATTTCTTGTATTCTTCTGCGGATAGAGCAGCAAGTTAGCAAAAGGAGCACGAAGTAGAAAACTAGGTAAAGGGAACAGAGAAGGGGTAGCTCACCTTCCAGTCTGGAGATTGTACTCTGCGCGGAGGAAGCCATAACCTCACAGTCCTGGTGCCTATCCACCAGCGCCTTGAGCTCACCTACAGAGATGACAACTACTGAGCAAAAAAGCAAAAAACGGGCGTAAACAAAAAACGCACAAACCGAGATGCTGAAAGCTTACTTTCCATAGCGGACAGTTTGATGGCGCTTTCCATGGAATTCTTCTCCATAGCGTCCATCTCACTTTTCTTGAACTCCAGCTACCGGTTCCTGTCTCGCACTTGGCGATGAGACCACAGGAGCTGGCGGAAGACCTTGGTCCTCTCCTGGAGGCTATCCTGCGGTGAGAAAAGAAGTTTGATTTGTTTGGAAGATTTGGCCCGAGTAGATGGCAACTCGGTGGAGCTTTATCTACTCGGACCAAATCTCGGGGACTGAGTAGTAGGTAAGAGAAAAGAGGTGAAGAAGAAATCTGGCAAATCGAAAAAATCAAAGGAAAAAAAGGTACTTACCACATAGCTCTGCTCGATGTTCTTGCGAAGAACAAACAACTTGCTGGCCAGAGTACTGCAAGGTCCAGCTACAGCCATGCCAATAGGGCCGATGTCGGCCTTATTTCATTCGGTCCGGTAGTTGTCGAGGTTCCGCAGCTGATGGCTCCCAAGTGCAGGAGATCAATTGTCGTACTTTTCGAATTAGAAAGGTTGTCGAACCCATGAGGAGCAGAAGGAACTGGTAAGTAGAATAGCAAAGGAATAATAAAAGCAACAGGTGTTTTTTTGTTTTAATTGTGTAGTGCAAGTAAAGTAAAATGCGGAAAGTAAATTGCCGCAAGTAGTAGGTCTCAATGAGAGACAAAGCCCAATCCTCTAATGCGCAAGAGGACAAGCTCAAGTGTGTGTTTGTGTCTTATATGTGGAAAACGTTCCCGAGGGCTGCACGGATTTAGTTGGCATAGTGATTCATTGCATAACATGTTTGTATATCTTGTCTAGTTTTAATCTTCTTCGGACGGAGCCACAAATAGGAATAGCTAAATAAATAAACTATCACCCCTTATGATGGATCACGTGGCCAATTAAATGACAGCACGAGAATTATTAAGACATGATGTCCCACCATAGCCTTATGCTCTAAGGTCCCCGATACAAGTACCCTCATAATGCAATTCAACGACTCTGTCTCAAGTTCCTGTCACCTAAAGACATCATCACGTCACTACACTACGGTGTTCTCCTATGAGCCCATGTAGGTGAAGTGTTGTACAGTCGACGTTCGTACAACACCATCATAGAATCACATAAAAGATAAATACTAGACCAAATAACAACTCATCTTATGTAACAAATCATTGCCAATTCATCCTATGCCCTCAGGAACATGCGGGAACTACTCACAACGTGCAAACATGACCATGTATGGTGACATATGTGGTACAACACAATCTGAAACAATGGATCCACCACCAAATAATGATAATTACTCAATCCCAAACATGCAACGGAGTACAATAACACGTATCTAGCATGTAGCAATGATCAAACTATGAGGGGAACGGAGTGGATCACGGTGATGGTGATGGTGGAGATGCAGGTGTTGGTGAGGATGGTGATGGAGATGCCTCCTCCCACGCCAAGGACGAGATGGGGATGAAGATGGGAATGATTTCCCCCTTCTCCGGAGCTCCGGAGCAGCAGGATCTATCTCCCCCGCGGAGAGTTTCGAGAGTTTCGCCGCCCTGGTGGCTCCGTCCCGTCTCGGGAAAATTAGGGTGTTGGTTTTCGGGGAAGACGGAGTCGTCAGCAAAAAGACCTCTGGGAGGAGGTGCTGTGGACCCATTTGGGGGGCCACACGCGGCCAGGGAATCTGGCCGCGTGGGCTACCCCCTTTTGGGCCTCCTGGCCCTCCTCCTTTGTGTCCTATGCCCACGGCCTTTCTCCCGAAGAAAAACTGACAGGGTTTCTTTCCTTTCGCAATTTGGATACCTGTAGCTCCTGAAACATCAAAAACATGAAAACAGGTGTTTTCTTACACCCAGAAATTAAATACCAAAAATAGGGACTTTGTAGGAAAGTCCCATAAAATCATCTAAAACATGCAAAACAATGACATAACACTGATAAAACATCCCAATAATGCCTATATGGAGGGTATAAATGATGATATAAAATGCACGTATCAACTCCCCCAAGTTTAAACCTTTGCTCGTCCTCGAGTAAATAAGGACATAGATCATTACATGCATCAATGGACTTATGGTTGATAAATAAATACGGGCATTGTATCATCATCATGTTCAATTATAATGCAAGATGAATGAATAGAACTCATACACATAAGGATAACATATTCGAAGCTCTAGCAAACACCCCATACTTTTGAAAGAAAATAACCATTGTATGTTGGACAATCGAATTATACTCTTTAATTTGGAGAAAGATAAATGAGTAGAGGTAAAACATGATCAAGTCTCATTTAGTTTCCAAACTATTCAGCTTAAATTACTAATTGTAATGTGGCATCCATTGGGCTAAGACTCTCATTGCCCCTTTATCATTAGCATCTTAATTTATGAATGTTGAAGTAACGTGGTTGACAAGGTGTTGGTTGAATGTCTCATGCCCCGTGAGTGTGAAAACCTACTCCATGATTACTCAACTTAAGATTCCTAATAGGCTTTGTACAATCATAATAAGTATTAATGACATCATAGAGAATTGCAAAGAGGTACCTCTTGCCCCATGACATAGAAACCAGCCCATGTCACAATAACAAGATGAACAAACGGAGTAGACTCATCATCATTTTTTATTTCATTCACTATATGCATAGCTTATTATTTTATTGTAGGATGTGTTTGTAGAGTCCACTCTAGCTGTAAGTAAATTTCCACCATGATCAAGCATGGCTTGGGTTAGCGGCCCAATGCAATTTCTCTAGTCATATATACTTACTCATCAAAACTTACTGTTCCTCTATTTCATTTCGGCATGGCAGGAGTCCAAAAACAAAAGCACATGACATCAACTAAATATAAAATTTCTTTGTGCAATTTTGAAAGCTTTTCACGTGATGCACGTGTTAGCCAACTCCCAACCAAAATCCTTGTCAAGCACAAAACTTTTAGCTCCCATTAATGGGTCATGTTTGTTAAGTGCAATAGAAATAAATGTGTGCATTCAAAAGTTCGTGAGAGTCTTATCCCAAATTCAGCCCATGCCAATTAATAGCATAAGCATCTTAATTTAGAGCATAAATGAAACTATAACATGGTGAACATGCTCGGAATAGCCATTAAGCTAATAGATAGATAGTGGATTTATGTCATATTGAGATAATTCTACAATTGTCCAACACACTCAAGTTAATTAATTTCAAGGCAAGATCTGATTGAAACCTCTAAATATGCCATGCTCATTTGCATGAGTGTTACCATAAATCCCCAAAACAAGGGAATCATGGATGACACCATACTTTATTATTCATTGATAAACCATAAGACGGGGATGCATGATAATGCTCAATGAGCTCACTCAAGCCTAAACGAAAACGATACTAGATAATTAAGCAAGACACACCAAAACTAGATAGACATGATAAAGCTGATAAAAGACGGGGGATAGGTGAAACTCCCCCAAGCTTAGATGGTTGCGGTAATTTCTTCATTCTCCCTTCTTCTCGTACTCAGCCCACCACTCTTTCTTCTTCTTGTCGTAATCTTTCTTCCACTCTTCCTGCTTCCATGGAAAAGGCCTTCCAGTATGGAAGGACATGGGTGGATCATTGTACCTGAGAGTGGCAGCTTCTGCAATCTTCTTGAAACGTTTTTCATACTCACAGTTCTGGTTCTCCATGTCCCACATCAGAGCTTGGTACCTATCCATCTCTGATATGACACGCAGATACCTAGTCCCCAGGTCCTTGATACTTTCCTCGTACTCCTCTATCTTCTTCTCCAGCTCCAGATTCATGAAGTGGTGGGCATCAAGGCTGCGTTCAACAATAGAGTTATACCTGAAAACTGTTTGTTCCAGAGCCTCCAGCCTCTCCTCCAGCGTGCCTTCGGTCTTGGGAGCCTTCACCTCCTCCATGAGCAACACACCATCCTTCAAGGTCAGGGTTTTCATGGGGGTCATCACGGAGTTGAGGTAATGGTTCACAATGCCTCCCTTGGGTGGATCTTCCCCCCTAGGTTGGATCCGGAGCTTGACATGGCTAAACCCTGGCAGACAGAAACAACAGAAACAAAGATCGCGCGAGAACTCTCGGTGCGGGATTAGATCGACAAAAGGGGGTATATATTGACGGGTTTTAGGGTAAGAAGAAGTGTCGGAGTCGAAAACGAGACAGAACGGGACTCCGAGGTGGAAAAGGGGTACCTCCACGCGGCCAAGGAATCTGGCCGCGTGTGGGGTCCTCTTTTCCTCCTCTAGGTCCAATTCCTTCCAATTTTCTTGTCCCACATGTTAATTTCCATAAAAAATGAGTTCCGTAAGTTTTCACGCAATTCCAAGAAACTTCCAAACACAATAATTGTAAATTATTGAATTTGGGTTTCTGAAACTGCAGGATCCCTTACAATTACCTCCTCCGGTGTCATTAACTTTATCTCCTCGATGGTTCCTATGAAGCTCTTTCCTGCAATATAATGTTTTAGGCGTTGTCCATTGACCACATGAGGTTTACCTTTCATATCACGTGAAGACGGATGGCCCCCGAACGGTATACTCCTGTACTACCAATGGACCCTGTCATTTTGAAGCTAAATTTCCCTGTAGAAAACTTAAACAAGAGTTGTACAATAGGACTTGATCACCTACTTTAAATTCCTTTCTTTTAATTTTCTTGTCTGCCTAAATTTTACTTTCTCTTTAAACAATTTTGCACTTTCATATGCTTCATTCCTCCATTCATCTAATAGATTTTAGGTCAAGAATTCTCTTCTCCCCCGCTGTTTTTTAATCAAAATTTAAGTTCTTAATAGCCCATATAGGTTTATGTTCTAATTCAACGGGTAATGACATGCTTTTCATTAAACCATTTTATAAGGAGACATTCCCATAGGATTTTTATAAGCAGTTCTATAACCCACAATGCATCATTAATTTTAAGTGGCAATCAGATCTAGCCTCTGTTTACTGTTTTCTCTAAAATAAGTTTTATTTACCTATTACTCGTAATTCAACTTGTCCACTAGTTTGAGGACGATATAGGTGATGCAATTCTAATGATTAACATATATTTTGCCAATGTTTTTCTAAGACAACCTGCATTAATGAGACTCCCCATCAGTAATTAAAAATCTAGGAACACCAAATCTAGGGAAAATAATTTCTTTAAGCATTTGCATGGCTGTGGCATGGTCTGCACTCTTAGTAGGAATTGCTTCTACCCATTTTGTAACATAATCAACGGCAACCAAAATGTGAGTATGTTTTGTACTAGATGCAGGAAATGGTCCCATAAAGTCAAAACCCCACACATCAAATGGTTCAAGTGGTAATGTATAGTTCATAGGCATTTCATTCCTTCTACCAATGTTTCCTACTCTTTTACATTTATCACAAGTTTTAACATATTCATCACAATCCTTGAATAGAGTAGGCCATAAAAACCACATTGTAATACCTTTGCTGCAGTACGATCTCCTGCATGATGTCCTCCATAGGGACTGTCATGACAATCTCTTATAATAGCCTGCTGTTCATGCTCAGGTACACAACGTCTAATAATGCCATCAACACTTTTCTTATACAAGAATGGATCATCCCAAAAATAATGTCTAAGGTCATAAAAGAATTTCTTTCTTTGCTGGTAAGTAAATTGTGGTGGCATAACTTTCCCAACAATAAAATTTGCATAATTAGCAAACCAAGGAGATGCAACTTTAGCACTAGAAACACTAACAAGGGCAAGTTGTTCATTAGCAAAACTATCATTAATAGGAATAGGATCATCAGGTATATTTTCCATTCTAGAAAGATGATCAGCTACGGGATTATCTTCTCCTTTCCTATCTACTATGTGTAAATCAAATTCTTGCAACAAAAGTACCCATCTTATTAGCCTAGCCTTAGCATCTTTCTTATTCATCAAATATTTAATAGCAGAATGATCAGAGTGCACAGTGACTTTTGAATCAATTATGTAAGATCTAAATTTATCACATGCAAATATTACCGCTAAAAATTCTTTTTCAGTTTTAGCATAATTTCTTTGAGCACCATCTAGTGTTTTACTAGCATAGTAAATAACATTCAATTTCTTATCAACCCTTTGGCCTAAAACAGCTCCAACTGCAGAATCACTAGCATCACACATAATTTCAAAGGGCAAGTTCCAATCAGGAGGTTGAATAATAGGTGCAGTTATTAAGGCTTTCTTTAAAACATTAAAGGATTCTATGCAATCATCATTAAAAGAAAACGGAACATCCTTTTGCAAAAGATTGGTTAGAGGCTTTGATATTTTAGAGAAATCTTTAATGAACCTATGATAAAAACCTGCATGACCGAGAAAACTTCTTATACCTTTGATGTCTCTTGGATATGGTAATTTCTCAATAGCTTCAATTTTTGCTGGGTCAACTTCTATTCCTCTTCCAGAAATACGATGTCCAAGAACAATTCCCTCTGTTACCATAAAGTGACACTTCTCCCAATTAAGAACAAGGTGTTGGTCTTCACAACGCTGCAAAACTTTGTTAAGGTTGAACAAGCAATTATCGAAAGAAGTACCATACACCGAAAAATCATCCATAAAGACTTCCACTATCTTTTCAATATAATCAGCAAATATAGCATTCATGCATCTCTGAAAAGTAGCAGGCGCATTACATAAACCAAAAGGCATTCTCCTATAAGCAAATGTACCATATGGGCAAGTAAAAGTGGTCTTTTCCTGATCATCACTATGAACTGGAATTTGAGAGAAGCCTGAATACCCATCTAAATAACAAAAGTGAGAATGTTTAGATAATCTCTCTAGCATTTGATCAATAAAGGGAAATGGATAATGGTCCTTACGAGTTGCTTTATTTAATTTTCTATAATCAATGCACATTCTATAACCAACAACAGTACGTTGAGCAACAAGTTCATCATCTTTATTAGGAACCACAGTAATTCCACCTTTCTTAGGAACACAATGAACAGGACTAACCCATTTACTATCAGTTATAGGATAAATAATACCATCCTCTATGAGTCGAATTACCTCCTTTCTTACCACTTCCTTCATTTTTGGATGTAGACGGCGTTGGAAATCAACAACAGGTTTAGCATCTTCTTCCAAATTAATTTTATGCATACATAGAGCTGGACTTATGCCCTTAAGATCATCAAGAGAATAACCAATAGCCTTACGGTGAGCTTTAAGCACATCAAGTAATTTCTCTTCTTCCTCAGCTGAAAGGTTAGCACTAATAATAACAGGATATATATTTTTCTTATCCAAGTATGCATATTTCAGATTTTCAGGCAAAGGCTTTAATTCAAAACTAGGATCTCCTTTAGGAGGTGGGAGTACTCCTAGATTATCAGGTGGGATATGCAATTGTAATTGTGGAGGTTGCTGCCATAATATTTGTTCTAAAGCTTCTTTTTCTGCATCATTAAATGGCTCTTCCTGATTAAGCATATAACGTTCCACCACGCCTGATGAAGCTACAGCTATATGAGCAAGAGTTTCAATTATATCTTTAGATTTTGGTTCTTTCTTAGCAGGTTTATCAGCAGATTTAGAAAAATTAAATTCAAGTTTCTCTTCAGCACATTCAATAAACACCCTTTCTCTAGGCAAATTAATTTCAGCACCAACAGTATGTAAGAAAGGTCTACCAAATATAATAGGACAGAAAGAATCTTGTGGACAACCAAGCACAATAAAATCAGTAGGATATTTTATTTTCCCGACCAATACTTCAACATCTCTAACAATTCCAAAGGGACTAATATAATCTTTATTAGCAAGGTGAATGGTCATACCTGTTTCTTCCATGGTGATAGGATCAATATCAGGCTTAATTTCTTGATAGAGAGAATATGGAATGACACTAATGCTTGCTCCAATATCACATAAACCATGATAACAAGAAGTCCCAATAGAGCATGATATAATTGGCTTACCAACTTTGGATGAATTCCCTTTAATAAATTTGGTAGCATCTTCACATAAATAAACATCAACATGATCTTCTTCATTTAATTGCTTCATAATAGAGACTTGGTTCTTGACTTCCACCTGTTCTTTAGGTTGAGAACATCTCTTTCTACTTTTGTCAACAACAGCAATAAGCAAATTCTCTTTAACTTTTTCAGGATAGGGAGGTGGTTCAATATATTCTTCTATTACTACAGATGACACTGGTGTTTCTTTAATAAATTTAGGGGATAGAAGATTTAACAGGTTCAACATAATAATCAAAGCCACTTTTAGGAATTCGAATGTGCTCAGCAAATTTCTTAGCTATTTCAACTGCAACATATGGATGAAGACCAAAATCTTTAATAACATTCTTGAACAAAATAGAACTAGAGAAACTTTTTACACATGAATATCCATAATCAAAATAAGCTTCATTACCTTTGTCTAGGTCCCAATATTCAGAGTTCTTCAAAATAATTTCCAATAAATTCCAAGCTTCTTCTGCAGTATTATTTGTAAAGCTTCCACCAGATGAACTATCCAAATATTTCTTTATCCTATCAGGTAGTCTCACATAAAAGTTTATCAATATAAGTTTATTTGTGAGATCATGACAAGGATTCTTATGAAGGAGGTCCTTAAGCCTCCCCCAAGCTTGAGTAATACTCTCTCCAAGGTGTGGCCAAAAATTAAATATAAAGCAACGGTTCTCATAAGCCTCTTTAGGAGTAAAATATTTAAGAAAGAAAACCTTCATAAAAGTACCCCAATTATGTGTAATTTCTTCATCCAGGGACATATACCATTTTCGAGCATCACCAGTTAAGGACTGGTACAATAATTTGCATTTTACCTCCTCCTCAGAAATAGCCTTGAGCCTAATTAGCCCACATATATCCTCAATAGCCCGTATGTGATCACTTGCAGCCTTTGTTCCATCCCCTGCAAAATACTCATTCCTAACATCTTTAACAAATTCAAGGGGAATAATATAACCATCATCATGAGGTGCTTTTTCAACAACTTTAGGTTTAATAGCATAAGCACTCTCATATAAAGCAAGTTTCAGCGAAGCATCTCTCATAAAAGCCATAATAATAACAGAATGCAACAACAGGTAAAATTCAGCTTTGAAGTTTCCTTACCAAACTTCTTACCAATAGCGCTACGCTCTCCGGCAACGGCGCCAGAAAAGTGTCTTGATGGCTCCCAAGTGCAGGAGATCAATTGTCGTACTTTTCGAATTAGAAAGGTTGTCGAACCCACGAGGAGCAGAAGGAACTGGTAAGTAGAATAGCAAAGGAATAATAAAAGCAACAGGTGTTTTTGTGTTTTAATTGTGTATTGCAAGTAAAGTAAAATGCGGAAAGTAAATTGCAGCAAGTAGTAGGTCTCAATGAGAGACAAAGCCCAATCCTCTAATGCGCAAGAGGACAAGCTCAAGTGTGTGTTTGTGTCTTATATGTGGAAAACGTTCCCGAGGGCTGCACGGATTTAGTTGGCATAGTGATTCATTGCATAACATGTTTGTATATCTTGTCTAGTTTTAATCTTCTTCGGACGGAGCCACAAATAGGAATAGCTAAATAAATAAACTATCACCCCTTATGATGGATCACGTGGCCAATTAAATGACAGCACGAGAATTATTAAGACATGATGTCCCACCATAGCCTTATGCTCTAAGGTCCCCGATACAAGTACCCTCATAATGCAATTCAACGACTCTGTCTCAAGTTCCTGTCACCTAAAGACATCATCACGTCACTACACTACGGTGTTCTCCTATGAGCCCATGTAGGTGAAGTGTTGTACAGTCGACGTTCGTACAACACCATCATAGAATCACATAAAAGATAAATACTAGACCAAATAACAACTCATCTTATGTAACAAATCATTGCCAATTCATCCTATGCCCTCAGGAACATGCGGGAACTACTCACAACGTGCAAACATGATCATGTATGGTGACATATGTGGTACAACACAATCTGAAACAATGGATCCACCACCAAATAATGACAAGTACTCAATCCCAAACATGCAACGGAGTACAATAACACGTATCTAGGGTGTAGCAATGATCAAACTATGAGGGGAACGGAGTGGATCACGGTGATGGTGATGGTGGAGATGAAGGTGCTGGTGAGGATGGTGATGGAGATGCCTCCTCCCACGCCAAGGAGGAGATGGGGATGAAGATGGGGATGATTTCCCCTTCTCCGGAGCTCCGAAGCAGCAGGATCTGTCTCCCCCGCGGAGAGTTTCGAGAGTTTCGCCGCCCTGGCGGCTCCGTCCCGTCTCGGGAAAATTAGGGTGTTGGTTTTCGGGGAAGACGGAGTCGTCAGCAAAAAGACCTCCGGGAGGAGGTGTTGTGGGCCCATTTGGGGGCCCCACACGCGGCCAGGGAATCTGGCCGTGTGGGCTACCCCCTTTTGGGCCTCCTGGCCCTCCTCCTTTTTGTCTTGTGCCCACGACCTTTCTCCCGAAGAAAAACTGACAGGGTTTCTTTCCTTTCGCAATTTGGATACCTGTAGCTCCTGAAACATCAAAAACATGAAAACAGGTGTTTTCTGACACCCAGAAATTAAATACCAAAAATAGGGACTTTGTAGGAAAGTCCCATAAAATCATCTACAATATGCAAAACAATGACATAACATTGATAAAACATCCCAATAATGCCTATATGGAGGGTATAAATGATGATATAAAATGCACGTATCAGCAGCTCGGTACCGTCCCAGGCAGCGTGTCCGAGTCTTTTGTTGTCCCAGAACATCTTGATGAAGCCTACTCGGTCAAGGATGGCCGTTACGCCTTCCTCTGGGAGATCCTCTTCATCCTCGTCGCAAGAAGTAATTTCCTTGTTGACTAGGGAGACTTTCTTCCCCGTGGACTTGGACCGGGTTACAGCTCTTCGCTCTTTCAGAGCGGCTAGTCGATCAGCTTCCTGAGACATCTTGATCTTGTGGCGCTCCTGCAGCTGAACCCAGTACTCGGGCAGAGTAGGAGCCTTCTCGGTTTCGCTGGCGCCTGCGTCGGGAGCTTGATCCTCTTCAGGGCCAAACTGGATGTCGGCCTGCACCAACCTAGTGTTCGGGTTGACCTTCCTGGCCTTGTTAAGCGGCCATTTGTTCTCAGGTGGAGGCTGCTGTTGTCCGGGTTGCCCACCTGGCTGGCCGCCTGGTTTCTGTTGTCCTGATGGCTAAAAAGACAGCTGCTGTTGCACAGCTTGCCGTTGTCCAGTTGGCTGCGCGCCAGCCTGCGAGGCACCGCGTGGAGGTTGCTTCCTGGTTGCCTGCGGGATCACCTTGGTAGTAGAGGGAGATGTTTGCTTCTTGGAAGTTGGCGGAGGCACTTGGCGGGTTGGCGGCACTTTCGGCTGGCTGGTTGGTGCAGCATCCGATTGCACTACATATTGGCGTGATGGCTCTTCCACGGGGTCTTCTACCCGCTGCGCGGCAGCAGGGTCTGGCTGCTTTGCAGCGTTATCTTCAGGTTGACGCTCGGCGGTAGGATACGGCTGCTCTGCGGTGGTGTATCCTTGTTGCTTCCCGGCAGCATGATCAGTGGTCTCCTCAGCTGATGCAGCTGGAGGAGTCGGTGGCTTCTCGGTGGTGGTGGCGTCCTGGGCATCTGGCTGCGCAGTGAGCTACGGCTGCTCGGAGGAGCGCTCTGAATCCAGTTCGGCGCCTGTGTCCTGGGCGCCAGTATCCATCTCGGCGCCTATGTTCTGGGCGCCAAGATCTGGCTCTTCTCGGAGAGGAGAGGACGCCGGCGTCCAGCCCTCTGGTACGTGATCCCCTTCATCATCGGAGAGCTCCACAAGTTCTTTCGGTGGATCTCTCTTCCTCCGGGTGCCTGGTGCGGCGGTGGCATCGGCATCAAGGGCCTCACTGAATAGAAATAAACAGAAGGGGGAAAGAATCAGAAAATGTGCAAGGAAGAGAGCCAGCAAGAAAGCAGAGTACACGACAAAGGCCTGAGAAGTAACTCGGAAGGGCTTACCCGTCAATAGTGGGGCGCTTCCTGCGCAGGTTGGGTTTGTTTTCGGTCTGGATTCCCAGCTTCTTCTTCAGCTTCTTGGCAGGGGGATCCAGTGCCCCGCTACCCGTCCTCTTTCTGGTGGTAGGAGCAGCCACTGACATCGGAATGGCATCCACGGGTTCCTCCATCTCATCCAACTTAGGTTTCTATGCAATGGAGGGAAGGGAGAGTTCAGAATAGAAAAGAGGGAGTCATGAACATTGCAGGAAAGCAAAGAGGTGAACCCGGTCACCTTCTTCATCCTCTGACCAATACCGGATAGAACCCACGACTCGGGACTTACCGTCCTGAACAGCGTGAGGGGTGCACAAGGTGTCCTAAATGTCATACACCATGGCGTCATCCTCTGTCCTATTATCCTCCCAGTTGGCCTCGAAGATGGACTGGTCCTCGGCCTTCTGGCGATGGATGTGCTGTTGATGCAAACATAAAGCACAGTGAGTTGAACTGCAGCAGAGTAGGTATACTACTCGGTCTAGCGTGTAAACAAAAAGCACTAAATGCTAAGGACCAGAAGAGGTAAACGAAGAGAAGTTCTACTCGGAACAGCATGCAAGCATAAAGCATATCAAGCTAAGTGGTTCTACTCGGAACAACATGCAAACATAAAGCATATCAAGCTAAGTTGTTCTACCCAGAACACCATGCAAACATAAAGCATATCAAGCTAAGTATTAACAGAGGAGCTCTATCCGGCACAGCGTGCAAACAAAAAGCATATGAAGCTAAGAGGAGGTCTATTCAGTATCAAACACAAGTACTGAGCATGCAGAGAAGAAAACTAACCTTGGGAATGGGCTTGGTGCGGCTATACGGCACGAAGCCGTAAGCCCAGTTCTCGGTGAGGGTAGTCCGCATGATGGACTTGGCCAAGATGGCCACCTCTGCTTTACTAAGCTCAAAGGTCGTGGTACGGGTGCAATCCCAAGGGCCTCCCATGTAGCACATCTTGTGTGCTCGGTCCTGGAGCGGGAGCACTCGGCGCGATATCCAGCAGCCAATCGGGTCATCCTGCAGAAGTCCTTGTTCAACCAGCTGCGCCAGGCGCTTCTCTACCTGGACGACGTCAGGCACCGTATTCTTGGGATTATACCCCCAGTTTTGTCCAGTGGGTAGCGCATTCTCGAACTTGGGAAGTACTATTCGGTCCTCAGCAACTTGTCCTTCTGCGGGAGGGACATTCTTCACATACAGAAAGCCCCGCTGCCATTTGCGCACGGTTTCCAACCCGAGTACCCGTGGGTGGTGCCCGGTGCTACGCTGCATCATCATTGCGCTACCCGTCTGGGTGATCGCGCGTGGAACTAATGGGTTGCTTGGATTAGGAACTCTCTGCTGGCGGAGGAAGAAGTAGCGAGCCCAAGTCTGGACTGTTGGGTACACGCCTAGGAAGGCTTCACAAATAGTGGCGTGGGTGGATAGCATGACGATGGCGTTGGGAGGAAGATGGTGTGGTTGGAGGCCAAAGTGGCGGAGAAAATCGGCGAAGAACTTGGAGATGGGCAGACCTAGGTCGCACTTGAAGTGAGAAAGAAACACGACATACTCACCGGCTTACGGAGTCGGGACGAGTTCCGTGCCGGGAGGACGGCATATCACGCCGGGAGGGATGCGGCGAGTGTTCACCAGCCACTGGTGTTGGGGGAAAGATAACCTGGTACCCCTAAGGACGAAGAAAATATGACCAGCCAGAAGCGAGACCCGGCCAGGAGGCAAAGCCTGGTCTGGGGGTAACTCAGCTTTGGAAGATGCTATAGAAGGAAGATTCTGGAAGACCCGGAAACCTTGTACAAGTTGGAGACTCAAGACTTGGAGGTCACGCAGGGGACCTAGATTAGGACTCT
Organism: Alopecurus myosuroides; assembly: GCA_028641055.1. Classification (NCBI taxonomy): domain Eukaryota; kingdom Viridiplantae; phylum Streptophyta; class Magnoliopsida; order Poales; family Poaceae; genus Alopecurus; species Alopecurus myosuroides. Next base: position 282,430,700 of record CM054057.1, on the reverse strand, counting down.
TAATATGGTATGACCCAGTTTTTACCTTGTACGACCAGGAGACCAGCCGCCCATATAAGCAGGCTCCTAGGTCATAGAGAGAGATAGAATTCGGGTAGAAACCCTAAATTCCAGGTCTCGGCGAGAGTCAGCACGAGCCAAATTCCAGGTCTCGGCGAGAGTCGGCCAAATTCCAGGTCTCGGCGAGAGTCAGCACGAGCCAAATTCCAGGTCTCGGCGAGAGTCGGCCAAATTCCAGGTCTCGGCGAGAGTCAGCCCGAGCTAAATTCCAGGTCTCGGCGACATTGCAGTCCGAGCCTCTAGATCGATTGCTAATAAGATCCCAGCTGGAAGTAAGCTATTATCTCCCATGGAGAGGTCGAACCAGGATAATCCTTGTGTACAAGAGAAAGAGATCTTAGAACCCTAGCAATAGCGCTTGATATCGAGCATCCAGTGTAATCCTAGAATTGAGTTGTTATATCAAGATCGGAGACTCGGCGACTTTGATTGCCGGCTACCAGATCGAATTGCACCATGTTTTCCTCCGGGCTAAACCCTCTCCCAAATACCTGTGTCGTCTTGCCCCAAGATCAGTTACCCCCGGTAACATCTGCCGTGATTATCCCACGACAACTGGCAATCAGCGGCAGTGACATCCGAGCCCTCCCAGCCGGCACGGGCCGGTGGCATCTCGTCCTCGTGCTGGTCCACGGAGGCGTTCGTGAGATCCATGACGACGGCGCTGTGCTCGACGGTGGAGAAGCGGGAGCTCGTCGAGGTTGAGGTTGATGGTGACGACGGAAGCGCGCCGGAATCCTTGCTCTCAGCTCTCGATGCGGCGGCGCGTGGCGAGTTCGCGGCGGCCCTGTGCTCTACGGCGAGGGCGAAGGCGAGGAGAAGTGATGCGAGATGGGGAAAGTGCGAAGGGAAGAAGTGATTTGGGCGGTGTCGTGGGATAATCACGGCAGACGTTACCGGGGGTAACTGATCTTGGGGCAAGACGACACAGGTGTTTGGGAGAGGGTTTAGCTCAGAGGAAAACATGGTGCGATTCAATCTGGTAGCCGGCAATCAAAGTCGCCGAGTCTCCGATCTTGATATAACAACTCAACTCTAGGATTACACTAGATGCTCGATACCAAGCGCTATATCTAGGGTTCTTAGATCTCTTTGTCTTGTACACAAGGATTATCCTGGTTCGACCTCTCCATGGGAGATAATAGCTTACTTCCAGCTGGGATCTTATTAGCAATCGATCTAGAGGCTCGGACTGCAATGTCGCCGAGACCTGGAATTTAGCTCGGGCTGACTCTCGCCGAGACCTGGAATTTGGCCGACTCTCGCCGAGACCTGGAATTTGGCTCGTGCTGACTCTCGCCGAGACCTGGAATTTGGCTCGTGCTGACTCTCGCCGAGACCTGGAATTTGGCCGACTCTCGCCGAGACCTGGAATTTGGCTCGTGCTGACTCTCGCCGAGACCTGGAATTTAGGGTTTCTACCCGAAATCTATCTCTCTCTATGACCTAGGAGCCTGCTTATATGGGCGGCTGGTCTCCTGGTCGTACAAGGTAAAAACTGGGTCATACCATATTAAGAGTCCTAATCTAGGTCCCCTGCGTGACCTCCAAGTCTTGAGTCTCCAACTTGTACAAGGTTTCCGGGTCTTCCAGAATCTTCCTTCTATAGCATCTTCCAAAGCTGAGTTACCCCCAGACCAGGCTTTGCCTCCTGGCCGGGTCTCGCTTCTGGCTGGTCATATTTTCTTCGTCCTTAGGGGTACGAGGTTATCTTTCCCCCAACAGTAGCCCCCAAGTTTAAGCTGGATTCGAGCTGGTCTTGTTCTCCTTCATGATCTTGATTTTAGGCGTCATGTTTCAGGTGAAGCAGCAAGCTCGATCATCCAGGTTAAACTCCCAAAATAAGACAAATAATATATAAAAGGATAAAACCCGGTTATTCTTCCTGGGTTCATACGCCTCCAGGTTTATCTCAATAACATCCCATAAATCATGTTTCTTCCTGGGTTCTTATGCCTCCAGGTTACCGAGGTGGGTCCTCTCAATATGTCGATGGTTTAGATGGCTCTTTTTGCAAACCTTTAACTGTAAGCCGGCTTTCGCATGGATTATCACTGCTGAACTCACTCTGAAAAACAGGGTCAGTTAAGTCCCCATGGGCATCATAACTGATTGAGATTACAGGAGAGCAAACAGGCCATATAAGTGCGAGTCACATCGAGCTTAAGCAAGATAGGCAAGGATTATACTGGCGGCATAAAAGCCAGGTCTTAGGATTGCAGCTACAAACTATTCAAGTAAGAGCCCCCAAGACCCGGATCAATGTTTATAAAGTAAAGGCTTAATTGTGCAACATTACCACATTGATCCACATACTGTTGCCAAGAACTCTTTGGGCAACACTAACCGAAGTTGTGAAGCACTCTTGGACTAAGCTTATACTAATAGGATATTTCTCAATATTGCGAAGCACTCTCGGGCCAAGCTAATATAAATTTTTGCGAAGCGCTCCGGGCCATGCTAACCGAAGTTGCGCAGCACTCTTGGGCTAAGCTAATATTAATAGAATATTTTACAATATTGCGAAGCACTCTCGGGCCAAGCTAATATAAATTTTTGCGAAGCGCTCCGGGCCATGCTAACCAAAGTTGCACATCACTCTTGGGCTAAGCTAATATAAATTTTTGCGAAGCGCTCCGGGCCATGCTAATCGAAGTTGCGCAGCACTCTTGGGCTAAGCTGATATAAATTTTTGCGAAGCGCTCCGAGCCATGCCAACCGAAGTTGCGCATCACTCTTGGGCTAAGCTGATATAAATTTTTGCGAAGCGCTCCGGGCCATGCTAACCGAAGTTGCGCAGCACTCTTGGGCTAAGCTGATATAAATTTTTGCGAAGCGCTCCGGGCCATGCTAACCGAAGTTGCGCAGCACTCTTGGGCTAAGCTGATATAAATTTTTGCGAAGCGCTCCGGGCCATGCTAACCGAAGTTGCGCAGCACTCTTGGGCTAAGCTGATATAAATTTTTGCGAAGCGCTCCGGGCCATGCTAACCGAAGTTGCGCAGCACTCTTGGGCTAAGCTGATATAAATTTTTGCGAAGCGCTCCGGGCCATGCTAACCGAAGTTGCGCAGCACTCTTGGGCTAAGCTGATATAAATTTTTGCGAAGCGCTCCGGGCCATGCTAACCGAAGTTGCGCAGCACTCTTGGGCTAAGCTGATATAAATTTTTGCGAAGCGCACCGGGCCATGCTAACCGAAGTTGCGCAGCACTCTTGGGCTAAGCTGATATAAATTTTTGCGAAGCGCTCCGGGCCATGCTAACCGAAGTTGCGCAGAACTCTTGGGCTAAGCTGATATAAATTTTTGCGAAGCGCTCCGGGCCATGCTAACCGAAGTTGCGTAGCACTCTTGGGCTAAGCTGATATAGAATCATACTCAAAATCATCGGGGATTGAACCGGACGTACGTACCATGCCGATGAGGATGTTGACCCGGCCGATTGTGATGACAGATCCGGATTCGAGCAGATCCGACTCTGGCCCCCAGCCAAAATCGTCCACCATCTTCTCTCCTTCGGGGTCGATGTAGATCTCGCCCACGACAAGATTCTCCATGTTCTTCCGAGCTTCTCCCGTGATGTAAACACCTTTGGACGCAGGCCCCACGGTGGGCGCCAACTGTCGTGGGATAATCACGGCAGACGTTACCGGGGGTAACTGATCTTGGGGCAAGACGACACAGGTGTTTGGGAGAGGGTTTAGCTCAGAGGAAAACATGGTGCGATTCAATATGGTAGCCGGCAATCAAAGTCGCCGAGTCTCCGATCTCGATATAACAACTCAACTCTAGGATTACACTAGATGCTCGATACCAAGCGCTATATCTAGGGTTCTTAGATCTCTTTGTCTTGTACACAAGGATTATCCTGGTTCGACCTCTCCATGGGAGATAATAGCTTACTTCCAGCTGGGATCTTATTAGCAATCGATCTAGAGGCTCGGACTGCAATGTCGCCGAGACCTGGAATTTAGCTCGGGCTGACTCTCGCCGAGACCTGGAATTTGGCCGACTCTCGCCGAGACCTGGAATTTGGCTCGTGCTGACTCTCGCCGAGACCTAGAATTTGGCTCGTGCTGACTCTCGCCGAGACTTGGAATTTGGCCGACTCTCGCCGAGACCTGGAATTTGGCTCGTGCTGACTCTCGCCGAGACCTGGAATTTAGGGTTTCTACCCAAAATCTATCTCTCTCTATGACCTAGGAGCCTGCTTATATGGGCGGCTGGTCTCCTGGTCGTACAAGGTAAAAACTGGGTCATACCATATTAAGAGTCCTAATCTAGGTCCCCTGCGTGACCTCCAAGTCTTGAGTCTCCAACTTGTACAAGGTTTCCGGGTCTTCCAGAATCTTCCTTCTATAGCATCTTCCAAAGCTGAGTTACCCCCAGACCAGGCTTTGCCTCCTGGCCGGGTCTCGCTTCTGGCTGGTCATATTTTCTTCGTCCTTAGGGGTACCAGGTTATCTTTCCCCCAACAGGCGGCGCGGAGGTATTTATCTCGTCTGCGAATTGCAGTTACTAGCGGATTGATCGTGGCTGAGATCGTGCGGCGTGGCTTAACTGCCCGTTAGAAACGCATATAGCGCAAAATGCGCGCGTAACGGGCACAATTGATCCCACGATGTGGGTCGTGGGCTCTCGGGTACACGATCGAGGTGACATAACGGGCCATGGGCCCAGTTGCAGTGGTAGGCGCGTGACAAGTGGAAACGCTAGAACCGAGGCGTCGGGGGCGTGGATGCGTGACACGTGCCCTCCGATTTGATCTGGATTGAGCGGGAGCGAGTGGAAAATTTCGCTAAGTGTTGGGTTCTCAGCAGAGCTCTGCGTTGCGTGTTTTACTCGGCACTTAGCAGATTTCTCTCAAGACATTAATCACAGAAGTGCGAGCAAGGGCTTTGATCGTCCGAGTTGAGGAGCAACTCGGCCAGACTGCTTCACGGAGGCAATTTGGTTTAAGCTGGCAGGGCCCAACGAACAAGTTCACTGGACTCTACCAGCTTCGGGGACTAATGTCGGGGGGCTACCCCCGAGTAGGGGTAAGACAGGTGATAAAACAAAGATCAGAGTACTGTTTACCGGGTAGGCGGCTACCCTGGTATCTGCTATCCGGTAGGTGCTACTCGATAATAAGTATTGAAGGCCAAGAGAAGATAAGGAGGAAGATTGGAATCATCCGAGTAGAGATCAGGTGGTCCGAGTAGATGAGCATTAATCCTACTCGGACACAAAGTCAATGGAGCCGTTCTGACGGGATCCCGCGTATCCCACAGCCGTACAGGCGTGCGGTTCAACTTACAAGACGCATGATTATCTGCGCTACGGCGTGGGTACAGTGAGGATGGGCACCTGTTTTGTCTTGTCACTGACAGGGGGGACAAGACATGTCAGGAGCCTACTCTGTGAGGCTGACAGGGTGGACAAGTCCTGTCAGCCGGACGGCGCGGCGACTTCTCGCAACGGCGTCAGTGGGAACACGGAAGCATGCTGCTGCTGTCACAGTGGCGTTGTCTAATCGTGTACCTTTAATTGTTGTTTACTCGCTGGGCACCTGTATATAAGGTGCCCAGCCCCCTCCTGCGCGAGGGACGTTGCCCAGAGAGCATTTATTGTGCTCCTTAGTGCTACACAGAGAGAGAACGAGAGAGTGGCTACTCGGCTAAGAGCCTGATTGTACTGTGGCTACTCGGTAACATCATATACAGAGAGATAGGCAGGAGTAGGGGTGTTACCTCCACACGAGGGCCCTGAACCTGGGTAGATCGAGGTGTTTGCCGTGTTTCTGAGCGCGTCTACTCGACTTGCGATCCCTCCTCGAATACCTACAGGGTCCATCGGCCCCAACAATTAGCCATCCCATGGCATCTGTCTTCTCCACTCCACGACACTAATAATGGTTATGGTAATTCTTACGGCAATTCCTACAATAATAATAAAAGTTCTACCTCTGATCTTGTCGTGGGATAATCACGGCAGATGTTACCTGGGGTAACTGATCTTGGGGCAAGTCGACACAGGTATTTGGGAGAGGGTTTAGCTCGAAGGAAGACATGGAAAAAAGCGATCCAAGAACCGAAAAGCAACTCGCCGGATCTCGAATATGAACTATACTGGATACTCGATAATTGATGATACAACTATGACTTGAATCTCTCTCGAACTAAACCTAGGGGCCGGTTTATAAAGCACCGTCCCTCCCCCTGGCTTAGCCTCCAAGGTACATATTGAGTCCTACTCGAACTTCTACCTGCAAACCCTAACTTTCCTTACCGCAACCCACAATCCGGGTTGCGAGGCCTACAAACCTTGGGCCTTCCAGAAGTTTCCTTCACCCTTAGCCGGATCTTATCCAACTGTCGTTTGGGCCGGGTTACACCTTGGAGTTGGTCTACCGGGTTACTATCCCCCCATCAGTAGTCCCCAGAATAGCTTGGGCTTCCGAGGTTATTCCTTGAAGCGCTGGCTATTCCCTGAAAAAATACCAAACACGCAAGCGTATGAAGGCCGAATCACCACACTTTGATGATGGTCAGGGCCAACTCCATGATGACCATGCAATGACCCGGCTCTCATTCAAGGGCTTTCCCTAATTTTCCAAGTCTGATTCTTAATAAAAGAACCCCATGATTTCACACTTTTCTCGATAATTAACCCTGATACCAGGAAGGAAGTTTCCCCTTCTTTTTCTCCTGAACACATCCCTCCACGCTTAAAGTGCATCCCTCGAATTTCAAAATAGGCTGCCATTACCCCGCATTTCCCGGGTTCCGTCCGTTAGGTTAAGTTTTTCCACCCGAGCCGTTATAAATAAGCCCTTGGGAATAACCTCAGCCCCCACGGCTCATTTCTCCCATTCTTCTTCCTTTCAAGCTCGAGCTCACGGAGCACCACCACGGAAGCCTTACGCGCATCGCCGGAATCCATCCGCCGCCGTTTGCGCTCCGCCACCGCGCGATTCACTCCGGCGCCCAGATCCGCCACCAAACCTCCGATTTGTCCGCCAAGAATCGCGAAAGGACACCAATCTTGCGCCATCTGTCTCCGCAAAGCCTCACTTCAATCTCCTCCGGTAAGTCCCCTATATCCTCTACTTATCCTTGCAATTTCTTAGTTTTCCTTCAAATTAGATCTAAATCGAGCCGTTCGCGATTTCTCGGGCCATGCCGAATTAAATCACTAGCGCGCATCCTAGCTGTCCCAATAGATAAGATGCGTAGCTTAGTTTACTAAAATTAACTTGGCCACAAATTTAGAAATAAGATTCCCAATCTGGGCTCGGGTCGCCTAAAATTTCCGTCTTTGTTCTTATCACCCGGAAAACCTTACCTCTTCGGCTCACTCGCTGATAATAGACGTGCGGGCATCCTTTTACCCTCCCCAAACACTTATCTACGCATGAAATTCCACAGCTTTTGTAATGATATGCGATACCCGGACAGCTCATACCTGACCTAACAAAATAATACCCGGATCATGCTTAACTTATCGATACTTGCTCGCCTGTCAGCTTCCGAGTTTTCGCTTCTCACATCTTTTCCTTTGACACTCTATCAGGTTAACCCCATGGCACCCAAGAGACAGGGAAAACAACCGGCTAAGGCCAAATCCACGAACTCCATCTCCGCCAACTGGGGGAAATCCTCCGTCACCAAGGCCAAGCTGGAGGAACTGGTTGAGCTAGGGGTCCTTCCCCCTCAGGAAGCTATCCACTGGAGAGTACCGGGTAATGAAACCCGGCCTTCTCCGGCAGAAAACGAGGTAATCTGTTTTGTTGAACATGTGACCCGGGGCTTCCGGCCTCCGGGTCATCCTTTCTTTCGCGACGTCTTAAGTCACTACAACCTCCGCATTTTCGACATAGGACCCAACTCCGTTTTAAACATCTCTCATTTTATTGTTCTTTCCGAGTCTTACTTGTGCACTTCGCCAAGTCTGGCTCTCTTTGTTGAACTCTTTCAGTGCAAACTGTGCCGCGAAAGCGGCGACGGCGCACTTCTTACTTGCGGCGGGGTTTCTATCCAACGCCGCAAGAATTCCCTGATGCCTCCCTCTCACCCTCAACTCCCACGTAAAGCACAGGCAGCTCTCGTACTTCTACTGCCAGGACACCTCCCCAACCGGCGAAAAGAAGTTGCCGGGTTACTCGGAGGGTCAGCTTGATTATCTCCGAGACTTTTAATGCCTTTGCCCCTGACTCGGACAGGGAGGCAATTTTGCCTTTGTTGGCTAAGATCTCCACCTTATCAGCCCAAGGCCTCATTGGGCTCAACTTAGTAAAGACTTGGGTCGATTTCCGCATTCAACCCAACTCCATCCGCGAGAAACTGATGTGTGAATACTCGGGTCAAACCACGGACCCGATCCGATACTCTACCAGCACTTTTGCTCCCAGCGATACAAACAAAACCATCAAGGGCTTTTTGACAGAGAGGCTCGAGGTAATCCGGAACATTGCCGGATTAGAACCCTTTACCCTCGAGAACCCGGCCCCCGCAGTAAGTCTCCTACCTCTTGACCCTGGATTCTAACAAGTTCACTTTTATTCGCTTCTCTTAATTCGATATTGACCCTTATTCTGATATCTTCACCTCAGGCCGATAGTAACTTCTGGAAAGTCGGTACTCCTCCTAACTCCGGAGACCCGGAGGTGGAAGATGATGCCGTTAATTCGGACGAAGGTGCATACTTAATCCCCTTGCATGCGTTACGCCCTGCTTCTCTTTTTTTTATATATTATAACTTTGATAATTTTCAGAACAAGAAGATCAAGACGAGGAGGAAGAATCGGACGGCAAGGTGGAGTCCGCCAGCGAGGAAGATGAACCGGAACCAGCAATCAAAGCCGGATCCAAAAGAAAACCCCAAGGAATCGTCTTCCAGGTTTTATTTCGTTTCCTTGTGCTTAATTTTGGCTCCCACGACGTCATTCCTGAGCTAACCTGTCATCACCCTTTTGACTACCAATGAAGGAGCCACCCGCAACTAAGCGTAGAGTGACCCGCAACCATCCGGGTAACGAGGCTCTTAACCCGGGTACTTCACCGCCTCCAGCTCAACATACTGGTACTTACTGTACATAAGAATTTTTCCCAAACATTCCCTCACAAAGTGATCTGACACCTTGCTTGGTATTTTTCAGTATCTTCCGGGTCTAGCAGCGGCTTTCCCTCGGACCTCCCAGTGAACCTTGGGTAAAGTCATTTTCCTGATGCTATATCGAACTTTTATTGCCTCTTTCATAATCATGGATTAACCGCACCTTTGCACTTTGTATAGAGCTACGGCCGTTGCTAGCGACCAGGAGGACATGGAGGTTGAGGACCGGGTTAAAAATAAACCGGCTGACGATGCATTCACCCCGGCTGGCGATGAGCAAGCGTCGCCAACAGAGCTGGCTAGACAAGACACCGGGTATCCAATAGCCTCGCACGCTAGCGAGAAGGAAAAGGGCGCAACTTCGAGCGCGGGAGGGGGACCAGACTCCGACATTCGGATGACCCGGGTGCCGCCTCCTGTTACAAGAAAAACTCCTTTTCCAACTTTCCAGGCACCCGAGCCTTCTAACTCGGGTAACGATGATTTTAACCAGCTGATGAGTGCTCTCCTCGCCATGAGGGCTTCAGAGGGAAACATCCTAGAGCGTATGGCCGCAGCACATCAGGTAACTTTATTTGGCATTTCTTACTATACACCCAGTCCCGAAGTTCCGAGCATAACTTTCTGCAATTACGCTCGGTACTTCATATAATACTCGGCTTATCATGATATCCGACTTACATTTTCATTCGTTCTTCGCAGGCGGAGATTACTCGGTCAGATGAGGTGTTACTCAAGACCGAGCAGCTCCTGCTTGCTGAAGTGAAGCGCCGTGAAACCCTTGAGGCGGAGATGAAGACCTTGAAAAAGAACGTCTCCAAATACAAAAAGAAGTACAATGATGCCCAAACTACGCTGAAGAACTTGTCGAACCAGGTCGCGGACACTTATCGCATTTTGCTAAGTAAGTTTTTGCTTGCGACTATCTTGCATACTTCTGCCTTATTGCTACGATAATCAACATTATTGATATGATTTCTTTTGTTTCGATTGCAGGTGCTAACCTTGCTGCTCCAGAAGACAATGTCGTTGCTCAGACTAAAACGTTAAAGACTGTTCTCCGTACGTTTTTTGCCGGCACAAAGCTTTTACTGGATGCCGTGAAATGGCCTTCCGAGGTATACCCAGGCGAGGAGAACCTTATGCAAGCCTTTTCAACCGTGCCTGGATGGATTGAAATATGGAAGCGTTCGTCGTGCCGAATCGGCATGACCCGGGCCTTCACTCTGGCGAAAGCTTATTTTCCTAAGCTTGACCCGGCAAAGGTAATATCCGGGTTTCCAGAATTCAAGGCTGACGGGACCAAGTTTACGCCCAAGGACTTCAAAGTTATACAATCCGACGTACGCCACCCGGCTACTGCCTTGGCCGATAAGATAGACCTGGAAACAATCATGAGCGCGTACGATTCTGACGGCAAGACTATTCTAGCAGAGGCACCCCCTCCTTTTGACATGCTGGAAAGATGGGCGACTGACCTGGCCAGGAGGAAAGAGGAAGCTGCGAAGAGAGAAGCCGAGTTAGGCTTAAGGCCGTCTTCCTCTACACCAGCTGTTCCTCCACCTGTCCGTCCCGATACAAAGAGTCCGGGTAAAGCTGCTGGAAAGGCCAAGGAGCAGGTCCGGGACGCAGACCCGGAAGACCATTCCCAGGATGCCGAATAGGATAATGTCTAGTATTTCGTGTTTCCAAAACTGATATGATTTTGGCGATGCGCCTGCGCGCCATTGATACTGATACTGTGACTTTGTGCTTGATAACTTTGTGCCTTTCCCGGCTTTTGATAACCTTGATCCTTGTTTTAAGCTTATTCTCGATACTTGATTGTTTTATTTTCGATTCCCCTTTCGATACTCGGTTGACCGAGTATCATGGGTTTTGATAAGCGGACTTTTCCTTAAGTCCCCAAGACTCGGTAGCCAAGGTTTTCGAGCTTTAGTAATTAAACAGTTTGTTTCTGTTTCGAAGTCCCCAGTCCCCATGACCCAAAGTACGAGCCAAGGGGGCGTGGCCTTTCTCAGATGGCAAACTGCTCTTTACCAAGCTGACAACCAATAGCCATTCACATAAATACTGAAGTCATGCTTAATACTTGTTGAGTTTCCGGCTATTTTAGCCATATACTCTGCATGGACTTGTGGTTTAGATGACCCTTTTGATTATCTTGTACTGTAAGCCGGCTTTCGCGTGGATACCATGTTGTTACATCTATACGAAAAACAGGGTCAAGCAGGTCCCATTGGGCTGCATAGTTTGATTGTAATCGTAAGTGAACAAATCATGCCACTTTGTTGCGAGTCACATCGAGCTTAAGTAAGAATAACCAAGAAATTTGGCTCCTTCGTCCGGTTATAAGATTGCAGCCGTACTCGTCTTGCGAGTAACCAGCCCTCATAACTCATAGGCATCAAGGCCGGGTCTTCGGGTTTGTGACTACTATTTAAGTAGCTCAATTCCCAAAGACCTATGTACGCGCCACGTATTTTGATGATACTGATGTATTGATAATAACAAACATTACTTACTTGCAACTGAAGCGAAAGACCATGATAAGACTTGAAAACCATCTCTTTTATTGATATGAAAAAGTTTGGGTCAGCAGGCCGCCTCATTAAAAACCTTCCAGTCCCCTTAGGTACCCTGGGTAGGAAAAGAGCGCGTATGAAACCTGCTGTCTGTTACACTCCTTTAGTTATTCCTGAGAATCGGCCTCGCGTTGGCATGGCCGATGCACATTCTCCATTCGCTAATTCCTTTCGTGATGAGTACCGGGTTTGTTAGCCAATCCGGGTATGTCGTCCTTGTGGCACGATAGGCTATAGACGGCGGTATGGCTTCCTCTTCCCTGTCAGTCGGTTTGGAAGTATCGCTCCTGACGAAGCCCACCATCTTAGGATCTTGTTCTGTCCTAGCTTTTGCTTTATTCCCTTCAGAAGTCGGCTTTTTTGACATTATCCTTTCCTCTAGGTCCACCTGCGATCGGTAATGCTTGAGCTCTTCTTTCCTGCAGGCTTGCTCAGCCATTGCCGCATCTCCTTCATCACATTCGGCTGCTATGTCTCGATTCCCGTGTATGGTAATGGTCTTCTTAGGACCCGGGATTTTCAACTGTACATACACATAACACGGTCTTGCCATGAACTTAGCATAAGCCGGCCTTCCAAACAATGCATGATAGGGACTGCGCAACTTAACCACCTCAAAAGTAAGCCACTCGACTCGATAATTGTCCTTTGACTCCCCAAAAGCTACTTCCAACGCCACTTTTCCTTCGGGGCACGCCGAATGACCCGGCACTATGCCGTGAAAAACTGTTGTACTCTTTTCAACTGAGATTCCTTTAGGCCCATGCGCAGAAAAGTTTCCCAGTATAGGATATTGATACTACTTCCTCCATCCATCAAGACTTTTTTCAGCTCGTACCCATTGACCTGCGGTGCCACCACCAACGCTAAAACTCCCGGGTGGTCAACTCTGTCCGGGTGATCCCTTCTGCTCCAAGTTACCTCCTGTTCTGACCACCTCAAATACCTTGGAACGGCGGAGGAGACTGAATTGACCGCCTGTTTCAATATCTTTTTATCCTTGTTAGAGCCTCCAATGGTGTGCACGTGATATTGACCCAACTGTTTGGGGTTAGCTTGAAAACCTCCTGCTCCCCCTTGATTATTGCCTGGATTTCCTGCTGCCGGGTTACCGGCCGGGGGTAGACCGTTGCCCAAATTTCCACCTGGACCCGGGCCTCCTCCCCGACCCGCTCCCCGCATGGCTCTATTTACTTCCTCATTCTTCCATCTCTGTAAGTCGGCGCATTGCTCCAAGGAGTGATTAGCCGGCTTGCCGTTCCTGCTATGCTTCGGGCATGCCATCCTAAATATGTCCCAACTGTTACTTGGTCTTGGAGGTCCTTGGTAATGTCCCCCACTGTGATTCCCAGTATTAAAATTCCCTTCAGATCTGGGTCTTGAAGACCCGGCCTCCGTGTTAGCTACAAACTCGGAATTTCCTTCCAACGGGCGCTTGTTCTGGCTATTTCCATTATTACTTGGCACCGATCCATTGCCGGTTCTCCCACTGCTACTTGTGTTTGTTTTTGCCTTCTTGTCATCAATTTCCTCCTCTGTGGTGTCCGTTGCGGCGTGTTTGTTGCACGCATCCATTAATTCTCCCATTGTTACCTCCGCTGCATTCCTACTGGATTTCATGCGAGTTAACTTTTGCACTAAAGGAACGTACTTACATGTTTTTGCCATAGCTTGTAGCGCGTCCTTGGGTTGGATATCTGTGGATGAGTGGAGTATCTCCATAACCCGGCGTACCCAGCTGCGCGCTGACTCGCCCTTCTTCTGAACGCATCGTTCTAAATCGTCAATAGTAAACAGCTTTCTGCACGTTCCATGGAAGTGCTTGACAAACGCGGTTTTTAATTCTTCCCAGGATTTGATCGACTTCTCCGGCAGATTGGCGAACCATAACTTTGCTGCTCCCTCTGACATCATTAAGTACATGAACTTGGCTTGAAGATTCTCGGATGCATTGCGAATTGACATTGCCATCTCGTAACTGCTCAGCCATGTTTCTGGATCCATTGTTGGCTCATAATTCACTACTTTCCCCGGCTCTTTGAACTTTTCCGGGTAAGGTTCCGCTCTGATGTCGTCCGAGAGACACTTTGGTCCCGCCAGGGTGGTTGGGGCTGGTCTCACTCGGGAAACATGTGACCCGGCTGGGGGTGCCACGGGGTGCGGCGCCACCGGTAACTCATGTGCTACAGACCCGGCCCCGGCCCTTCTGGCCCTGGAGCTGTCCACAATCGCCTGCGCCGCCGATGCTGCTGGTACTGTCTGGATATGAGGTGGGGGCGGCATTTGCTGTTGCTCTTCCCTCCGTCGTGCTGAATTCGTTTGAATATTGCCCTGTTGCTGACTGGGGTATGGCGTCCCATGCATCCCGCTTCTATGGTCTGGATAGTTGGCTTGCTGTGCCACCGCGGTGTGTAGTAGATCGATCGCTCGCCGGGTTACTTCCGCATGGGGCGATTCTCTCACGGGGATCTGATTCAAGGCGAGTGTCGCTGCATATACGTTGTCCATGGGATTGTTGTAATGACCTGCTGGTGTGCGAAATCGTGATGGTGGTGGTAACTCGTTGCCGGGTGCAATTCTAGCCTGCGGCGGGAGTAACCCGGCCTGCTCATTTGCCGGCTGTATTCCCGATGTATTGACTGCCGTCGCCGGCGGGGGTGCGGTTCCCTGGTTTACCGCTGGGATTGGTTGATCCTGGGGTGTGATAAACAGAGCTGCCGGATTAATAACCCCGCCTGTTGCCGGTAGCCTGGTCTGGTGCCTCTGATGCACTCTGGACGTTTCCTCCCGGAGCCGAGTCTCTAACGCATCCAACTCGCGCTGCCGTGTGGCCATCCCCTGTCTCTCTGCTTCCACTTGCCTTCTTTGTTGCTCCAATGCGCGACGGGCCACATCCAAATCTCTGACCCGCTCCGCCGCATTCTCTGGAGTGATTACTGTAGCGAGGACGGTTGGATCTAAAATCAAATTGTTATCGAACAGGGCCGGGTGACGCGGGTTTGAAGGACCCGCCCCCGGTGTCCGGTTTGCTTGGAATCCGAACATGTTTGCCCGCATCTCCTCCTCCGGTGCGCGACTGGTAACCGACGCCGACTCTCCCTCAACCCGGATAAGAACCGGGTCAGCTGTGCCCTGCTGTTGATTCAACGCCTGAGCCGTCCCGACTGCGGCCGCGGTCACGCTCTCTTGATTTACGTTGGCCGCGGGAGCCGTGTAGACCGCAACCCGGCGCGTGATGCTTGGCACGAACTCATGCCGTTCTTCTTCGCTGTTTTCCTCCTCATATCGATCCTCCAATAGATCCCGGATAGACTCGGTATCACCTTCTCTCTCTACCCGATCGCGCGGGGTCCATACCAACTCTTCCGACTGTTCCCACTTCTCGGCGAGTTCTTTTATCTGGCCTATTGTTCCGATCGATTCTTCTCTCTCCGATTGAGTGTAGGTAGCTTCTCCTGACACAGAATCAGATCCAAGATTGTCAGGACTCGAGCCGGAAGTACATACCATACCGATGAAGACGTTGATGCGGCCGATAGTCACGACGGATCCGGCTTCGAGGTGATCCGACTCTGGCCCCCAGCCGGAATCGTCCACCATCTTCTCTCCTTGGTCGTCGACGTAGATCTCACCGATGATGAGGTTCTTCATGCTCTTCCGAGCTTCTCCCGTGATGTAAACACCTTTGGACGCAGGCCCCACGGTGGGCGCCAACTGTCGTGGGATAATCACGGCAGATGTTACCTGGGGTAACTGATCTTGGGGCAAGTCGACACAGGTATTTGGGAGAGGGTTTAGCTCGAAGGAAGACATGGCAAAAAGCGATCCAAGAACCGAAAAGCAACTCGCCGGATCTCGAATATGAACTATACTGGATACTCGATAATTGATGATACAACTATGACTTGAATCTCTCTCGAACTAAACCTAGGGGCCGGTTTATAAAGCACCGTCCCTCCCCCTGGCTTAGCCTCCAAGGTACATATTGAGTCCTACTCGAACTTCTACCTGCAAACCCTAACTTTCCTTACCGCAACCCACAATCCGGGTTGCGAGGCCTACAAACCTTGGGCCTTCCAGAAGTTTCCTTCACCCTTAGCCGGATCTTATCCAACTGTCGTTTGGGTCGGGTTACACCTTGGAGTTGGTCTACCGGGTTACTATCCCCCCATCAGATCTTGAAAACATGCTTAGAGAATTCATTAGCACACAAACTACTTTTAATAAATCTGTTGAGGAAAAGCGTGGTAAAATAGATGTTCTTGCCTCTAAAGTAGATAGCCTAGCTGGGATGTTGATTTTATAAAACTGAAGGTTTTGCCACATGATGTTAAAGAAAGTAAAACTTTGAATGCCATCCAAGTTCGAATTGATAATAATGTTAGGTTGATGGCCGAATTACGTGCTAGGTGGGAAAGAGAAGATGAATTGGCTTGATGGAGGGATGATAACCCGGTAGGCTAACGCCAAGGAGTAACTCGGCCCAAAGGGAGCTGCGCAAGACCCGACTTAGGGAAAAGGAGTTTCTAGAAGGCCTATGAGTGTAGGCCTCGTAACCCGGATTGTGGGTTTTGATAAGGAAGCTTAGGGTTTGTAAGCGGTACCCGGGTAGGACTCCGAGTCTGCCTTGGACAGGAAGCTAGGAGGTCCGGATATTACATAAGCCGGCCCCTAGGGTTAGATTAGACACGAGACACACGAGATTCAATAGCTATTCGAGTATCCTTTGTAACACCAGAGTTGAGATAATAAAGATCCAGATCGGAGACTCGGCGACTTGATTGCCGGCTACCAGATCGTTCCATCACCATGATTTCCCCTGAGCGAAACCCTCTCCCAAACACCAGAGTCGATTTACCCCAAGATAAGTTACCCCTGGTAACGTCTGCCGTGATTATCCCACGACAGTTGGCGCCCACCGTGGGGCCTACGTCCAAAGGTGTTTACATCACGGGAGAAGCTCGGGAGAACATGAAGAACCTCGTCGTCGGCGAGATCTACACCAACCCCGAAGGAGAGAAAATGGTGGACGATTTTGGCTGGGGGCCAGAGTCGGATCTGCTCGAATCCGGATCTGTCGTCACGATCGGCCGGGTCAACGTCTTCATAGGCATGGTACGTACGTCCGGTTTAATCCCTGATGATTTCGATTATAATTCTGTGTCAGGAGAAGCGACCTGCGTACAGTCGGATGGAGAAGAATCGGTCGGAACGATGGATCCGATAGAAGAGCCCACCACGAAGAGGGAACAGCCGGAGGAGACGGCATGGACCCCGCGTGGCCGGGTCATGAGATAAGATGATACCGAATCTATCCTGCACTTGCTGGAGGACCGGTACGAGGAGGATAGCTGTGATGAGGAGGAATACGAGTCTTCACCAGGCATCGCGCGCCAGGTCGCGGTCTACACGGCCCCTGCAACCAATCTCAATCAGGGGGACGTGACTACGGCCGCGGTCGGAGCGGCGCGAGCGCCGGCCCAGCAGCAAAATCCGGCTGATGGAAATCCGGTTCTGACCCGGGTTGGCGGAGAGTCGGCTTCAGTCACTAGCCGAGCAGCGGATAGCGAGTTGCATGCGAATATGTTCGGATTCATGGCGAACAGGACGCCAGGGGCGGGTCCCTCAAACCCACAACACCCGGCCCTGTTCAGTAATAACTTGATCCTAGATCCCACGGTGCTAGTGTAATGCCCGGGGATTTTCCCCAATTAGTTTTGTTTGTTTTTCCTTTTTCGCATCATGCATTGCATTGCATCTCATTGGATCACCTATAACTTCTTAATAAAATTTTAATCGCAAAAAGTTCAATAAATTTTTTTTTGGTGTGAGCTCTCTATTATCCTCCCAATCCCTTTCTTTTGTTTTCTGAAAATAAAATGCTTTTGGAAGAGGGCAGAACAGCCCACCAAGCCCAACCAGTCCTCTCTCCCTTCTAGCCACCATCGAGCCCAACTTACCTCTTCGTACACTTTGTCGTCTTCCTCGGGAGAAAGGACAGGTACAGAACGTGCCCATGGCATCCCCCATCGAGGTCCCCTCTTCCCACCTGCTCCATCCCTCCATAAATCCGCCCCACTCCCTCTCCTCAACCCTAACCCTAGCCTCTCTTCCCTCCTCCCGCCTCCGCCCCTCTCTTCTTCCTCCCTGGACCCTTTCCCTTCTCTGAAAATTTTCTTCTGAATCCGCACCACACCCACCATGGCCGGAAGTTGGGGAGGATGGTGCGGTCGTCGTGCTCGTCGTCGGGCCGTGATCTCAGCGGGAATGGAAACGGGGCAGTGCCCTCTCCATGCTCGTCTCCTCGGCCGGTCCTGGGAGGCACCAGGGAGGCCACGCCGTCGCCGCTTGCCGCCGCGTTTTTCCGGCCGCCGTCCAGCCGACAGTCTGCGCTTCTTCGTCCACCTCCCCGACGCCCTGCTCCTCTTCGTCGCT
Source organism: Alopecurus myosuroides (assembly GCA_028641055.1). Lineage (NCBI taxonomy): Eukaryota > Viridiplantae > Streptophyta > Magnoliopsida > Poales > Poaceae > Alopecurus > Alopecurus myosuroides. Next base: position 282,412,526 of record CM054057.1, on the reverse strand, counting down.
GACACCCCCACTGTGAGCCCCTCCCCCGTTCCCCTCTTTTTCCCTCTCGTTGCCTCCTGCATAGGCTTGTTCCTTGCGAGTAGGACAGCCGTCGGCCATGGCTGCCCTGGGTACAAGAACGTCCAGGAGCAGCTGCTCCTCCGGCTTCTCGTGCACGCGTGTACGCTGCAGATCCTACACGCCCGCACGTACAAGCGCTTCCACGCCCAGCAGAGGCAACCCAGCAGCTGCACCCGGCACCCTCCGTCGCGCTCAAGGGAGGCCGCCATCGATCTCCGTCCTCGTTGCCTGATTGTCCGTTGCTGAATTCCGAATCTGGGCTGTAGAAAATTCAGTTACGCGCGCCCGATATACTTCATTCTACTTTTGTTTCTCTTTCAATCACAAGTGATTCGCTGGCACAGTGGTTCGAGCATCCGTCTGCGCTCGCTAGATCGCGGGTTCAAATCCCATCCGAGGCACAAAGCCTCTTCTTTTGTTTATCTGAATTCTGGAGGCCATGTCTTTTGGTTCAGTTATCTCCACACGGGCTAGTAGTTCAGTTTTGTGTTTTGTCAACAACGCTCGTGTAGTCTAGTGGTTGATGGTTCGATCTGCTAACTTGGAGGCCCAAGTTCAAATCCCACGGGCAGCATTCTATTTTGCCATTTTTTTTCCATAAAATGCTACTATTTTTATAAATGCTATAACTTTGTCATGTTAACTCCAAATATCACAAAATTTATGTCTAGAATTATCAGAAAAATGTAAGGAATATGAATTTTCCATCCATACTCATGATTGCAGTTTGTTTCCTGCACTCCTAGTTGTTTTATGCATGTTCACTAATTATCAACATATGGAATGTGTTGGGGCACTTTAATTCAATTGTTTGCCCTATTCCATTTAACCTTGTTCCACCCACCTACCTGTTGTTTCCCATGCTAATCAACATTTAAATTGATGGTTACCTAAACAACTTGAACCAATCCCTATTTCTCCGGACTCCGGTTCCGATTAAATTGCTTAAGTTGTTTCCTCTCATGCATCTTGCCATATCATGCATATAAAATAGGATCATGCTGGATCTTTTGCCGTAGAAGTAATTGTTGCATCCGATGTTTGTTCGAGGTTCGTTGCTTCTTCGCGGATAGGACGTTGAGATGATGTGAGCAACGACAAGTTCTGCGGATGTACCTCTACTTGCTAGATTACAGGCAAGTATACTCACTTGCTGCCAAATGGCTGCCTTTCATCACTTGTTACCGATTCTTTCCGTTGTTCTTATTCTAGCCTTATGTTCGATGCTTGTGTCTCGATCCTATCATATGTTTACCTTGCAGCCCTGATATAGCCTTTCCTTCCACTTCCTATTAACTGTTGCTTGTTTACCTTTTTGGCCCTCGTGTCGTAGTTGCATGCTTAGATTTGTTTGTGCTCGAGTCTTGTTATCCTTTGTCGTATCACCTATTTAGTTGATAGTTGGGTTTCAATTCAATCAACAACATGTTAATGTATGGGGTAACAATAATTTGATGATAAGGCACCGGCAGGAGGCCCGGGTTAGGGTTTTGAAGCCTGCTAGTGTCGCCCCTAATTAGGAAAAGGGTCTTGTCTACTGATCCATGATGAGCGTGCTCACCGCATCCGGGTGGTGGTATGGAACCCCCCTCGACTTAGACCTGATTTGCAGCCTGTCCGAAGAGACACACTTAGTTCGGGTGTTCCATTTGCTCCTTGCATAATGGGTTGGCCCCCCTTGGTTACTGGTGATGATGATGATGATGATGCATATAGGGCGAGGCCTGTATTGCCGGGGTGTTGCGTCCTGCGGGAGTTTTGCACACTTGCGCTGAGTATTCGGCTGCGTGGCTGGGACCTTATAGCTCCGTGGCTCCTAGGATGGGTTGTAGAGACGGTTTGGGTCGTGTCGAGCCAACCTGAGTTTTAGTTGGTGGCTTGAGTGTGTACGGGTTCTGGAGCACACCCTGCAGGGATAAATCTTCTCGAGAAGCCGTGTTGTCCGCGGTTATGTGACGACTTGGTGAAAGTACTGGCTAACAAGTACTCAGACAACTTACCCCTAATTAATAATAATTTGACTAGTAGTAGGAATATTGTCACAATAACCTGATGTCACCCTAACCAACAGTGTGAGTTATCCTTGGGTTGCTTCCTTAGAAGGGGGTAACATTGGATGGGTTTGTTTGAGGTTAGTTGTAGTTGGTTACGATACGCTATCTTATCCCCCTCTTTTAGCCGGATGTTGTAGTGAGTTTCTGTAGTTGGTTAGTGCAGCCCGCTGCCGCTTATTTGCAACAACCCCTTCCTTTCCGTTGACCCAAAGTATTTGTATCTTGTGATGATTGGTTACGCTGGTATCTTGTGAGTATGGGTTTATCCACTTGCCAGTACTTAACCGTACTTACCCACGAATCCTTTTTCGTGGCTGCATATTGTCGCACCCTGATTTCTAGGGGATACTCATCGGGCCGAACTGGATAGCAGGTGCTTGGATTATGGGGCATAACTGCTCCCACGTCCCAGCTTCCTGGTAGGCCTGCGCTTATGCGCGACAACACAAGCCCTGCTATTCCATCGTCGATGTAAACTATCCACTAGAGATCAAAGGCACTTCCGTCGACGTACTTCAAACCATACACACATGGTACGTCAACGGCGTTGAACAACTGATATCACAACAGATCTCTACGACACAAAAGATTGAAATAAGTTGCAAATAGCTCTCATTAGAGCAGAGATAGCAAATACAATCATTCAGAGGACACATGTCCCAACAATACATCATTACCATACAGCGGAAGCATTCAACATGTCTGAGTACAGACAAGAACCAAATAGGCCTAAGAGGCCGGAAACAAACAGACGGAGCCCATCCACGAAGTCTCGGATCCTGCCCGGGTCCGCTATCTACTCGTCAGCAGCCTCGTCAAACTCCACGTAGTAGCCATCCTGGTGATCAGCGTATCCGTAGTCGTAGTCTGCGTAAACCACAGCCCCAACGGGGTCAGTACATCCAAGTACTGGCAAGCAAGACTCACACTTCATCCAAGAGTTACCCGTCAACACAAGCATTGATGCTTGGGATCAACGGAAGAGATAGGTGATATAAAAGCTGCAGCGGGCTGCTCTAACCAACTACAGAAGATAACTACTAGTTCCGGCTAACAGAATAAGATAAGATCGAGGAATTGTAACCAACTGAAAGATAACTTCAACCAAACCCATCCTGGATCTCGCCCCTTATCCGAAGAAGCAATCCGAGGATAACTCACACAGTGGTATTAAAGATGAGTCAAGTTATTGTGTGAATAACCTATTACTAGTCAAGTTATTAACCATTGGGTGAAACATGATTGATCATTATGTTGAAGTTGTCCTGAGTACTTGTTAGCCAGTACTTTCACCAAGTAGTCCATAACCGCGGAAAACACGGCTTCTCGAGAAGATTTACCCTGCAGGGGTGCACCATAGTAATCGTACACGTAAGAATATCCCGCCAGATGGGAGATCACCCCACCAAGCGGGGTACTCAACACAACCAACCCTTCTTCGCATCAAGCCCAAAGCACCGCGTGCTGTGCGTGCGCGGCTAATCCACCCCCCGAAGAAGTGGGGAGCTTCATAGCACTGGAAGACCACGCCGCCCTAAATGCCGACTATAAAAGTTCCACCCTGGCGCCAAGGGTTCGTACCTGCATATGATGCAGCAAATGGAACACCCGAACTAGTACGGCGATTTGGACGAGATGCGAATCGAGTCAGTTGAGGGGGGCGCCCATACTCGCTTCCCACATGCGGGTAGTGCGCTCATCATGGATCAGTAGACAAGACCCTTTTCCTATTAGGGTCGACACTAGCAGGCCTCAAAACCACAAAGGGCCTCCTGCCGGTGCCTTATCATCAAATTATTATTACCATTAGCATTATCAGGATTGATTGATTAATATTCGAGCCCCCGGTTCGGTAACAATGATAACAGTACGATAGTAAAAGAAGTAACCGACAACAGGCTCGAGCAAAAGCAACCCTAAGCATGCTAGATAAGAACAGGCACAAACAATGGTTGTAGGTATGGATGTGAGGCAATATCATGGCTCAAGATATCATGTGATGGGTTCGGAGAACAAGCATCGATTCATAGGGCTAGCAATAGTAGACAAAAGGATAGTATCGACCACAAGTGTGGAAAGGAACTCGATGATTCATGTGAGTGATAACTTGCCTGCAAACTCAGTAGCCTGGTACTGAGCTAACTCCTTAGAAGGGGTGTAGTAAGTATCGTCGGTCTCAACGTCGTCGTGTATCCGAGAAGAAGCAAACAGACAATGCAGAAAGATAAACAATCAATATCATGGCATAGTGCACAATCATGGGATGATGCATGTCATGTTAATAGTTGCATCAAAGTAAACTAATTAACAAAATAACACAATTTAATTGGACCCATATGCAATGTGAATTGCATATGGATGCAAATGGTTTAGGTTGAAGCAATGATCTACATTTGATTAACAAGTGTAAGTAGTTAAACATGATGCATGCATGATGATAACAAGAAGTAAACAACATTAGATGCAATTGGAATGGTAGTTAACAAGTTAGGGAATTTATTATTAAGTTTGGAAATTTGGTTACTTAATGATGTTATACAAATAATTGTTGTTTTCACCAAGTTAAAGTGTGCAAAACGATAACAAAGTTTATATTTGACAAGAACATCAAATTTTAGTTGGATTACATGTTTCAAATATTGAAATAGGAGTTAGGATAATTTAATTATGAATTAAACAATATTAAACAAGTTTTAATGTAATTTAGAACAAGTTTAAACATTATTTGAATTTTATTTGTTCAAATCATAAATTCAAATTCACATTTGAAAATTTCACACTTTGATGGCTTGAAAACATATTTTGCATGTTTGAAAATATTTTATGTTGAGCAAGTTATGATTTTATCAAATTTAATTGAATTAAACAAGTATTAAATCATTTAGGCAATTTAAATTATTCAAACAAGGAAACAAATTTTATATTTGAATAGGATATTCAAAATGGTATGAAAAACATATTTTATTTGCCTTATTTGGAAATAGTATGAATTATTTATAAATTATTGCAAATTACATTTGAATTACTCAAATTTGAATTTTAAAATGTATTTGGAAAATTCAAAACAGTAGATAAAATTCATATTTGGGTGGAGCATTTAAAATTGAAGGGATTTCATATATTAAGTTTTCTGTTTTGAGTTAATGTGCAAGAGATATGAATTTTAGATGGTATTAAGGTTAATAGACATTTTGGAAAAAAAGAGGAAACAGGGAGTACTTTTCCCACCGTGGAACCAGCTACCCACGCGGGCTGACGGTGGGGTCAGCTGCCACGGTGGCGCCGCGCTGGCGTGGGTGTGATGTGCTGGCTGCAAGGGGCTGACAGGTGGGGTCACGTGCGCGGAAGAAAACCCAAAAATGGGGTGCGCCGCGCGGGGATCGATCCCGTGACCGGCCTCGCGCGCGAGAGAGACTCTACCGCTGCGCTATCGATTGTTTCGTGACAGAATACGAGTGCGAGCAAAGTTAACTCTACTGTCGCGCGCTAACTGAATTCGACTGAACCTGACGGAAAAATACAGACAGCGCGCGGCGGACAGAGACCTGACCTCGACTGGCGACGATCCCTGGCGATCGGGGGCAGTGGACAAGCGACGGATGTGTGCGTGGGTCTCCGGTGCGTGACGTGCCAGAGCAGAGAGGAAGGAGGCGAAGGGAAAGGTGGCGTGCTCACCTCGCTGGCGTCGAGATGCTGACGGACAGAGGCGCCACCGTCCTCCTCCGGTGATGGCGTGGCGTCCTCGGTCGCTCCCAGCTAGAGGCGATGGGACGAGACGGTCCAAGACGACGGCGCGGGTCCGTTCCCGGGGAGAGGAGCTCCTCGAGGCAACCAGGTCGTCGACGCGGTGAGCTCTGACGGCTTGTGGGGAGGCGGTGGTTTCAGATAGGTTCAGAACAAGGGCTAGCAGAGAGGAGGGGGATGGCGGCGATGGAAGGAGGGAGCTAGGGCCTAGGGTTTGGCAGGGTTAGGTGGCGGTGGCTGTTTTTATGGGGAGAGGAGAATGGTACGGCAGAGAATCAAGCGGAGGAGGGGATGATCGGAGGGTGGGAAGATGGATTCGTACATAGATGACCTCACGCTGAGGAAGACGACAAGAGGGAGGAAGGGGTACTGGGCCAAGGTGAGGTTAGCTAGTGGGCTGGGCTTAGGTTAGCTGCTGCTCCTTTTCTTTTTGTTATTTCTGTTTCTTTTTTTTTTTTTTTTTTGTGGAAAACCAAATGGAAGGAAAAGATGGGTTTTTTTAAGTTAATAAAATTTAGGAAAATTTTGGTTAGTTGAGTTTTTCAAATAGCCACTCAAAACTAAATTTTGTTTTCCAAAGTTTTTCAAATTTAATTGTTGTTTGTTAATAAAACAAAAATTGGTGAATTTTAATATTAATTAAACATTAATGTAAACAACATGTTAATAGGGTGACCCCTAAGGTTAATGTGCTCAAAGTGAGTTGATTGGTTTGGAGATTTTCATGACTTGGAATCTTGGTGCTGTTTGAATTTGAATTTGAGTTTGAAAGCAATTTGGGAATTTATTTAATTGAAATAAAAGCACGATTTTATTAGTTGATCCAACATGGAAAAATAATTGGAAACAAGAGACTAGATTGTTTTGGTAATTTTCATAATTTTCCAATTGGGTGTTGTTTATACAATGTATTGAATTTTTGAATGTGATTTGGAAACAATTGATTGATTAAAACCATTAACTTAACAAGTGAGCATTTTGAAATAAAAAGAAAACAATTTGGTTGTTTCTATTTGAAATAACATTTTGGAAATTGTAACATCACAAGGATGAAACAAAAGGTTTGAATTTCAAATAGAAAACAGAGGAAAACAAACAAAACAAATGCAATGAACATGATGCCATGATGCAAAACATAATTTAACAGAGAGCAAACATTCTAAAGGCTATTTTTCAGACTTGGGATGTTACACATATTCAATATTGCAGTCAAAAGGTTTGAAGTCTGACGACGTTAGCTTGGGAATCCCTCCGGCTTGGCCTGGGCAGGGATTGGACGCTCTCGGTTATCTTCAGGACTTTTAGTCCAATTTGTATCTTGTCCGTAGACGGACGATATGTTGTTTCTTCCGCTGTTATTTGGATCTTTGTATTGTATCAGTTGTATCCTTGACTCGTTTGAGTCTTCTTGTATATATATCTTTTCTGTTGTTGTTGCGGAATATTCGTGAACTGTTGTAATGTTATCACACGTGGCAACCTGGAATCGGTTATTATGTGGATTTTGGCGGGAATGCCGAAATCTGCATAGTGCCCGATCTCGGGGCGTCACAAATGGTATCAGAGCCTTGGTTCCGATCCCCGAGATTGTTTCGATACGAATGGTTATCGAAGCAACGGGTCCGCAAAGCCTGTAGGATAACCTCGCTAACGGTCGTTGTTACTAGAGTGTCAAAAACTATTTCTGCTAAACTATTTTGAAAACATCTCAATAGGATTCTTGTTTTATCCTTATCTCTATTCTATTTCCCCTCCCATCTTATTTGTTTTGGAGTCTCCCCCTTGTCTATCTTTCAAAGTGTTAGGATCCTACGTGGGTGGACGTTTTCTGAACCTTTAACCTAATAGGTTCGATCATCGGAAGATTCCTGGTGGAAGAACATCGTCATCAGCCCGAGCAAGAATCTCTTGTTAGTGGTGTCGAGAAACCCTTGTTAGTGGTGTCGAGGAGATCAACTGGAAGCATGAAGAATCGATAGTCGAACTTCTTTTCCCTCCCGGGTTAGCAGGTGGATTGCGAGGGTGCAATCCCTTGTTAGTGGTGTCGTCTGTAACGCCCGGGGATTTTCCCCAGTTAGTTTTGTTTGTTTTTCCTTTTTCGCATCATGCATTGCATTGCATCTCATTGGATCACCTATAACTTCTTAATAAAATTTTAATCGCAAAAAGTTCAATAATTTTTTTTTTGGTGTGAGCTCTCTATTATCCTCCCAATCCCTTTCTTTTGTTTTCTGAAAATAAAATGCTTTTGGAAGAGGGCAGAACAGCCCACCAAGCCCAACCAGTCCTCTCTCCCTTCTAGCCACCATCGAGCCCAACTTACCTCTTCGTACACTTTGTCGTCTTCCTCGGGAGAAAGGACAGGTACAGAACGTGCCCATGGCATCCCCCATCGAGGTCCCCTCTTCCCACCTGCTCCATCCCTCCATAAATCCGCCCCACTCCCTCTCCTCAACCCTAACCCTAGACTCTCTTCCCTCCTCCCGCCGCCGCCCCTCTCTTCTTCCTCCCTGGACCCTTTCCCTTCTCTGAAACTTTTCTTCTGAATCCGCACCACACCCACCATGGCCGGAAGTTGGGGAGGATGGTGCGGTCGCCGTGCTCGTCGTCGGGCCGTGATCTCAGCGGGAATGGAAACGGGGCAGTGCCCTCTCCATGCTCGTCTCTTCGGCCGGTCCTGGGAGGCACCAGGGAGGCCACGCCGTCGCCGCTTGCCGCCGCGTTTTTCCGGCCGCCGTCCAGCCGACAGTCTGCGCTTCTTCGTCCACCTCCCCGACGCCCTGCTCCTCTTCGTCGCCGACACCCCCACTGTGAGCCCCTCCCCTGTTCCCCTCTTTTTCCCTCCCGTTGCCTCCTGCATAGGCTTGTTCCTTGCGAGTAGGACAGCCGTCGGCCATGGCTGCCCTGGGTACAAGAATGTCCAGGAGCAGCTGCTCCTCCGGCTTCTCGTGCACGCGTGTACACTGCAGATCCTGCACGCCCGCATGTACAAGCGCTTCCACGCCCAGCAGAGGCAACCCAGCAGCTGCACCCGGCACCCTCCGTCGTGCTCAAGGGAGGCCGCCATCGATCTCCGTCCTTGTTGCCTGATTGTCCGTTGCTGAATTCCGAATCTGGGCTGTAGAAAATTCAGTTACGCGCGCCCGATATACTTCATTCTACTTTTGTTTCTCTTTCAATCACAAGTGATTCGCTGGCACAGTGGTTCGAGCATCCGTCTGCGCTCGCTAGATCGCGGGTTCAAATCCCATCCGAGGCACAAAGCCTCTTCTTTTGTTTATCTGAATTCTGGAGGCCATGTCTTTTGGTTCAGTTATCTCCACACGGGCTAGTAGTTCAGTTTCGTGTTTTGTCAACAACGCTCGTGTAGTCTAGTGGTTGATGGTTCGATCTGCTAACTTGGAGGCCCAAATTCAAATCCCACGGGCAGCATTCTATTTTGCCATTTTTTTTCCATAAAATGCTACTATTTTTATAAATGCTATAACTTTGTCATGTTAACTCCAAATATCACAAAATTTATGTCTAGAATTATCAGAAAAATGTAAGGAACATGAATTTTCCATCCATACTCATGATTGCACTTTGTTTCCTGCACTCCTAGTTGTTTTATGCATGTTCACTAATTATCAACATATGGAATGTGTTGGGGCACTTTAATTCAATTGTTTGCCCTATTCCATTTAACCTTGTTCCACCCACCTACCTGTTGTTTCCCATGCTAATCAACATTTAAATTGATGGTTACCTAAACAACTTGAACCAATCCCTATTTCTCCGGACTCCGGTTCCGATTAAATTGCTTAAGTTGTTTCCTCTCATGCATCTTGCCATATCATGCATATAAAATAGGATCATGCTGGATCTTTTGCCGTAGAAGTAATTGTTGCATCCGGTGTTTGTGCGAGGTTCGTTGCTTCTTCGTGGATAGGACGTTGAGATGATGTGAGCAACGACAAGTTCTGCGGATGTACCTCTACTTGCTGGATTACAGGCAAGTATACTCACTTGCTGCCAAATGGTTGCCTTTCATCACTTGTTACCGATTCTTTCCGTTGTTCTTATTCTAGCCTTATGTTCGATGCTTGTGTCTCGATCCTATCATATGTTTACCTTGCAGCCCTGATATAGACTTTCCTTCCACTTCCTATTAACTGTTGCTTGTTTACCTTGTTGGCCCTCATGTCGTAGTTGCATGCTTAGATTTGTTTGTGCTCGAGTCTTGTTATCCTTTGTCGTATCACCTGTTTAGTTGATAGTTGGGTTTCAATTCAATCAACAACATGTTAATGTATGGGGTAACAATAATTTGATGATAAGGCACCGGCAGGAGGCCCGGGTTAGGGTTTTGAAGCCTGCTAGTGTCGCCCCTAATTAGGAAAAGGGTCTTGTCTACTGATCCATGATGAGCGTGCTCACCGCATCCGGGTGGTGGTATGGAACCCCCCTCGACTTAGACCTGATTTCCAGCCTGTCCGAAGAGACACACTTAGTTCGGGTGTTCCATTTGCTCCTTGCATAATGGGTTGGCCCCCCTTGGTTACTGGTGATGATGATGATGATGATGCATATAGGGCGAGGCCTGTATTGCCGGGGTGTTGCGTCCTGCGGGAGTTTTGCACACTTGCGCTGAGTATTCGGCTGCGTGGCTGGGACCTTATAGCTCCGTGGCTCCTAGGATGGGTTGTAGAGACGGTTTGGGTCTTGTCGAGCCAACCTGAGTTTTAATTGGTGGCTTGAGTGTGTACGGGTACTGGAGCACACCCTGCAGGGATAAATCTTCTCGAGAAGCCGTGTTGTCCGCGGTTATGTGACGACTTGGTGAAAGTACTGGCTAACAAGTACTCAGACAACTTACCCCTAATTAATAATAATTTGACTAGTAGTAGGAATATTGTCACAATAACCTGATGTCACCCTAACCAACAGTGTGAGTTATCCTTGGGTTGCTTCCTTAGAAGGGGGTAACATTGGATGGGTTTGTTGGAGGTTAGTTGTAGTTGGTTACGATACGCTATCTTATCCCCCTCTTTTAGCCGGATGTTGTAGTGAGTTTCTGTAGTTGGTTAGTGTAGCCCGCTGCCGCTTATTTGCAACAACCCCTTCCTTTCCGTTGACCCAAAGTATTTGTATCTTGTGATGATTGGTTACGCTGGTATCTTGTGAGTATGGGTTTATCCACTTGCCAGTACTTAACCGTACTGACCCACGAATCCTTTTTCGTGGCTGCATATTCAATATTGCAGTCAAAAGGTTTGAAGTCTGACGATGTTAGCTTGGGAATCCCTCCGGCTTGGCCTGGGCAGGGATTGGACGCTCTCGGTTATCTTCAGGACTTTTAGTCCAATTTGTATCTTGTCCGTAGACGGACGATATGTTGTTTCTTCCGCTGTTATTTGGATCTTTGTATTGTATCAGTTGTATCCTTGACTCGTTTGAGTCTTCTTGTATATATCTTTTCTGTTGTTGTTGCGGAATATTCGTGAACTGTTGTAATGTTATCACACGTGGCAACCTGGAATCGGTTATTATGTGGATTTTGGCGGTAATGCCGAAATCTGCATAGTGCCCGATCTCGGGGCGTCACAAATGGTATCAGAGCCTTGGTTCCGATCCCCGAGATTGTTTCGATACGAATGGTTATCGAAGCAATGGGTCCGCAAAGCCTGTAGGATAACCTCGCTAACGGTCGTTGTTACTAGAGTGTCAAAAACTATTTCTGCTAAACTATTTTGAAAACATCTCAATAGGATTCTTGTTTTCTCCTTATCTCTATTCTATTTCCCCTCCCATCTTATTTGTTTTGGAGTCTCCCCCTTGTCTATCTTTCAAAGTGTTAGGATCCTACGTGGGTGGACGTTTTCTGAACCTTTAACCTAATAGGTTCGATCATCGGAAGATTCCTGGTGGAAGAACATCGTCATCAGCCCGAGCAAGAATCTCTTGTTAGTGGTGTCGAGAAACCCTTGTTAGTGGTGTCGAGGAGATCAACTGGAAGCATGAAGAATCGATAGTCGAACTTCTTTTCCCTCCCGGGTTAGCAGGTGGATTGCGAGGGCGCAATCCCTTGTTAGTGGTGTCGTCTGTAACGCCCGGGGATTTTCCTCAATTAGTTTTGTTTGTTTTTCCTTTTTCGCATCATGCATTGCATTGCATCTCATTGGATCACCTATAACTTCTTAATAAAATTTTAATCGCAAAAAGTTCAATAATTTTTTTTTTTTGGTGTGAGCTCTCTATTATCCTCCCAATCCCTTTCTTTTGTTTTCTGAAAATAAAATGCTTTTGGAAGAGGGCAGAACAGCCCACCAAGCCCAACCAGTCCTCTCTCCCTTCTAGCCACCATCGAGCCCAACTTACCTCTTCGTACACTTTGTCGTCTTCCTCGGGAGAAAGGACAGGTACAGAACGTGCCCATGGCATCTGTCGTGGGATAATCACGGCAGATGTTACCGGGGGTAACTAATCTTGGGGCAAGACGACACAGGCGTTTGGGAGAGGGTTTAGCTCAGAGGAAAACATGATGCAACTCGATCTGGTAGCCGGCAATCAAAGTCGCCGAGTCTCCGATCTCGATGTAATAACTCAACTCTGGGATTACACTAGATGCTCGATACCAAGCGATATTGCTAGGGTTCTTAGATCTCTGTTTAAACTAGACCTAGGGGTCGGTTTATAAAGCACCCGTACCCCCTTGGCCCTATTCTCCAAGGCGCAGCTTGAATCCTACCCGGACACCACTTACTAACCCTAACTTTCCTTACCGTAACCCACAATCCGGGTCACGAAGCCTACAAACTTTGGGCCTTCCAGAAGCTTCATTACTCTTAACCAGATTGCGCACCGTGTTCCTTGGGCCGGGTTACGCCTTGGAGTTGGCCTACCGGGTTATTATCCCCCCATCAGTAGTCCCCAGAATAGCTTGGGCTTCACGGATCCTCCTTGAAGCGCTCGCTATTCCCTGCAAAGATATCAAACACACAGGCATATGGAGGCCGGGTTAAGATGCTTTGATAGATGGCTAGGCCTGACTCCATGGTGGCCATATAGTAACCCGGGCTTTCCCCCAAACTCTTTGGTTTAATTTTCCAGGCCCAATCCCTAATAAAAATGCCAAGATCCCATACTCGGCAACCGATCCTGATATCACGGGGTGGATCTCCTTCTCTCTCTTGTCCAGATGCTTTGCTCAATACTTGGCGCATATCTCGCAGAATCCACGTGGATAACCATCACCCCACGATTTCCGGCTTCTGGCCGTTGAGATAGACTCACCCTCACCTTATAAATAGTACTCAGAGGGTAACCCTAAACCCATCACTACGCCTCAGCTTCCCCTTTCCTTCCTTGCTCCTTACACCCTCGCAGCACCACCGCAAGAAGCTCGTGCTCACCATCGAAACTAGGCCGCCGCCGGCCGCGCTCGCCCTCGAGCCATCTCGCGCCGCCGTCAAGCTTCACTGTCGCACCTTCATTCCACGCGCCAAGAGCCGCGAAGGGGGCATTCGAGCCACGCCGTTCACCGCCGTCGCGCTAAACTCCAATCTCTCCAGTAAGCCCCTTGCACTCGTTTAATTTAGCCCCGCAATTTTTCAATCCATCCATGATTAGATCTAGGTCAACCCGTGAGTCGTTCTTCCGATTGCATCAAATTAGATCGATTCGATGCTCGCCAACTCCCTTAACCACCTGCTAGATAGTTACAACTCATCCTCCTATCATTACTAATCACCAAATCTCCCGTAAAATCGCGCGCAAACTTTTCCATCTAGATCCATTCCTCCTCGATTTTCCGCTTATTGCATTAACACCCGGAAAATCCTCCTTTTCCAGCTATCTTGCTTGCAGTAGACACATGGGCAACCATCCATCTTCCCCAAATGCTTTTCCATACGTAAGTGACCAATAATTTCCACAATTGTACTTAACACCCGGATACCTTGTAATCTCCACCTCATAGCGTGATACCCGGATAATTCTTAGCTTCATACTTTCTTGATACCTTGTACTCGGATAATCCAACACTTCCGGGTCTCATTTCCTATGCCTCTTTTTCTTGTGCTTTGCAGGTTGACCCCATGGCTCCCAAACGGCAAGGAAAACAGCCGACTCAAGCAAGGACTACCCAAACCATATCCGCCAACTGGGGGCGTTCCACAGCTGCGAAGGCCAAGTTGGACGAGCTAGCCGAATTAGGAATTCTCCCTTCTCAGAAGGACATTCACTGGAGGGCGCCGGGCAACGAGACCCAGCCCACACCCGCCGATAACGAGGTAATCTGCTTCGTAGAGCACGTGACCCGGGGATTCCGTCCCCCGGGTCACCCATTCTTCAGGGAGGTCTTAAGCCATTATGGCCTCCGGGTATTCGACATAGGGCCTAACTCTATGTTGAATATTACCCACTTCATCGTTCTATCCGAGTCGTACTTGTGCATACCGCCAAGTTTGACTCTCTTCATCGAATTATTCCAGTGTAAGCCGTGCCGCGAAAGTGGTGACGGAGCACTTCTTACTTGCGGCGGGGTATCCATCCAACGCCGCAAGAATTCACCGATGCCAACCCTCAATTTAAACTCCCACGTCAAACATTGGCAGCTGTCTTTCTTTTATTGCCACGATACCTCCCCAGACGGCGAAAAGAAACTGCCGGGTTACTCGGAAAACCTCCTCGAACCTTCCGAGTCTTTCAATGCCTTTGCACCAGACTCAGACAGGGAGGCGATCCTTCCCTCATTAGCCAAGATAGCCATCCTCTCAGCCCAAGGCCTCCTCGGGCTAAATTTAGTAAAAACATGGGTTGATTTTCGGATCCAACCCAACTCCATCCGCACCAAATTGATGTGCGAGTATTCGGGGCACACCACAGATGCACTCCGATACTCCACCAAGAGCTTCGCGACCGGCGATACCAACAAGACCATCAAGGGCTTCTTGACAGAGAAGCTAGAGGTGATAAAGGGCATCACCGGGTTACCCCCATTTACTCGGGAAAACCCGGCTCCAGCGGTAATATCCGATATTCATAACTTATTTCCACATTTTGACTTGATACAGCTTCTAACCCTTAGTCTCATTCTTTTGTCTTAGGCTGATGACCCTTTCTGGAGAGTTGAACCCTCCCCTCCTTCCAGAGACCCGGAAGAAGAGGACGAGCCGGCTGATGATAGTGAAGGTATTTGCACAGAACTTGTATAATCTTTACTCGTATCATTTTCCTCCCGTTTACCTTTTTTCCCACGAACACACACCCGGTTCGCAGGGCTGGAGGACGAAGGTGAGACCAACGAGGATGACCCGGAGGCAACCGAGTCTGATCAAGAAGCAACAGTTGGAGCCAAGAGGAAGGCCAGGGGGGCAGTGTCCAAGGTTCCTTTTTCCTCGTTATCCTCTGAACCTTACTCCTTTGACGCCATGCGACGACTTAACCATCAATTATCAAATTCGTCGTGCTTGAAGGATTCTCTCCCAGCCAAGCGCAGAGTAACTCGGAGCTCCCCGGGTGAAGATCCCCATAACCCGGGCATCTCTACCCCCTCGGTCCATCGTGCCAGTGATCCTTCGTCCCGTCCTTCCGACTCTCCTCAACGCCACCCTTCTCCTAAACATCCACGTGCTGGGCAATTCCGAGTTCCGTTAGTGGTCCCTGTGACGACCTCATCTGCTTCCAGCGGCGAGCTCCCGCCGGACTACACCGTAAATGCCGGGTAAGTTTTTGCTACATGATTTCCTTTGACGCCTGACAAGTTTTCACTCAAGCCACCGTCACCACTAATAACTGCCTTTTCTCATCTTTCTTTCAGCATCCAAGTCACCGTCAGTGACCCGGAAAATGTAGAGACGGATATCCATCGGGCAGAGTAGCCGACTGAGAACGTAGACGCCGCGACTGGCGGTGATACGGCGAATAACCAGGAACAAGGCCCTCTGAACAATCCGCTTCCCCGAGCCGCCGGATCTCCTTCCTCATCAGAACCAGTGGACGAGGAGATCGAGGTTCTGGATACAAGGATGAGTTCTCCCAACCCGGGTACTCAAACTGTCCGGGTCTCGACCCCAAGGGCGGGGAGAGCTCCCCCACCAGGCGACAAGGCTGCCGGCTCTTCCGGTACTCGACCCGAGGAACTGACGTTTGCTCAGATGCTGGAAAACCTGCGCACTTTAAGGGCTAATGAAGAAAACATCTTGGGAGCTTTAATAGCCAAACACGAGGTAAATCCGACTGATATTGCTTGTGCCCTTATCCAGTCCCCAAGTTCCGAGTGAATTGATTCATAATTTGCTTGGGACTTTATTATACAAGCGACTGATAACTTGCCCGTTTACCCGACTAATCCTTGTTTGCATCCATGCAGTCTTTCGTGACTCAATCTGAGGAGAAACTGGCAGACGCCACCAAGCTCATTGCAAAGGAGGTAGCTTTGCGTGAAGCAGCCGAGGCTGAGGCCAGGAGGAATAGGCTGATAATGAGGAAATATAGGAAAAGGGCTCACAAAGCAGAAGATGATCTAACAAGCCTTTCTGTCCAAATATCTGACACATATCGTGCTTTACTTGGTACGTTTCCTCCTCCGGGTTTATCCTTTTGATAGATAGCAAGAGTTTTCCCGACTTATGTTTCCATTTTTTCAGGCCCGGACAAAGCCATGCCGGATGAGGATGACATTGCCAAGCTGAAAACTATGAAGAGCGTTATCCGGCAGCTATGTGCCGGAACCAAATGGATCCTTCAGGAATTACGGTGGCCGGGTAAAGGACATGTTGATTTGAAGAGGATGCTGGATGCCTTCTCCACTATTCCTGAGTGGATTTGGCACTGGAAACGCTCGTCTTGCCGGGTTCGAGTGACCCGGGGGCTTGCACTTGCCAAGGCTTATTTTCCCAAGCTCGAGCTAGTGAAGCTTATGGGCGGCTTCCCAGAGTTCAAGCTTGATGGGTCCAAGTTCTCGGTGAAGGATTTTCAGGCTGTCCAGAAGGAGGTTCGTTACCCGGCCAGCATAATTGCTGACGACCTGGATGTTAATATCCTTGTTCCTACATATGATGCTGCTGGTGAAGCAATTAAGTCGGACCTTCCCGGGCCGTATGATATGCTGGCTCGGTGGAAGGAGGAAGCTGCTGCGTTGAGGGCGGAGGCTGCCAAGAAGCAAGCTGAAGCCGGATCTGCCCCCGCTACCTCAACACCGGTTGTTCCACCTCCTGCGCGGGCTGGTACTACTGATCCGGGCGCTGCTGCTACCACCATCGATGGCAAGGGAAAGGCCAAGATGAACGCCGAGTGATACCTGACATTTGATGCCTCTTCTTATGATGCGTTGTTTAAACGATTATATTTTGGTTGGTGCGCCTGTGCACCTTTGATGTCTTTCACCAGGACTTTGTGATGTATGATAAGGTCTTGATATACTCTTGCGCCTCTTCTAGCCTTTTAAATTTATCCACTTTTGAACTCATATGCACTCGATATCCGGTTTTCTTTTATTGTTCCTTTTGTGAAACTCGGTTTCCGGGTCTCATGGGTGTTTGACAAGAGGATTTGCTTCTAAGTCCCCAAGCCCCCAAGACTCGGATATTTGGGTTTTTGGAATTCTACAAGTAAGCAATTTTTTCTCTTTTCAAGATTTCAAGTCACCCGGACCCGGATATCCAAGTCTAGGACACTTGATCTTGAAAGGAGAACGAGTTGCCTACTGCTAAATTCACAAAGATCCCTGAGTCGTTTCACATAGGATTTGAAGTTATGCTTAATAATCGTTGAGTTTCCAGCTGTTTAGCCTTGTACTCTGCATAACTTGTGGTTTAGATGACCCTTTTGACTATCTTGTACTGTAAGCCGGCTTTCGCGTGGATACCATGTTGTTACATCCATACGAAAACGTGGCCAGTCAAGCCCCGTCGGGTTTCATGGCTGACTGTAATCGTAAGCGAACAAATCATGCCACTTTAGTGCGAGTCACATCGAGCTTAAGTAAGAATAGCCAAGAACTTTGGACTTCTTTGTCCGGTTATAAGATTGTAGCTGTACTCGTTTGCAAGTAATCGGCCCTTATAACTCATAGGCATCATGGCCGGGTCGTTGAGTTCGTAACTGTGCTATTCAAGCGACCAGCCCCCAAGACCTAGATATACGCATCATACTGAGAGTACATAACCTGATAATAACCATCTCTTTTCTTGATAATCACTTCTTTACTTGATATGAAAAATCTAGGTCAGCAAGCCGCCTCATTAAAAACCCCTCCAGTCCCCAAGGGTACCCTGGATAGGAAAAGAGTATGTCTGAAAACCTGCTGCCTGTTACATCGTTCAATTCCATATGCCAACACAATTTTTGCTAAGTATAATATGGACGTAGCTGAGCCACGTTCCACGGTCTGTCTCTTTCTTGCATAGATGAAGTGGTGTGAGCGGTGTCATTAACTGTGGTCGCCTCTTCCTGTCGTGGGATAATCACGGCAGACGTTACCGGGGGTAACTGATCTTGGGGCAAGACGACACAGGTGTTTGGGAGAGGGTTTAGCTCAGAGGAAAACATGATGCAACTCGATCTGGTAGCCGGCAATCAAAGTCGCCGAGTCTCCGATCTTGATATAATAACTCAACTCTGGGATTACACTAGATGCTCGATATCAGGCGATATTGCTAGGGTTCTTAGATCTCTGTCTAAACTAGACCTGGGGGTCGGTTTATAAAGCACCCGTACCCCCTGGCTTACCCTCCAAGACGCATCCTGGATCCTACCCGGACACGGCGCACAAACCCTAACTTTCCTTTACCATAACCCACAACCCGGGTTACTGGGCCTACAAGCTTGGGCCTTCTGCAAGTCTCCTTATCCTTAGCCGGATCCTACGCAGCGTCCTTTAGGCCGGGTTACTCCTTGGAGTATGGCCTACCGGGTTATCATCCCCCCATCGGTAGTCCCCAGAATAGCCTGGGCTTCACGGATCCTCCCTTGAAGCGCTCGCTATTCCCTGCAAGGATATCAAACACACGAGTATGTGGAGGCCGGGTTAAGGTGCCTCAATAGATAGCTAGGCCTTACTCCATGGTGGCCATATAGTAACCCGACTCTTCCCCAATTACCTAACCCGCTTTTCCAGGTCTAAAACCCCAAAATGTCAAGATTCTATACTTGATAATTGACCTAATATCACGGAATGGATCTCTTTCTCCTTTTCGTTCTGATACCCTGCTCAACATTTAAAGCGCATCTCGCAAAAACTCAAATAGATAGCCGTTTACCCCGCAACTCCCGGCTACCGCTCGCTGAACCGTACTTATCCTCTCGTGCTATAAATAGGCTCCTTGGGGGTAACCCGAACCCTAACGGCTCATTTCCCCCCACTCTGCTTCCTTTCTCCCTCCGAGCTCATCCTCACTGAGCGCCACCACGGAAATCCCGCGCGCATCACCGGAGCCCATCGGCCGGAGGCTGCGTTCCGCCACAGCTCACCCCGCGCCGCCGCCAAGATCCACCGGCAAATCTCCATCCGGCCCGTCAGGAACCGCGAAAGGACACCAGGCTTGCGCCATCTGCCTCCGCAAGGCTTCACTCAGATCTCCTCCAGTAAGCCTCTTGCACCCATTAATTTGCCCTTGCAATTTCTTGATTTCACCTCAGATTAGATCCAAATCAGCCCGCCCAGGATTTCTCGGCCATGCCGAATTAGGTTACTAATATTCTTTCTAGCTCGCCCAATAGATAAGATATGGACTCCAATCCTCTCTCCTACTACCTGCAATTATTATTTTCGCCACAAATCTGAAGATGGGATTTCCAATGTGGGCTCGACCCACTCAAAATTTCCGCCTTTGCCTCAATCACCCGGCTAATCCTCCCCTTTCCAGTTCCTTTTATTCGCGCTAAGTGCCTGTGCAGCCATCCATCGTCCTCAAAAGCTCCTTCAACGCTTAGATCCCCATAATTTTCGCTATAATACTTGATACCCGGACAGTTCGAACTTCACTCTGCAAACTGGCACCCGCATAATACACAATCTTCATGCCTCAATATTACCTTGCCGATACTTGGCCGGCTCACATCTTCCGTGTCTTATTCCTTTTATCCTCCTACCTTGTGCTTTGCAGGTCAACCACATGGCTCCCAAGAAGCAGGGAAAAACTCTGACTAAAGCCAAAGCCACCAACTCCATATCCGCCAACTGGGTGCGGTCTACGGTCACCAAGGCCAAGTTGGAGGAGCTGGTCGAGCTGGGAGTTCTTGCCCCTCAAGAGGATATCCAGTGGAGGGTGCCGGGCAAGGAGACCCGGCCTACCCCGACGAAAGACGAGGTAATCTGTTTCGTGGAACATGTGACCCGGGGCTTCCGTCCGCCGGGTCACCCTTTCTTCCGTGATGTCCTAAGCCATTACGGCCTTCGCGCTTTTGACATCGGGCCTAATTCTATATTAAATATTTCCCATTTCATCGTCCTTTCCGAGTCATACTTGTGCACTCCGCCAAGTCTGGCTCTTTTCGTTGAGCTTTTTCAGTGCAAACCGTGCCGCGAAAGCGGTGACGGGGCGCTTCTCGCTTGCGGCGGGGTTTCTATCCAGCGCCGCAAGAATTCTCTGATGCCACCCCTCACTCTTAACTCCCATGTCAAGCACTGGCAGCTCTCATACTTTTACTGCCAAGACACCTCCCCACCCGGCCAAAAGAAACTGTCGGGTTACTCAGAGGGCCTTCTTGACATCTCCGAAAAGTTTAGTGCCTTTTCCCCTGACTCGGACAGGGAGGCCATTCAACCTCTGCTAGCCAAAATCACCACTCTCACGGCCCAAGGTCTCATCGGGCTCAACCTGGTGAAGACTTGGGTCGACTTCCGGATCCAACCCAATTCCATCCGCACAAAGTTGATGTGCGAGTATTCGGGGCAATCTACAGACCCACTCCGGTACTCTGACAACATCTTCGCGGCTGGTGACACTCATAAAACTATCAAGGGTTTTCTGACGGAAAAGCTTGAGGTAATCCGGAACATATCCGGATTAGAGCCCTTTACACTCGAGAACCCAGCCCCCAAGGTGAAAACCTAATTTTGATGTCTTTATCTTTGCTCTTTCCACTCGATACAGTTGATGACCCTTATGCTGATACTTTTCAGGCTGATGATGATTTTTGGAAGACAAACACTTCTCCTAGCTCCGAAAGTCCAGAGGAGCAAGAAGAAGCCGTTAATTCGGACGAAGGTGCTCTCCGGCTTTTACTTGGTTCCCTTAAGCTCATCATAACCCCTCCATTTTCCAACTATAACTTTGATGATATCCAGAACAAGAAGATGACGAAGAAGAAAACTCCGACGGCAAAGTAGAATCCGCCAGCGACGAGGAGGAACTGGAGCCGACAGTCAAAGTCGGATCAAAGAGAAAGGCTCAAGAGGCCACCTCCAAGGTTTCCTATCACCTCCTCGCATTCAATTCGCATTCCTTTAATGATATACATGAGCTACCTTGACTTTGTTCCACTGGCCATGCTTGAAGGAGTCGCCCATGACCAAGCGCAGGTCAACTCGAAATCACCCGGGTGATGGTGCTCTTAACCCGGGTATTTCATCGACTCCGACTCGGCGGGCAGGTATTTACCCTATCCTTTCTCGAACGAAACATTCACCTTGAACCATTACTTTATGAAATCTTACTTGATACTTTCCAGCCTCTCCCGGGTCCAGCGACGGATTTCCTGTGGATTTCGCGGTGAATACCGGGTAAAATCCCTTTCCTGATGCTCTACCATGCTTCATCATCCTTTCCTGATCGTTTACTAGCTGCTTACTCATAACATCTATAGGGCCACGGTCGTTACCAGCGACCAAGAGGATATGGAAACCGAGGGCCCGGGTAAGGGAAGCCCGGCTGATAAGACTACGGCCGCGTCTAGCGACAAAGGGCAAGCGTCGCCGACAAACCCGGATATACAAGAAGCCGAGTATCCGATTGCCTCCCATGCAAGCAAGAAGAACAGAGCCACAACCTTGGGTGCAGAAGAAGGAGCATCGGATTCGGACATACAAATGACCCGGGTGCCGCCTCCCACTAAGAAGAAAGCTCCTTCTCGGAATTTCCAAGGCCCCGGGTCCTCTGATACGGGTGAAGACACTTTTGATCAATTGATGAACACTCTCCTCACTATGAAGACTTCGGAGAGCAAGATCTTGGAGCGCATGGCTGCAGAGCACCAGGTAGTGACACTTGATATCTCATAGTACATACCTAGTCCCCAAGTTCCGAGCATGACTTGCTAAAGTTATGCTTGGTACTTTACGCAATATTCAGCTTACCATAATATCCAACTGATACTTGCATTCCTTGCTACTTACAGGCGCAGATAACCCGGTCTGATGAAATTTTACTTAAGACCGAACAACTTCTTCTTGCCGAGGTAAAACGAAGGGAAACCCTTGAGGATGACATGAAAACTTTGAAGAAGGGTGTTTCCAAATACAAGAAGAAGTGCAATGCCGCTCAGACCGCACTGAAGAAACTATCGGACCAAGTCGCCGATACTTATCAGATCTTGCTTAGTAAGTTTTTGCTGCCGATTGGCTTCATGTCTTTGCTTTATTATATGATACTCGGGATTACTAATACGTTCTTTCTTTTGTTTCAACTGTAGGTGCCAACCTTGCGGCCCCAGAGGAGGATGCCATTGTCAAGGCTAGAACCCTAAAGACCGTGCTCCGGACTTTCTTTGCCGGCACAAAATTTATACTGGATGCCGTAAAGTGGCCTACGGAAGTATACCCGGGTGAAGAAAATCTCATTCAAGCCTGCTCCACTGTGCCTGACTGGATTGAAATCTGGAAACGCTCGTCATGCCGGATTGGTATGACCCGGGCCTTTACCCTGGCCAAGGCTTTCTTTCCGAAGCTTGACCCGGCAAAGGTAATATCTGGGTTTCCCGAATTCAAGGCGAACGGTTCCAAATTTACACCCAAGGATTTCAAGGCCATACAATCCGCAGTGCGTCCCTCGGCTACCACTTTGGCCGATAGTTTGGATCTAAACACGATTATGAGTGCATACGACGCTGATGGCAAAATTGTTACGGAGGAAGCACCCCCGCCCTTTGATATCTTGGAGAAGTGGGTTGCTAACTCGGCCAGGAAGAGGGAGGCAACTGCGAAGAGAGAGGCCGAGTTAGGATCAGGGCCGTCTGCCTCTACACCAGCTGTCCTTTCACCTGTCCGCCCTGGTGCGGTGAGTCCGGGTAATGCTGCCGGGAAAGCTAAGCAGCAAGCCCATGACCAAGACCCGGAAGACCGTACTCAGGAGGCCGAATAGGGCAGTACCATCATAATACCTTGGTCACGTGATGCTTTGTATTCAAACTGTTATGCTTTTAATGGTGCGCCTGTGCACCCCTGATACTGATGTCGCAACGTACTTTTAGTCCGTGATATGCTTTGCGGCTTTCCTGGCATTTTGATAATCGTGCTACTTGTCTATTCTTTGAACTTGTTCTCGATACCCGAATTTCTTCTTGGCTCCCTTCGTAAGACTCGGTTTTCCGAGTGCCATGGGCTTTGATAAGTGGACTTTTCTTTAAGTCCCCAAGACTCGGATGGTAGGGTCTTTCGAACTTCGATAGCCAAGTAATTTGTTTCTGTTTCGAAGTCCCCAGTCCCCATGACCCAAAGTCCGAGTCATGGGGGTGTGGCCTTTCTCAGAGAACAAATTGTTTTTTACCGAGTCGAAAACCTAAAGCCATTCCGTGTAAGTACTGAAGTTATGCTTGATAGTCGTTGAGTTTCCGGCTATTAGCCTTGTACTCTGCATAAACTTGTGGTTTAGATGACCCTTTTGACTATCTTGTACTGTAAGCCGGCTTTCGCGTGGATACCATGTTGTTACATCTATACGAAAACAGGGTCAGGCAAGTCCCATTGGGCTTCATGGCTGATTGTAATCGTAAGCGAACAAATCATGCCACTTTAGTGCGAGTCACATCGAGCTTAAGTAAGAAAAGTCAAGAAAATTTGGCTCCTTTGTCCAGTTATAAGATTGCAGCCGTACTCGTTTGCGAATAATCGGCCCTTATAACTTATAGGCATCAAGGCCGGGTCTTTCGGGTTTGTGGCTGGGCCACTTGAGCAACCAGCCCCCGAGACCTATATATACTCAACGTTCTTAATGATACTGAAATATTGATGTCACATGGATACTACTTACTTGTAATCAGGCTGTAACGAAATAAGACTTGATAACCATCTCTTTATTGATGCGAGAAAGTTTGGATCAGCAGGCCGCCTCATTAAAAACCTTCCAGTCCCCTTAGGTACCCTGGGTAGGAAAAGAGCGCGTCTGAAACCTGCTACCTGTTACATTGTTTAGTTCTTCATGGGTACCGGTCCCGGACTGGCGTGACCGATGCACATTCTCCACATGTTGGACTTTTTCATGATGAGTACCGGGTTTACTAGCCAACCCGGGTGAGGTGTTTCCATGACGTGGCTGGTTGTGGGCGGCCGTGCAGTTTCTTCCTTTATAGCGGATTGCTTGGGGGAGTCATCCTCAATAAAAGCCACCATTTTAGCATCTTGTGCTACCTTGGATTTTGCTCTTTCGCCATCAGTACTCGGCCTTTTTGATGCGGTTCTGTCCTCCGGGTCTGCTTGAGACCGGTAGTGCTTGAGTTCTTCCTTTCTACAGGCCTGCTCAGCCATTGCTGCGTCTCCTTCATCGCATTCAGCTGCTATGTCTCGATTTCCATGTATGGTAATGGTCTTCTTGGGACCCGGGATTTTTAGCTGTAGATACACGTAACACGGCCTAGCCATGAATTTGGCGTAAGCCGGCCTTCCAAATAACGCGTGATAAGGGCTGCGCAATTTGACTACCTCAAAGGTAAGCCACTCAACTCGATAGTTATCCTTTGACTCCCCAAAGGCTACCTCCAATGCGATTTTTCCCTCGGGGCACGCTGAATGACCCGGCACTATCCCATGAAAAACTGTTGAGCTTTTTTGTAGCTGAGACTCCTTGAGGCCCATGCGTAGGAAGGTTTCCCAATACAGTATACTGATGCTGCTTCCACCATCCATCAAAACCTTTTTCAGCTCATACCCATTGACCTGCGGTGCGACTACTAATGCCAAGACTCCCGGGTGTTCCACTCTTTCTGGGTGATCCCTTCTGCTCCATGTTACCTCCTGCTCTGACCATCTCAAGTATCTCGGGACAAACTGAGTTGACCGCTTGCTTCAATATCTTTTTGTCTTTGTTAGAGCCTCCTGTGGTATGCACATGATATTGACCCAATTGTTTGGGGTTAGCCTGGAAACCTCCTGCCCCCCCTTGGTTATTACCTTGATTTCCACCCGCCGGGTTACCAGCTGGGGGTGGGCCGTTGCCCGGGTTTCCCCCTGGACCCGGTCCTCCTCCCCGTCCTGCGCCTCGCATAGCTCTGTTCACTTCCTCGTTTTTCCATCTTTGTAAGTCGGCGCACTGCTCCAAGGAGTGGTTAGCTGGCCTGCCGTTCCTGCTGTGCTTCGGGCATGCCATCCTGAATATGTCCCAATTGTTACCCGGCCTTGGCGGTCCTTGATAGTTTCCTCCATTGTGATTACCTCCGTTGAAATTTCCTTCTGCTCTGGGCCTCGAAGATCCGGCTTCTGTGTTGGCGACAAACTCGGAACCTCCTTCAAACGGGCGCTTGTTCTGGCTATTTCCGTTATTACCCGGTGCTGATCCATTGCCGGTTCTTCCGTTATTACTTGTGTTTGCTTTTACCTTCTTGTCATCAACTTCCTCTTCTGTAGTATCTGTCGCAGCGTGTTTGTTGCACGCATCCATCAATTCTCCCATTGTAACTTCCGACGCATTTCGACTAGACTTCATGCGAGTTAACTTTTGCACTAAAGGTATATACTTGCATGTTTTTGCCATAGCTTGTAGTGCATCCTTGGGCTGAATATCCGTGGACGAGTGAAGTATCTCCATAACCCGGCGCACCCAACTGCGCGCCGATTCTCCCTTCTTCTGGACGCATCGCTCTAGATCATCAATAGTGAACAATTTCCTGCACGTCCCATGAAAGTGCTTGACAAACGCGATCTTCAATTCCTCCCAGGACTTGATCGATCCTTCCGGCAAATTGGTGAACCACAACTTTGCCGCTCCTTCTGACATCATCAAGTACATGAACTTGGCTTGGAGATTCTCGGATGCGTTGCGAATCGACATTGCCATCTCATAACTACTTAGCCATGTTTCTGGATCCATAGTTGGCTCGTAATTCACTACTTTCCCTGGCTCTTTGAATTTTTCCGGGTAAGGCTCAGCTCTGATATTGTCCGAGAGACACTTGGGCCCCGCAAGAACGGTCGAGGCCGGCCTTGTTCTAGAAACGTGTGATACAGCGGGGGGCGCGGCTGGGCGCGGTGCTGCGGGAAGTCCATGCGCTGCAGACCCGGCCGCGGCCCTCCGAGCTCTGGAGCTGTCCACAACAGCCTGTGCTGCTGATGCTGCCTGAACGCGGGGAGGAGGCGGCATTTGCTGCTGCTCTTCCCTCCGCCGTGCTGAACTTGTTTGGATATTCCCTTGTTGCTGACTGACGTATGGCGTCCCGTGCATACCGCTTCTATGATCCGGATAATTGGCTTGCTGTGCCACCGCAGTGTGCAACAGATCGATGGCTTGCCGGGTCTTCTCTGCATGGGGTGACTCTCCCACAGGGATTTGATTTAACGCGAGTGTCGCCGCATACACATTGTCCATGGGATTATTGTAGTGACCGGCTGGTGTGCGAAATCGTGATGGTGGCGGTGGTGGTAGTTCGTTGCCGGTTGCGACTCTAGTCTGTGGTGGGGGTAACCCGGCCCGTTCATTTGCCGGATGTGTCCCTGCTGTCGCTGGTTGGGGTGCAGTTCCCTGGTTCACCACTGGTATCGGCTGATCCTGAGGTGTGACAAATAAAGTAGCCGGGTTAATAACCCCGCCCGTTGCTGGTAACCTAGTTTGATGCTTTTGATGTACTCTAGAAGTTTCCTCCCGGAGCCGAGTTTCCAGCGCATCCAGCTCACGCTGCCGCGTGGCCATCCCTTGCCTTTCTGCCTCTACTTGCCTTCTTTGCTGTTCCAGCGCACGACGAGCCACATCCAGATCCCTGACACGCTCCGCTGCGTTTTCTGGAGTGATAACCGTTGCAAGAACCGTGGGGTCCAGAATCAGATTATTATCGAATAGGGCCGGGTGGCGCGGGTTCGAAGGACCCGCCCCTGGTGTCCGGTTTCCCAGGAATCCGAACGTATTTGCATGCAACTCCTCGTCTGCTGCGTGGCTGGTCACTGATGCCGACTCTCCATCAACCCGGGCCAGAACCGGGTCTCCGTTAGCCGCGCCCGGCTGCTGGGCCAATGCCTGAGCCGCCCCGACTGCTGCTGCGGTTGCGTTCTGATGGGGGGATAGTAACCCGGTAGGCCCACTTCAAGATATAATCCGGCCCGAGGTGTGCTGAGTGATATCCGGCTTGGGGTAAAGAGATTATCGGAAGGCCCAAAGGCTTGTATGATTTGTAACCCGGATTGTGGGCTGCGGTAAGGGAAGTTAGGGTTTGTATGTGGAGTTCGAGTAGGACTCAAGATGTGCCTTGGAGGGCAAGTTAGGGGTGTACGGGTGCTTTATAAACCGTCCCCTAGGTTTAGTTTGCCAGAGATTCAAGTCATAGTTGTAACATCTGTTATCGAGTATCCAGCATAATTCATATTGAGATCCGGCGAGTTATTTTCCGGTTCTTAGATCGCTTTTCGCCATGTCTTCCTTCGAGCTAAACCATCTCCCGAATACCTGTGTCGACTTGCCCCAAGATCAGTTACCCCCGGTAACATCTGCCGTGATTATCCCACGACAGTTGGCGCCCACCGTGGGGCCTGCGTCCAAAGGTGTTTACATCACGGGAGAAGCTCGGAAGAACATGAAGAACTTTGTTGTCGGCGAGATCTACTCTGATGACGAAGGAAAAAGGATAGTGGACAATTCCGGGTGGGAGTTGGAGCCGGAGCACCTCGAATCCGGGTCCGCGGTATCGATTGGCCAAATCAGTATCTTCATCGGCATGGTACGTACGCTCGATTTAAAAGGACAATATCATGTGCATGTTACAGGGACTTCCAATAGGGACAAAAAGGCGTTAAAACAGACAGAGAATTCAGTTTCCTCGGCCACTCCGGGGTACTTGAGATGGGCAGAGCAAGAGGTAACATGGAGCAGAAGGGATCATCCGGAAGGAATAGAGCACCCTGGAACCCTGGCGTTAGTAGTCTCGCCACAGGTCAATGGTTATGAATTGAGAAAGGTATTGATGGACGGAGGGAGCAGCATCAACATCCTATATTGGGAAACCTTCTTGCGCATGAACCTCAAAGAATCTCAGCTACAGAAAAGTTCGACGGTTTTTCATGGAATCGTGCCGGGTCATTCGGCGCGCCCCGAAGGAAAAATTACATTGGAAGTAGCCTTCGGAGAGTCGGTAGATAACTATCGGGTAGAATGGCTCACGTTTGAGGTGGTCCGGTTGCACAGTCCTTACCACGCATTGTTCGGGAGACCAGCTTATGCTAGATTCATGGCTAGGCCGTGCTATGTATATTTGCAGTTAAAGATTCCAGGCCCCAAGCAGACCATCACTATCCATGGAAACCGGGATATAGCAGCAGAGTGTGATGAGGGAGATTCGGTGATGGCCGAGCAAGCCTGCTGAAAGGAAGAGCTTAAATATTACCGGTCTCAGGTGGATCCGGAAGATGGCACGGCATTGAGAAGACCAGATTCTGAAGACGAAAGAGTAAAATTTAAGGCGGCTCAAGACACCAAGAAAGTAGATTTTGTGGAAGGAGACCCCACCAAGCAGTTCACTATAGGGTCCAATTTGGAAGACGCGCAAGAAAAGGCCCTAGTGGAGTTTATACGCTCAAATGCGGATGTGTTCGCCTGGACACCTAGCGACATGCCGGGTATCCCCACCGAGTTGGCAGAGCACAGTTTGCATGTGGATCCCAGGGCCAGGCCTGTGAAGCAAGGTTTGAGAAAAATGAACGAGGAAAGGAGAAGAGCTATAGGTGAGGAAATCGCACGACTATTAACCGCAGGCTTTATCATGGAAGTATTTCACCCGGACTGGTTAGCGAATCCGGTTCTAGTGATGAAAAAGACAAATGAATGGAGGATGTGCATCGATTTCACGAGCCTCAACAAGCATTGCCCAAAGGATCCGTTCGCGCTGCCAAGGATAGACCAAATCATAGACGCGGTAGCCGGAAGCGACTTGCTATGTTTCTTGGACGCATATTCGGGATACCACCAGATTAAACTCAAAAGGGAGGATTGGGAAAAAACGTCATTTATAACCCCTTTTGGGGCCTTCTGCTACAAAACCATGACGTTTGGATTGAAAAATGCGGGCGCAACTTACCAGCGGTGTATTCAGAAGTGCTTCGAGGATCAAATTGGGCGTAACGTGCACGCGTATGTGGATGATGTGGTTATTAAGACCCGGAAAGCAGAGACATTTATTGATGATTTAAAAGAAACGTTTAAAAACTTGAGGAGGTATCAGATGAAGCTTAACCCAACGAAGTGTGTATTCGGAGTCCCGGCCGGGAAGTTACTTGGCTTTATAGTCTCCGAGAGAGGAATTGAGGCAAACCCGGATAAAATCAAGGCCATCCAGAATTTGAAGAAACCGGAAAATTTGAAGCACGTTCAAAAGCTCACGGGCTGCGTGGCAGCCCTGAGCCGGTTCATATCCAGGCTTGGAGAAAAGGCAATACCCTTGTACCGGCTTTTGCGGAAATCAGATAAGTTCGTATGGGATCAGGAGGCAGATGAGGCGTTTGAAGCACTAAAGAAGCAGTTATCTGAAGCGCCAGTACTAGCGGCGCCGGGTCCTAAAGAGCCTACGTTATTATACGTGACAGCCGGTCCCCGAGCCGTCAGCGCAGTAGTTGTCGTGGAACGCAAAGAAGATGGGAAAGGTTACCCGGTCCAGAGGCCGGTTTACTATGTCAGTGAGGTGTTATCGGAAGCGAAGGAGCGTTACCCGCATTGGCAAAAATTGGTGTTTGGGGTCTTTATGGCCAGCCGGAAGTTGAAGCCATATTTCCAAGAACATCCCATAACAGTGGTTAGTTCAATACCAATGTCGGATATCATCAGAAACTCGGATGCAACAGGCAGAATAGCCAAATGGGCAATAGAGATGGGAGATTATCATATCAGCTACGAGCCCAGATCGGCAATCAAGTCCCAGGCCTTGGTTGATTTCGTTAACGACTGGACGCACACTGGAATGGTTACCGCAGTTCCAAGTTCCGAGTCATGGACCATGCACTTCGATGGATCAAAGCAGTACGAGGGGTCAGGAGCCGGAGTGGTGCTGACATCGCCAAAGGGGGATAAACTAAGTTACGTGCTGCAGATTCACTTTGATTGCTCAAACAACGTGGCCGAGTATGAGGCTCTGTTGCATGGCTTGAAGGTAGCCAAGGAGATGAACATTAGAAGGATACGATGCTTTGGAGATTCGGATCTCGTGGTGCAGCAGGTATCAGGAACCTGGGACAGGAAGGACGCCACTATGGCAGCGTACCGCAGGGAGGTTGATAGGGTTGCCGGGTGTTTTTCCGGGTATGAAGTGGAGCACATAGACAGAAGAAAGAACGAGGCGGCGGACGCACTCGCCAGACTCGGCTCGCGCAGGGAGCCGGTTCCACCTAATGTTTTCGTGGACGAGCTATGGCGACCGTCAGTTAAATCCGAGTCTGAAGAAGAATTAGCAAATCGAGACCCGGACGTGGAGCTCGTGGCTACAATACGCGACGTCCCCGAGTGGACGGAGCCATATCTGGCATACTTATCACGGGGCGAACTACCAGAACAGGAGGTACTAGCAAGACAAATCGTGAGGCGGGCAAAAGGATACGCTATTATCAATGGAGAGTTGTACAAGAGAAGTGCGGCAGGAGTCTTTTTGCGCTGTGTGACACCAGAAGAAGGCCGACAGATTCTTAAGGAGATCCATGAAGGTGATTGCGGGCATCATGCGTCCACAAGGTCCCTTGTGGCCAAGGCCTATCGACATGGGTTCTTCTGGCTCACAGCTCTAGCAGACGCGGAACGGATAGTGGCAAGGTGCGACGGATGTCAAAGGTACGCTCGCCAAACTCATGTGCCGGCTATGGAGTTACGGACCATCCCATTAACTTGGCCATTCGCTGTTTGGGGTATGGACATGGTTGGCCCCTTCCATATGTCACCTTGCAAGAAGACGCACCTTTTAGTGGCTGTTGATAAGTTTACCAAATGGGTGGAGGTTATGCCGGTCACCAATTGCGAAGCGGCCACAGCAGTCAAGTTCCTGAAAAGAATTATATACCGGTTCGGATACCCCCACAGCATAATTACTGACAATGGAACCAACATGTCCCTTGGAGAGATGGAAAAATTTTGTGGCAGCAATGGAATCAGGCTTGATGTAGCATCAGTAGCACATCCGCAAGCCAACGGGCAAGTGGAGAGGGCGAACCAAGAGCTACTTCGTGGATTGAAGCCAAGACTGAGGGTTCCTTGTATCAGGGTCGCTGGGGCATGGGTTGAAGAACTTCCTTCCGTGGTCTGGGGTATTAACACTACACCCAACCGATCCACCCAGATGACACCTTTCTTCATGGTCTACGGCGCAGAAGCGGTATTACCAAGCGACATCATTCATGATTCACCAAGAGTGACAGCTTATGTGGAAGTAGAGAACGAGAAAACCCGGCAAGACGCCGTGGATATGTTAGAAGAACAAAGGGAGCAAGCCTTGGAAAGATCAGCCATATATCAGCAGGACTTGCGAAGATATCATAGCCGGCGGGTGAAAAGCCGGGTCTTCCAGGAGGGAGACTTGGTCCTGCGCTTGGTTCAGACAAACGAGGGAAAGCACAAACTATCGCCACCATGGGAAGGACCTTTCATCGTAAGCCGGAGTCTGCATAATGGGTCATATTACTTGATAGATGCAAGAGAAGAATCGGCCACAATCAACGACACTGCTCACACTACTGCACCTATGCAAGAGAGAGATAGACGATGGAACGTGGCTCAGCTACGTCCGTACTATACTTAGCAGAAAACGATGTAACAGGCAGTAGGTTTCAGACGCACTCTTTTCCTATCCGGGGCACCCTTGGGGACTGGATGGGTTTTTAATGAGGCGGCTTGCTGACCTAATTTTCTCATATCAAATAAAAAGGAGGTTATCAGGAAAAGAGGCAATTGTCATTATACGGTGTGCGTATTTAGGTCTTGAGGGCTGGTTGCTCCTATAAGCACAGCTGCAAACTCAAAAAAGACCCGGCCTTGATGCCAATGAGTTATAGGGGCCGTCACTCGAAAAAACGAGTGCGGCTACAATCTTATAACCGGACAAAGAAGTCCAAATTTCTCGGCTATTCTTACTTAAGCTCGATGTGACTCGCAACAAAGTGGCATGATTCGTTCGCTTACGATTAATGTCGGTCATGAGACCCAAACGGGACTTGCTTGACCCCGTTTTCGTATTGATGTAACAACATGGTATCCACGCGGAAGCCGGCTTATAGTACAAGGTAGTTGAAAGGGTCATCTAAACCACAAGTCATGCAGAGTATAAGGCTAGCAGCCGGAAACTCAACGATTATCAAGCATAACTTCAAACGTCATAAAAAGTTGTCCTGAAGTCTTGGGCATTTAGCGACAGGCAATTCGTTTCCTTGAAAAGAAACAATCACGTGTCCCAGACGTGGAAACCCGGGCTGGGGGACTTGGGAGCTCTGAAGAAGAAACAGCGTAATCCAGCCGATAAAATTCCAACGAGCCATGCATCCGGGTCTCGGGGGCTTAGGGATCCGGGTGAAAGCCCATTCCCCAGATGTCAACGAAACCCGGAGGTTGGGTCTCGCCAAGGAAAGCATAAAAAAAAAGGGGAGGTAAAGGTACAAGGTATCAAGAATAAAGTAAGTGGGTATCAAGAACAAGCGGGTGCAAAGACACATTAATCAAAAGCCCAAAGGGGCGCAAAGTGCATCGGGAGTATAAGCAAAAATATTACAAAAACCCTAAAGTATCAAAAGAGCACAGGCGCTCCGCTTAAAACAAGTAATAAAGCTGTTTTGACGACGCTTTGCCGACTAACGCATATGGAATGACAGGCGATATTCATTACTTCAAGCTGCAGGATCCATCTTGGCCTTGCCCTTGTTGCCGCTGGTGGTGGCGGCGCCACTCGGATTAGTAGCAGTTCCGGGTTGCGAAGCTGCAGGAGCAGAGTCGGCATCGGCCTTCTTGGCAGCTTCGTCCCTTGTCTTGAGCGCCTCCTCCCTCCAACGGGCAAGCATATCGAACGGCTGGGGGCGGTTCGCCTTGACAACCTTGTCATTAGCATCATAAGCAGGGAGAATCTCATCAATCTCTAAGCTGTCAGCGATAACGCTAGCCGGATGGCGGACTTCTTTCTGAATAGCCTTGAAGTCCTTTGGCAAAAACTTGGACCCATCCAAGTTGAACTCCGGAAATCCACTCATAAGTTTGGCCAGTTGTAGCTTGGGGGCGTAGGCTTTAGCCAATGCGAGCCCCCGGGTTACCCCAAATCGGCAGGAGGACCGTTTCCAGTGCCAAATCCACTCGGGGATCGTGGAGCAGAATTCCAGTAATTTCTTCATATTATCTGGCTTGACATCCGGCAGTCGCAACTCATCAAGTATCCAGCTAACTCCGCCGCAAAGTTGGCGAAGAGTGTTTTTGATGGTTTTTAGCTTAGCAGTGTCATCTTCTTCGGGGGCAGCATCACTTGGGCCTGCTAAAGGGGTAAAAGGAGCAAAGATAATAAGTAAGCAAGCACAGTGATTCATATCAAAGAAATCCGGGTCATAGAAAAGGTGAAATTTAAAAATCTTACCGGTCGCGGTACGATGAACGTCGGCAATTTGCACGGAAAGTGTTGTCAGTTTGTCCTTAGCCTTGTGAGCCCTTTTCCTGTACCTTTTCGTCATTTTTTGGCACCTGCGAGCTTCAGTCTCCGCAGCTTCACGAAGGGCCGTTTCTTTTTCAATACGCTTGGTGGACTTGGCCAGTTTCTTCTCCAACTGTGAAACATAGTCCTGTAAGGAAGCATGAAGAGGGATTAGCCAGAAACATTATACAAAAGTTCCAAGCAAGTTACTTAGTAATTTACTCGGAACTTGGGGACTATGTGTGGAAACAATTGGTATTACTCGGGATTACCTCGTGCTTGGTTATTAAGGCGTCCAGTATGTTTTCTTCATCACCCTTCAAGGTATGGAGGGCATCTAGCATTTGCGCAAAGGTCATGTCTTCAGGGCGAAGTCGAGAAGGGCCGGAAGATTGGTCTTCCTGTTGAAAGGTTGCTCCGGGTCTGGGGGTCGAAACCCGTACCGTTTGAGTGTCCGGGTTAGGAGAACCCGACTTGGTCTCCAAAATGATATCTTCATCCACCTCCTCAGAAGGCTGGGGTGATGCAGTTTTTGGTGGAGGTGGGTCCTTAAAAGGGTCTTCTTTGTTTCCATCCTCGGCCTCGTCCTCAACCTCAATGTCCATGTTATTACTCGGCTTCTCCTCCCCCTGCCTTTCTGCTTCAGGAATATCCGGGTCACTCAGCGTAACTGTGGCGCTGAAAGGAGAAAAGGAGACATTGATTAGTGGAATGTATGGAAAAAAGAAAGATACCAAGTACGAGGGAATGTAAGCAAAGGTAGTTTACCCGGTATTCACAGCATAGTCCGGGGGAAGCTCGCAGCTGGAGGCGGATGACGTTGGTAAAAGCACCGGTTGCGGTACGCGAAATTGCCCGGCGAGTGGATGACTAGGAGATGGATGACGTTGAGGAGATTGGGAAGGTTGAGCTGGAGGGGTGCTGGCTCGACGAGCGGGTGAGGTGGAGATACCCGGGTTAAGGGGATCATCCCCCGGAGAACTCCGGGTCACCCTGCGTTTAGTCGGGAGAGGGTCCTTCAAGAAGGATGAATGTGATAATCGCACATTAAGTTCACGCATAGTGGCAAAGGAGTAAGGCGCACAAGACATGGAAGAGAAGGGAACCTTTTCAACTACCCCTCTAGCTTTCCTTTTGTTTCCAACTAGGGGTTCTTGGTCAGACTCGGTGGCTTCCGGGTCATTTTCTTCTTCCTCCTCTTCGTCCTCTGACCCTGAAAGCCGAGTAAGTATCAGATAAGAAAGGACGAGTGGTAAGAAAGGTGGCACAGATGAAAGGCAGATGTAAAAGGTCATGAAAGAGTACCCTCGTCGTCATCAATGGACTCGTTTTCCCCTTCGGGGTCTTGGGAGGGAGGAGAGTTCTCGACCTTCCAGAAGGGATCGTCAGCCTGTGAACAAGTAAATGCAGGTAGTGATTAGAGACTATAGCGGGTAAGAGTGCTGAAACAAGAAAAAGGGGGTCAGATCTTACCGCTGGAGCGGGATTCTCCCGAGTAAACGGGGGTAACCCGGTAGCGTTCTTTATAACATCTAGCCTCTCCATCAGGAAACCCTTGATAGTCTTGTTGGTGTTGCCAGCAGGGAAGTTCTTGGTGGAGTAGCGGAGGGAGTCCGTGATGTGACCCGAGTACTCGTGTAGCAACTTCGAACGGATGGAGTTGGGATGAACCCGGAAATCTACCCAAGTCTTTATTAGATTAAGCCCAATAAGGCCATGGGCTGATAGGGCTGCTAGTTTGGCCAAAAGGGGCTGAATGGCTTCCCTATCAGGCTCGGGTGCGAAAGCGCTAAAAGACTCGGAGGGTTCAAAGAGGCTCTCCGAGTAACCCGGCAATTTCCTCTCACCATCTGGAGAAGTGTCATGGCAATAGAAGAAAGATAGTTGCCAGTTGTTGACGTGGGAGTTCAAGTTAAGAGGTGGCATTAGTGAGTGCTTGCGGCGCTGAATGGATACCCCGCCACAGGTAAGAAGAGCTCCGTCATTGCTCTCGCGACATAGCTCGCATTGGAATAACTCAATAAAAAGATCCAGGCTTGGTGGAATGCATAAGTAAGATTCGGACAAGACTATGAAGTGGGTGATATTCAACATAGAGTTAGGCCCTATGTCGAACACCCGGAGGCCGTAGTGGCTTAAGATTTCCCGGAAGAAAGGGTGACCCGGAGGACGGAATCCCCGGGTCACGTGCTCGGTAAAACAGATTACCTCATTCCCGGCAGGAGTAGGACGGGTCTCATCGTCAGGAGCTCTCCAATGTATCTCCTGTTGAGAGGGAAGAATTCCTAATTCGGCCATTCCTTCCAGCTTGGCCTTCGTCGTTGAAGACCGACCCAGTTGGCAGAAGTGGTTTGAGGGGTCTTGGTCGAAGCCGGGTGCCTTCCCTGTCTTTTCGGAGCCATGGAGTTAACCTGCAAGGGACAAGAGATGTAGGGAGTAAAGATTCGGAATATCAGATTATCCGAGTTTGGGAATATCGAGACACTGCGAAGGCTAAAATAATACCCGGATAATGTGCTACGAGGTTAAGTGTGGAGGATTTTCCGGGTTACAGATGAGGTTGAGTAAATTGTTAATTACTTACGTATGAAGGTGGGTTGGGCGAACATGGATGGTTGCCCATACTTTTATTGCGAAGAAAATAGCTGGAAAAAGAAGGTTTCTCGGATGTTAATGGGACAAGCGGAAAAAACAAGGTGGAACGGATCTAGGTCAAAAAGCTTGCGAGCGATCTTATATAAAGTTGGCGGTTGAAAAAGGTGCGGGGATGAATTGCGACTATGCATCAGGTGCTTAAAGGAGCTGAGGACTACCGAAGCGGCTTGATTTGACGATGCCGGAAAGATAATTTACGGGTTGATCCAGATCCGATCCAAGTCAAATTGAAAAGATTGCAAGGTTCAATTGGACGATTGAGAGAGGCTTACCGAAGAGATTGATGTCCGAAATGAGGGAGATGCGAGGTGCGGCTTGAGTATTGTTCCCCCGCCCTCGATGAGAGAAACGAAGGTGCGACGACAATGCGCGATGGCGGCGCGGGATGGCTCGAGGTCGAGTGCGGCCGGCAATGGTCTTATCTGTTGTAGTGTGCGTAAGCTCCGGCGGCGGAAGCTGCGAGGGAGCAAGGAGAAAGGGTCTGATGAGGTGAGGTGAAAGGCTTAGGGTTACTTTCGATTGATATTTATAAGGAAGGAGGTGGGCTCACCCCCGCGACTGGAAAACCGGAAGTTACGGGACAGTAATTATCCGTGCGGATTTGGTGGTGCGCGCGCCCGGAATGGAGTGAGATGTTTCGTTGGCGGAGGAAGTTTAACCTACCCCGGGATATCTGGGACCGGTATCGTGAGTAGAATTTTGGCATTTTGGGGTTCAGATGTGGAAAGGCGTGTTAGGCATTCAGGGGGGAATCGAGTTATCACATGGCCGCCATGGAGCTGCGCCTAACCATCTATCGAAGCAATTTAACTCGGTCCCCATAAACTT
This sequence comes from Alopecurus myosuroides, assembly GCA_028641055.1. Lineage (NCBI taxonomy): Eukaryota > Viridiplantae > Streptophyta > Magnoliopsida > Poales > Poaceae > Alopecurus > Alopecurus myosuroides. The sequence goes on along the minus strand of CM054057.1, from coordinate 282,375,213 downwards.
GGGTGTTTCATATCTTTTTCAGGGTATAGCGAGAGCTTCAAGGATGAATCTGTGAAACCCGCGCTATCCTGGGGACTACTGATGGGGGGATAGTAACCCGGTAGGCCCACTTCAAGATATAATCCGGCCCGAGGTGTGCTGAGTGATATCCGGCTTGGGGTAAAGAGATTATCGGAAGGCCCAAAGGCTTGTATGATTTGTAACCCGGATTGTGGGCTGCGGTAAGGGAAGTTAGGGTTTGTATGTGGAGTTCGAGTAGGACTCAAGATGTGCCTTGGAGGGCAAGTTAGGGGTGTACGGGTGCTTTATAAACCGGCCCCTAGGTTTAGTTTGCCAGAGATTCAAGTCATAGTTGTAACATCTGTTATCGAGTATCCAGCATAATTCATATTGAGATCCGGCGAGTTATTTTCCGGTTCTTAGATCGCTTTTCGCCATGTCTTCCTTCGAGCTAAACCATCTCCCGAATACCTGTGTCGACTTGCCCCAAGATCAGTTACCCCCGGTAACATCTGCCGTGATTATCCCACGACACGTTCCCTTGGTTGAGATTGGCCGCGGGGGCCGTATAGACTGCAACTCGGCGTACGATACCCGGTGTAAATTCATGTTGTTCTTCCTCGCCGTTATCCTCCACATATCGGTTTTCCAGCAGATCCAGGATAGACCCGGTATAATCTTCTCTTTCGACCCGGTCGCGCGGGGTCCATGCCGGCTCCTCCGGCTGTTCCCACTTCGCGATGGGTTCTTCTGCCGGATGTGTCGTTCCAATCGATTCTTCATCATCTGATCAGATAGAAGTGGCTTCTCCTGGCACAGAATCAGATCCAATATTGTCAGGGATCGAACCGGAAGTACATACCATACCAATGAAGACGCTGATCCGGCCGATTGTCACGACGGATCCGGATTCGAGGTGATCCGATTCTGGCCCCCAGCCGGAATCGTCCACCGTCGTTTCTCCTTTGTGGTCGATGTAGATCTCGCCGACGACAAGATTCTCCATGTTCTTCCGAGCTTCTCCCGTGATGTAAACACCTTTGGACGCAGGCCCCACGGTGGGCGCCAACTGTCGTGGGATAATCACGGCAGACGTTACCGGGGGTAACTGATCTTGGGGCAAGACGACACAGGTTTTTGGGAGAGGGTTTAGCTCAGAGGAAAACATGATGCAACTCGATCTGGTAGCCGGCAATCAAAGTCGCCGAGTCTCCGATCTTGATATAATAACTCAACTCTGGGATTACACTAGATGCTCGATAGACGCATCCTGGATCCTACCCGGACACGGCGCACAAACCCTAACTTTCCTTTATCATAACCCACAACCCGGGTTACTGGGCCTACAAGCTTGGGCCTTCTGCAAGTCTCCTTATCCTTAGCCGGATCCTGCGCAGCGTCCTTTGGGCCGGGTTACTCCTTGGAGTATGGCCTACCGGGTTATCATCCCCCCATCACTTCCCTTGCATCTATCAAGTAATATGACCCATTATGCAAATTCCGGCTTATGATAAACGGTCCTTCCCAGGGTGGTGATAACTTGTGCTTTCCTTCGTTCGACTGTACCAGGCGCAGAACCAGGTCTCCTTCCTGGAAGACCCGGGTTTTCACGTGCCGGCTATGATACCTTCGTAAATCCTGCTGATATATGGCTGATCTTTCCAGGGCTTGTTCCCTTTGCTCTTCTAACATATCCACAGCATCTTGCCGGGTTTTTTCATTTTCTACTTCGACGTATGCTGATACTCGTGGTGAATCATGAATAATATCACTCGGTAGTACTGCCTCCGCGCCATAGACCATGAAGAAGGGTGTCATCTGAGTAGATCTATTAGGCGTGGTATTGATACCCCAAACCACAGAAGGAAGTTCTTCGACCCATGCGCCAGCTGCCCTGATACAGGGGACTCGTAATCGTGGCTTTAATCCGCGAAGCAATTCTTGGTTTGCCCTCTCCACTTGTCCATTGGCCTGCGGATGAGCCACTGATGCAACATCAAGCCGGATTCCACTGTTGCCACAGAACTTCTCCATCTCTCCAAGGGACATGTTGGTTCCATTGTCAGTAATTATGCTGTGGGGATACCCGAACCGGTAGATAATCCTTTTCAGGAACTTGACTGCTGTGGCTGACTCGCAATTAGTAACTGGCATAACCTCAACCCACTTGGTAAACTTATCAATAGCCACCAAAAGATGTGTCTTCTTGCATGGTGACATATTAAAGGGGCCAACCATGTCCATACCCCAGACAGCGAACGGCCAAGTTAACGGGATGGTCCGTAACTCCATAGCCGGCACATGGGTTTGGCGAGCGTACCTTTGACATCCGTCACACCTTGCTACCAATCGTTCCGCATCTGCTAGAGCTGTGAGCCAGAAAAATCCGTGTCGATAAGCTTTAGCCACAAGAGATCTTGTGGACGCGTGATGTCCACAGTCGTCTTCGTGGATTTCCTTAAGAATATGTCGGCCTTCTTCTGGCGCTACGCAGCGCAAAAAGACCCCTGCTGCGCTTCTCTTATATAATTCCCCATTGATGATAGAATATCCCTTTGCTCGCCTCAAAATTTGCCTTGCTAATACCTCCTGCTGTGGTAACTCGCCTCGCGATAGGTAGGCCAAAAACGGTTCTGTCCATTCGGGAATAGTACGTACAGTGGCCACAAGTCCTGAATCCGGGTCTTGACTTGCCAGTTCCTCCTCTGACTCGGTTTTAACTGATGGTCGCCATAATTCATCCAGGAAAACGTTAGGTGGAACCGGCTCTCTGCGCGAGCCGAGTCTAGCGAGTGCGTCGGCTGCCTCATTCTTTCTTCTGTCTATATGCTCCACCTCATACCCGGAAAAACATCCTGCAACCCTATCAACTTCCCTGCGGTATGCTGCCATACTTGCGTCCTTTCTATCCCAAGTTCCTGACACCTGCTGTACCACAAGGTCCGAATCTCCGAAACACCGTATCCTCTTGACGTTCATCTCCTTGGCTGCCCTTAGGCCGTGCAATAGGGCCTCATATTCGGCCACGTTGTTGGAACAGTCACAGTGAATTTGTAGTACGGAACTCAATTTATCTCCTTTGGGTGACGTTAGCACCAGCCCAGCTCCTGATCCCTCGTATTGCTTAGATCCATCGAAGTGCATGATCCATGATTCGGAATTTGGAACCGTCGTAGTCATGCATGTATGTGTCCAGTCGTTAACGAAATCAATTAAAGCTTGGGATTTGATTGCTGACCTGGGTTCGTAGTTGATGTGATAATCCCCCATCTCTATCGCCCACTTGGCTATTCTTCCCGTCGCGTCCGAGTTTCTGATGATATCCGACATTGGTATTGAACTAACCACTGTTATGGGGTGTTCTTGGAAATACGGCTTCAACTTCCGGCTAGCCATAAAGACCCCGAACACCAACTTTTGCCAATGCGGATAGCGCTGCTTTGCTTCTGATAATACCTCGCTGACGTAATAAACCGGTCTCCGAACCGGGTAACCCTTCCCATCCTCTTTGCGCTCCACAACAACTACTGCGCTGACGGCTCGGGGGCCAGCTGCCACGTATAGCAACATAGGTTCTTTAGGACCCGGAGCCGCTAGTACTGGTGCTTCAGATAACTGCTTTTTTAGTGCTTCAAACGCCTCATCCGCCTCTTGATCCCATACGAATTTATCTGATTTCCTCAAGAGCCGGTACAAGGGTATTGCTTTTTCTCCGAGCCTGGATATGAATCGGCTCAAGGCTGCTACGCAGCCCGTGAGTTTTTGAACATGCTTCAAATTTTCCGGCTTTTTCAGACTCTGGATGGCCTTAATTTTGTCCGGGTTTGCCTCGATCCCTCTCTCGGAAACGATAAAGCCGAGTACTTTCCCGGCTGGAACTCCGAACACGCACTTTGTCGGGTTAAGCTTCATCTGATATCTCCTCAAATTTTTGAACGTCTCCTTTAGATCATCGATAAATGTCTCCGCCTTCCTGGTCTTGATGACCACATCATCCACATAGGCATGGACGTTGCGTCCAATTTGGTCCTCGAAGCACTTTTGAATACACCGTTGGTAAGTTGCACCGGCGTTCTTCAATCCAAACGTCATAGTTTTATAACAGAAGGCCCCAAAAGGGGTTATGAATGATGTTTTCTCCCAATCCTCCCTCTTGAGCTTAATCTGATGATACCCGGAATATGCGTCCAGGAAGCATAATAGATCGCTTCCGGCTACTGCGTCTATAATCTGATCTATCCTTTGTAGCGCGAACGGATCCTTTGGGCAATGTTTGTTGAGACTCGTAAAATCAATGCACATCCTCCACTCATTGGTCTTTTTCATTACTAGAACCGGGTTTGCCAACCAATCCGGGTGAAATACTTCCATGATAAAGCCGGCTGCCAATAGCCGAGCGATCTCTTCGCCTATAGCCTTCCTTCTTTCCTCATTCATTTTCCTCAAACCCTGCTTCACGGGCCTGGACTTGGGATCCACATGTAAACTGTGCTCGGCCAGCTCTGTAGGGATACCCGGCATGTCGCTAGGTGTCCAGGCGAACACGTCTGCATTTGAACGAATAAACTCCACAAGTGCCTTCTCCTGCTCTTTTCCCAAATTAGACCCTATGGTAAATTGCTTAGTGGAATCACCTTCGACAAAATCTATCTTCTTGGTGTCTTGTGCTGCCTTGAATTTTGCTCTCTCATCCTCAGTATTCGGCCTTTTCAAGGCTGTTCTATCATCCGGATTTACTTGAGACCGGTAATATTCGAGTTCTTCCTTTCTGCATGCTTGCTCGGCCATAACCGAATCTCCTTCATCACACTCAGCCGCTATATCCCGGTTCCCATGTATGGTGATGGTCCGTTTAGGACCCGGGATCTTTAGCTGCAAATACACATAGCACGGCCTAGCCATGAATTTGGCATAAGCCGGTCTTCCAAACAGCGCGTGATAAGGACTGCGCAATTTGACCACCTCGAACGTGAGCCACTCAACTCGATAATTATCCGTCGATTCTCCAAAAGCAACCTCCAAGGTGATTTTTCCCTCGGGGCTCGCCGAGTGACCTGGCACGATCCCATGAAAGATTGTCGAACTTTTCTGTAACTGGGACTCTTTGAGACTCATGCGTAAGAAGGTTTCCCAATAAAGGATGTTGATGCTACTTCCACCGTCCATCAGGGCCCTTTTCAGTTCATAACCATTAACCTGTGGAGCAACCACCAATGCCAAGACTCCTGGACGCTCTACTCTTTCCGGGTGATCTCTTCTGCTCCACGTTACCTCTTGTTCCGCCCATCCGAGGTATCCCGGCGCAGCCGAGGAAACCGAGTTTACCGCTTGCTTTAATGTCTCTTTGTTCCTGCTAGAAGTTCCTGTAGTATGCACATGATATTGTCCCTTTAAATCAGGCGTACGTACCATACCGATGAAGATGTTGATCCGGCCGATCGTCACCATAGATCCGGACTCGAGGTGATCCGACTCTGGCCCCCAGCCGGAATCGTCCACCATCTTTTCTCCTTCGCGGTCGATGTAGATCTCTCCCACGACAAGATTTTCCATGTTCTTCCGAGCTTCTCCCGTGATGTAAACACCTTTGGACGTAGGCCCCACGGCGGGCGCCAACTGTCGTGGGATAATCACGGCAGATGTTACCGGGGGTAACTGATCTTGGGGCAAGACGACACAGGCGTTTGGGAGAGGGTTTAGCTCAGAGGAAAACATGATGCAACTCGATCTGGTAGCCGGCAATCAAATTCGCCGAGTCTCCGATCTCGATGTAATAACTCAACTCTGGGATTACACTAGATGCTCGATACCAAACGATATTGCTAGGGTTCTTAGATCTCTGTTTAAACTAGACCTAGGGGTCGGTTTATAAAGCACCCGTACCCCCTTGGCCCTATTTTCCAAGGCGCAGCTTGAATCCTACCCGGACACCACTTACTAACCCAAACTTTCCTTACCGTAACCCACAATCCGGGTCACGAAGCCTACAAACTTTGGGCCTTCCAGAAGCATCATTACTCTTAACCAGATTGTGCACCGTGTTCCTTGGGCCGGGTTACGCCTTGGAGTTGGCCTACCGGGTTATTATCCCCCCATCAGCATCCCCCATCGAGGTCCCCTTTTCCCACCTGCTCCATCCCTCCATAAATCCGCCCCACTCCCTCTCCTCAACCCTAACCCTAGCCTCTCTTCCCTCCTCCCGCCGCCGCCCCTCTCTTCTTCCTCCCTGGACCCTTTCCCTTCTCTGAAACTTTTCTTCTGAATCCGCACCACACCCACCATGGCCGGAAGTTGGGGAGGATGGTGCGGTCGCCGTGCTCGTCGTCGGGCCGTGATCTCAGCGGGAATGGAAACGGGGCAGTGCCCTCTCCATGCTCGTCTCCTCGGCCGGTCCTGGGAGGCACCAGGGAGGCCACGCCGTCGCCGCTTGCCGCCGCGTTTTTCCGGCCGCCGTCCAGCCGACAGTCTGCGCTTCTTCGTCCACCTCCCCGACGCCCTGCTCCTCTTCGTCGCCGACACCCCCACTGTGAGCCCCTCCCCCGTTCCCCTCTTTTTCCCTCTCGTTGCCTCCTGCATAGGCTTGTTCCTTGCGAGTAGGACAGCCGTCGGCCATGGCTGCCCTGGGTACAAGAACGTCCAGGAGCAGCTGCTCCTCCGGCTTCTCGTGCACGCGTGTACGCTGCAGATCCTGCACGCCCGCACGTACAAGCGCTTCCACGCCCAGCAGAGGCAACCCAGCAGCTGCACCCGGCACCCTCCGTCGCGCTCAAGGGAGGCCGGCATCGATCTCCGTCCTCGTTGCCTGATTGTCCGTTGCTGAATTCCGAATCTGGGCTGTAGAAAATTCAGTTACGTGCGCCCGATATACTTCATTCTACTTTTTTTTCTCTTTCAATCACAAGTGATTCGCTGGCACAGTGGTTCGAGCATCCGTCTGCGCTCGCTAGATCGCGGGTTCAAATCCCATCCGAGGCACAAAGCCTCTTCTTTTGTTTATCTGAATTCTGGAGGCCATGTCTTTTGGTTCAGTTATCTCCACACGGGCTGTTCTAGTAGTTCAGTTTCGTGTTTTGTCAACAACGCTCGTGTAGTCTAGTGGTTGATGGTTCGATCTGCTAACTTGGAGGCCCAAGTTCAAATCCCACGGGCAGCATTCTATTTTGCCATTTTTTTTCCATAAAATGCTACTATTTTTATAAATGCTATAACTTTGTCATGTTAACTCCAAATATCACAAAATTTATGTCTAGAATTATCAGAAAAATGTAAGGAACATGAATTTTCCATCCATACTCATGATTGCACTTTGTTTCCTGCACTCCTAGTTGTTTTATGCATGTTCACTAATTATCAACATATGGAATGTGTTGGGGCACTTTAATTCAATTGTTTGCCCTATTCCATTTAACCTTGTTCCACCCACCTACCTGTTGTTTACCATGCTAATCAACATTTAAATTGATGGTTACCTAAACAACTTGAACCAATCCCTATTTCTCCGGACTCCGGTTCCGATTAAATTGCTTAAGTTGTTTCCTCTCATGCATCTTGCCATATCATGCATATAAAATAGGATCATGCTGGATCTTTTGCCGTAGAAGTAATTGTTGCATCCGGTGTTTGTTCGAGGTTCGTTGCTTCTTCGCGGATAGGACGTTGAGATGATGTGAGCAACGACAAGTTCTGCGGATGTACCTCTACTTGCTGGATTCCAGGCAAGTATACTCACTTGCTGCCAAATGGCTTCCTTTCATCACTTGTTACCGATTCTTTCCGTTGTTCTTATTCTAGCCTTATGTTCGATGCTTGTGTCTCGATCCTATCATATGTTTACCTTGCAGCCCTGATATAGCCTTTCCTTCCACTTCCTATTAACTGTTGCTTGTTTACCTTGTTGGCCCTCGTGTCGTAGTTGCATGCTTAGATTTGTTTGTGCTCGAGTCTTGTTATCCTTTGTTGTATCACCTATTTAGTTGATAGTTGGGTTTCAATTCAATCAACAACATGTTAATGTCTGGGGTAACAATAATTTGATGATAAGGCACCGGCAGGAGGCCCGGGTTAGGGTTTTGAAGCCTGCTAGTGTCGCCCCTAATTAGGAAAAGGGTCTTGTCTACTGATCCATGATGAGCGTGCTCACCGCATCCGGGTGGTGGTATGGAACCCCCCTCGACTTAGACCTGATTTGCAGCCTGTCTGAAGAGCCACACTTAGTTCGGGTGTTCCATTTGCTCCTTGCATAATGGGTTGGCCCCCCTTGGTTACTGGTGATGATGATGATGATGATGCATATAGGGCGAGGCCTGTATTGCCGGGGTGTTGCGTCATGCGGGAGTTTTGCACACTTGCGCTGAGTATTCGGCTGCGTGGCTGGGACCTTATAGCTCCGTGGCTCCTAGGATGGGTTGTAGAGACGGTTTGGGTCGTGTCGAGCCAACCTGAGTTTTAGTTGGTGGCTTGAGTGTGTACGGGTACTGGAGCACACCCTGCAGGGATAAATCTTCTCGAGAAGCCGTGTTGTCCGCGGTTATGTGACGACTTGGTGAAAGTACTGGCTAACAAGTACTCAGACAACTTACCCCTAATTAATAATAATTTGACTAGTAGTAGGAATATTGTCACAATAACCTGATGTCACCCTAACCAACAGTGTGAGTTATCCTTGGGTTGCTTCCTTAGAAGGGGGTAACATTGGATGGGTTTGTTTGAGGTTAGTTGTAGTTGGTTACGATACGCTATCTTATCCCCCTCTTTTAGCCGGATGTTGTAGTGAGTTTCTGTAGTTGGTTAGTGCAGCCCGCTGCCGCTTATTTGCAACAACCCCTTCCTTTCCGTTGACCCAAAGTATTTGTATCTTGTGATGATTGGTTACGCTGGTATCTTGTGAGTATGGGTTTATCCACTTGCCAGTACTTAACCGTACTGACCCACGAATCCTTTTTCGTGGCTGCATATTCAATATTGCAGTCAACAGGTTTGAAGTCTGACGATGTTAGCTTGGGAATCCCTCCGGCTTGGCCTGGGCAGGGATTGGACGCTCTCGGTTATCTTCAGGACTCTTAGTCCAATTTGTATCTTGTCCGTAGACGGACGATATGTTGTTTCTTCCGCTGTTATTTGGATCTTTGTATTGTATCAGTTGTATCCTTGACTCGTTTGAGTCTTCTTGTATATATCTTTTCTGTTGTTGTTGCGGAATATTCGTGAACTGTTGTAATGTTATCACACGTGGCAACCTGGAATCGGTTATTATGTGGATTTTGGCGGGAATGCCGAAATCTGCATAGTGCCCGATCTCGGGGCGTCACAGCTAGCTACGGTGATAACCCCGGAGAACGCAGCGGCACGTGCTAGGGATCTGGATGTAGCCCGCCGTGCATTAGAGCAGTAAAGGAGAGAAGTGGAAGTAGAAAAGCAAGGGGTAGCCACGCGCCGACGCGAGCTGGAAGCGTTGGAGAACCGGCTCCGGGTTGAATCAACTAGGATGCATCAGAGATACCAAACAAGGTTACCAGCCACGGGTGGAGTCCTAAACCCGGCTGCGCTATTCATCACCCCCCAGGATCAGCCAATCCCGGCCGCGAATCAAGAAACTATACATCAGCCCGCGGCCGGAGGAGGACAACCGGTAAACGTACAGGACGGGTTACCCACACAACAGGCTGGGGTCACTGTTGGCAACACAGCACCACCACCATCACGATTTCGCACGCTGCCAGGACACTTTAACAATCCCATGGATAACGTATACGCAACAACATTGGCATTGGATCGCATCCCCGTGAGAGAGTCCCCCCACGCGGAGGAGACCCGGCGGGCGATAGATTTGTTGCGCACGGCAGTGGCTCAGCAAGTCAATTACCCGGATAATAGGAGTGGAATGCATGGAACACTATATATCAGCCGGCAACATGGCAATACCGGCAATATTCAGTCAAGTTCAGCGCGACGGAGGGCAGAGCAGCAGCAAATGCCGCCTCCTCCCCGCGTCCAAGCAGCACCAGCAGCATCAGCAGCACAAGCTATTGTGGATAGTTCCAGAGCCAGGTGAGCCGCGGCCGGGTCTGCGGTACATGGGCCTGCGGCAGCGCCGCGCCCAGCCGCGCCCCCCGCGGGATCGCATGTTTCCCGAGTGAGGCCAGTACTGACTAATCTCGCTGGGCCTAAGTGTCTGTCGGATAATATCAGGGCTGAGCCTTACCCGGATAAATTCAAGGAACCGGGTAAAGTGGTGAATTATGAGCCGACTATGGATCCAGATACATGGTTGAGCAGTTATGAGATGGCTATGTCGATTCGCAACGCATCTGAAAATCTTCAAGCCAAGTTCATGTACTTAATGATGTCAGAAGGAGCAGCAAAGTTGTGGTTCAACAATTTACCTGAAGGATCTATCAAATCATGGAGTTAATTGAAAACTGCGTTTATCAAGAACTTTCACGGAACATGCAGGAAGTTGTTTACTATCGACGATCTAGAACGGTGTGTGCAAAAGAAGGGAGACTCGGCGCGCAGCTGGGTGCGCCGGGTTATGGAGATACTTCACTCATCCACGGATATTCAGCCAAATGATGTGTTACAAGCTATGGCCAAGACATGCAAGTATACACCTTTAGTGCAAAAGCTAACTCGCCTGAAATCTAGTCGGAATGCTTCAGAGGTTACGATGGGAGAACTAATGGACGCATGCAACAAGCATGCTGCTACGGATACTACAGAAGAGGACGTTGACGATAAGAAAACAAAAGCAAATACGAGCAATAATGGAAGAGCCGGCAATGGATCTACGCCGGGTAACAATGGAGGGAATAATGGAAACAACCAGAATAAACGCCCGTTTGAGGGGAGTTCCGAGTTTGTCGCCAGCACAGAAGCCGGGTCTTCGAGACCCAGAGCAGAAGGAAATTTCAACGGAGGAAACTTTAATGGAGGAAATTACCAGGGTCCGCCAAGGCCGTGAAACCACTGGGATGTCTACAAGATGACGTGCCCGCGACACAGCAAGAACGGTAGACCGGCTAACCATTCATTGGAGCAGTGTGTGGATTTACAGAGATGGAAGAACGGAGAAATAAACAAAGCTATGCGAGGTGCAGGCCGGGGAGGAGGCCCGGGTCCGGGTGGAAACCCGGGCAACGGCCCACCCCCAGCAGGCAACCCAGGAGGCGGAAACCCGGGTAATAACCAGGGAGGAGCTGGAGGTTTCCAGGCCAACCCCAAGCAATTGGGCCAGTACCACGTTCACACCACGGGAACTTCAAACAAGGATAGAAAGGTACTAAAAAAGGCAGTAAACTCGGTCTCCTCGGTTGTCCCGAGATACCTGAGGTGGTCGGAGGAAGATGTAACATGGAGCAGAAGGGATCACCCGGAAAGAATAGAACACCCGGGAGTCTTAGCATTGGTGGTTGCGCCACAGGTTAATGGTTATGAGCTGAAAAAGGTCTTAATGGACGGCGGAAGCAGCATCAACATCCTATATTGGGAAACTTTCTTACGCATGGGTCTCAAGGAGTCTCAGCTACAGAAAAGTTCAACCGTTTTCCACGGGATTGTGCCGGGTCGCTCGGCGTGCCCTGAGGGAAAGATCACCTTGGAGGTTGCTTTTGGAGAATCAAAGGATAATTTCCGGGTGGAATGGCTCACGTTTGAGGTGGTAAAGTTGCGCATCCCCTATCACACATTGTTTGGAAGGCCGGCTTACGCCAAGTTCATGGCCAGGCCGTGTTACGTATACCTACAGCTAAAAATCCCGGGTCCCAAGAAGACTATCACCATACATGGGAGCCGGGATATAGCGGCTGAGTGTGACGAAGGAGACGCGGCAATGGCGGAACAAGCTTGTAGAAAGGAGGAGCTCAAATACTATCGGTCTCAAGTGGACCCGGAGGACAGGACAGCTTTAAAAAGACCAAATACGGAGGATGAGAGAGCGAAATTCAAGGCAGCACAGGATACCAAGATGGTGGCCTTTGTCGAAGGTGACCCCTCCAAGCAATTTGCTATAGGATCTAACCTGCACAATGAGCAGGAAAAAGCACTCGTGGAGTTTATTCGGTCAAATCAAGATGTTTTTGCTTGGACGCCCAGCGATATGCCGGGTATCCCTACGGAGTTAGCGGAACATAGCTTACACGTTGATCCCAAGTCTAGGCCCGTGAAGCAGGGCCTAAGAAAAATGAATGAGGAAAGAAGAAGGGCTATAGGGGAAGAAATTGCCCGGTTGTTGACAGCCGGCTTTATCATGGAATTATTTCACCCGGACTGGTTGGCAAATCTGGTTGTCGTGATGAAAAAGAGTAATGAGTGGAGGATGTGCATAGATTACACGAGTCTCAACAAGCACTGTCCAAAGGATCCGTTTGCCCTCCCAAGGATTGATCAGATTATAGATGCAGTGGGTCGAAGTGACCTATTATGTTTCCTGGATGCATATTCCGGGTATCACCAGATCAAGCTCAAGAAGGAAGATTGGGAGAAAACATCGTTCATAACCCCCTTTGGGGCTTTCTGTTACAAAACCATGACTTTTGGGCTAAAGAATGCTGGCGCAACTTATCAGAGATGCATACAGAAGTGCTTTGAGGACCAGATTGGGCGCAACGTTCACGCCTATGTGGATGATGTGGTGATCAAGACCAGGAAAGCGGAAACGTTCATTGATGATCTAAAGGAAACATTCAAGAATTTGAGAAGGTATCAGATGAAACTTAACCCTACAAAGTGCGTGTTTGGAGTTCCAGCAGGAAAATTACTCGGGTTCATTGTTTCCGAGAGAGGAATCGAGGCAAACCCAGACAAAATCAAAGCTATCCAGAGTCTGAAAAAGCCGGAAAACCTGAAGCATGTCCAAAAGCTCACAGGGTGCGTGGCAGCATTGAGCCGGTTCATATCCAGACTCGGAGAGAAGGCAATACCCCTGTACCGGCTCTTGAGGAAATCTGATAAGTTTGCTTGGGACCACGAAGCGGATGAAGCGTTCGAGGCACTAAAGAAGCAGTTATCTGAGGCACCAGTTTTGGCAGCCCCGGGTCCCAAAGACCCCATGCTACTGTACATTGCGGCTGGGCCCCGGGCGGTTAGCGCAGTGGTTGTTGTCGAGCACAAAGAGGATGGAAAAGATCACCCGGTCCAGAGGCCGGTTTATTACGTCAGTGAGGTATTATCGGAAGCAAAGCAGCGCTACCCACATTGGCAGAAGTTGGTTTTCGGGGTCTTCATGGCCAGCCGGAAATTGAAACCCTATTTTCAGGAACATCCCATAACAGTGGTTAGATCTATACCAATGTCGGATATCATCAAAAACTCGGACGCAACAGGTAGAATAGCCAAGTGGGCCATCGAGATGGGAGATTATCATATCAACTACGAGCCCAGGTCAGCAATCAAGTCTCAAGCCTTAGTTGATTTCATTAATGATTGGACTCACACTAGCATGCCCACAATGACACCATGTGCCGAGTCTTGGGTAATGCACTTTGATGGTTCCAAGCAATACGAGGGATCAGGAGCTAGAGTGGTACTTACATCACCTAAAGGAGATAAGCTGAGCTACGTGTTGCAAATCCACTTTGATTGCTCCAACAACATGGCCGAGTATGAAGCATTATTACACGGATTGAGAATAGCCAAGGAGATGAACATCAGGCGGATACGATGCTATGGAGATTCAGATCTGGTGGTACAGTAGGTATCAGGAACCTGGGATAGGAAGGATGCAACTATGGCAGCATATCGCAGAGAGGTGGACAGGGTTGCCGGGTGTTTTTCCGGGTATGAGGTGGAGCATATTGACAGAAGAAAAAACGAGGCAGCAGATGCACTCGCAAGACTCGGCTCGCGCAGAGAGCCGGTTCCACCCAATGTTTTCCTGGACGAGCTATGGCGGCCATCAGTAAAAACCGAGTCTGAGGAAGAGGTGGCTAACAAAGACCCGGATTTGGAGCTCGTGGCCACAATATGCACCGTTCCCGAGTGGACAGAGCCGTTTCTGGCTTACCTATCCAGAGGCGAGTTACCACAGCAGGAAGTACTAGCAAGGCAGATTCAGAGGCGAGCAAAAGGCTATTCCATCATCAATGGGGAATTATATAAAAGGAGTGTTGCAGGTGTATTTTTGCGCTGTGTAGCACCGGAAGAAGGCCGGCAGATCCTGAAAGAGATCCACGAAGGCGACTGTGGGCATCACGCATCCACAAGATCCCTTGTGGCCAAAGCATATAGGCACGGTTTCTTCTGGCTCACAGCTTTAGCAGACGCGGAACGCTTGGTGGCAAGGTGCGATGGATGTCAAAGGTACGCTCGCCAAATCCATGTGCCGGCTATGGAGTTGCAAACAATTCCTTTAACCTGGCCGTTTGCCGTTTGGGGTATGGAGATGGTTGGCCCCTTTCACATGTCACCTTGCAAAAAGACACATCTCTTGGTGGCTATTGATAAATTTACCAAATGGGTTGAAGTTATGCCAGTTACCAATTGTGAAGCAATCACGGCAGTCAAGTTCCTGAAAAGGATTATCTATCGGTTTGGGTACCCTCACAGCATAATTACGGACAATGGAACCAACATGTCCTTAGGTGAGATGGAGAAATTCTGTGGGAACAATGGAATCTGGCTCGACATAGCCTCAGTAGCCCATCCACAAGCTAATGGACAAGTGGAAAGGGCAAATCAGGAGTTACTTCGCGGATTAAAACCACGGCTGCGAGTCCCATGCATCAGAGCTGCTGGCGCATGGGTTGAGGAGCTACCATCAGTGGTTTGGGGAATCAACACCACACCTAACAGATCTACTCAGATGATACCGTTTTTTTATGGTTTATGGTGCAGAGGCAGTATTGCCGAGTGATATCATCCATGACTCGCCTCGAGTATCGGCTTACGTGGAGAACGAGAAGACCCGGCAGGACGCCGTGGATATGCTAGAAGAACACAGGGAACAAGCTTTGGAGAGATCAGCCATATATCAGCAGAATCTGAGGAGATATCATAGCCGGCGGGTTAAAACCCGGGTCTTCCAGGAAGGGGACCTGGTTCTGCTCCTGGTACAGTCAACGGAAGGAAAACACAAGCTGTCTCCACCATGGGAAGGACCGTTCATCATAAGCCGGAATCTGCACAATGGATCGTATTACTTGGTAGATGCAAGAGAAGAGTCGGCTACTGTCAATGACACCGCTCATGCAACTTCATCTATGCAAGAAAGAGAAAGACCATGGAACGTGGCTCAGCTGCGTCCCTACTACACTTAGAATAGACTAGATTCACAAGTGGAATTACATGATGTAACATGCAGCAGGTTTCAGACGCACTCTTTTCCTATCCAGGGTACCTAAGAGGACTGGAGGGTTTTTAATGAGGCGGCTTGCTGACTTAAATTTTCTCGTATCAATAAAGAGATGGTTAAACAATATTTTGTTTCTTTTCTGTGTATTTTTTGTCAAATTTTATATTCTTGTTGTTTTCTATTTCTTTTCCAGGTAAGTGTTATTTATTGTTTTAGTTTTCGTTAGCAAATTGCATATATCTAGGTCTTGGGGGCTGATTGCTTGAATAGCACAGTTGCAAACTCAAAGACCCGGCCACGGTGCCATTGAGTTATAAGGGCCGATTACTTGTAATAAGTACGGCTGCAAGCTTATAACCGGACAATAGAGCCAAAATTTCTTGACTTTTCTTGCTCAAGCTTGATGTGACTCGCACTAAAGTGGCATGCTTTGCTAGCGTATGATTACAATCAGTCACGATGCCCAATGGGACTTGCCTGACCCTGTCTTTGTACAACTGTAGCAACATTGATTATCCACGCGAAAGCCGGCTTACAGTAGAAGAAGGTCAAAAGGGTCATCTAAACCACAAGTTATGCAGAGTACAAGGTTAACAGCCGGAAACTCAAAGAATATTAAGCATAGCTTCAAACCTACGTGAGCAGCTCTAGGTTTTGGGCCTTAGCAGAAACAATTTGTTCTTCTGAAAAAAAAACCAGCACCCTAGACTCGGAAATTCGGGCCTTGGGGACTTAGGAATTTGAAAAAAGAAACAAATTATCTAGCTATTCAGCTTAAAAACCCAAAAATCCGAGTCTTGGGGACTTGGGGACTTAGAGAAAGTCCACTTGTCAAAACCCACCAGACCCAGAAACCGAGTCTCACAAAAGGAACCATAGCGAAAAGTCGGAAAATCGGAATGCAAAAGCTCAAAGTGAGGGAAACATCAAATTCATGCAAAGGCCAGAAGGGCCACGAAAGATATTAAGGTTTTAAACGTATTACAAACTAGGATAGTAGTATCAAAAAGTGCACAAGCGCACTATCAAAAGAATAATTGTTTTAAAAGGCCCATTGGCCGAATGAAGTGTTCGAGACGGTAGCAGGTAAAAGTTCACTCGGCCTCCTGGGTTGAGTCGTCCATCTTGCCCTTGCCCTTGGCAGCCGGGTCTTGGTCCTTGACTTGTTCTTCAACGGTCTTGGTGGTAGCAGCATCCGGGTCAGCAGCAGTGCCGGCGCGTGCGGGAGGAGGAACAACCGGCGTGGAGGTAGTAGGTGCAGTATCGGCCTCAGCCTTCTTCTTCGCGGCCTCTTCCCTCAGCTGAGCAGCTTCCGCCTTCCACCGTGCCAGCATGTCATAGGGCTTTGGAAGATCCGACTTAATTTCCTTATCGTCAGCATCGTATGGTGGAACAATCTGACTGACATCCAGACTATCGGCAATCAGACTGGCCGAGTGACGAACCTCTTTTTGGATGGCCTTGAAGTTTTTGGACGAGAACTTGGAACCGTCATGGTTGAACTCTGGAAACCCGCCAACGAGCTTTGCCGGCTCAAGCTTGGGAAAGTACGCTTTAGCCAGCGCAAGCCCCCGGGTTACCCCAACCCGGCATGACGAGCGCTTCCAGTGTTCAATCCACTCGGGGATGGTAGAGCACGCATCAAGCAGCGTGCTCAAACCACAACGTCCAGTACCCGGCCACTTCAAATCTTGCAGAATCCATTTGGTCCCGGCACAGAGTTGCCGGATTGTGCTCTTTATCATCTTCAGCTTTGCTATGTCGTCTTCATCCGGAGTCTCGTCATCCGGCCCTGCAGAAAATATAAAGGTTTAAGTAAGGAATTCCGAGTATTTATCAGAGTGGAAAATCTGGGTTACTATTAGTCAGTCGGAAAGTATTACCAATCAAAGCACGGTGAGTATCGGCAATCTGGACTGATAGCTTGGTCAGTTCATCCTCTGCAGCATGAGCTCTCTTCTATACTTTCTTGCAATTTTCTCTGTCTTCTTGGCATCAGCTTCAACCGTCTCGCGCAACTTCGTCTCCACCTCGAGGAGTTTGGTGGTTTTAGCCAACACTTTCTCAGAATGGGCCACGTATGCCTGCGTGGAAACACAAGGAAGGGTTAGTCGGATAAAAACGAACTATCAGTTGGATATGTTATGAAAGTTCCAAGCAAATTATCAATAAGCTCACTCGGAACTTGGGGACTAGACAAATATACAAACAATATTAAGTTGAAGTTACCTCGTGCTTAGCTATTAAGGCCTCCAGAATGCCTTCTTCATCAGCTCTCAAGGTGTGAAGAGCATCCAGCATCTGGGCAAAGCTCATATCTTCAGGTTTAGTGCCGAAAGAGCCGGCGGCTTGGTTGCTTGGAGGAGGAGTCTTTTCCGGCTTTGGAGGTGATATCCGGGTTGCCTGGGTGTCGGGATTGGGAGTACCCATCCTTGCGCCCAGAACCTCGACATCATCGTCCCCAGGTCCATCTGAGGGCTTGGGAGACCCGGCTTCCTGCCTGGCCGAGTCTGCCAGTGGGTCTTGTCCTTGATCTTCTTCAGCACCGCCAGTCGCGGCGTTCGTGTTATCAACCGGATCTTCAGTCTCCCGGTTATCCATATCCATGTTATCCGGGTCGCTGATCGAGACCTGGGCGCTAAGGAAAGTAAAAGAAACCGTCAGACTCTAACAAGTGAAAATTATCGAAGGAGCCACTATATTGGATAGCAAGAAATATAACTTACCCGACATTTACCACGAAGTCCGGTGGAAGCTCGTTGCTAGACCCGGACGAGGCTGATAACGATTGAGAAAGTGAGGCTCGGAGTTTTCCACGCAAGGGGTGACTGGGAGAAGGACATCTTTGAAGTGAATCGAAAGGATAAGATTGGAAAGTACCGGCACGGCGAACTGGGGACGTAGAGATACCCGGGTTAAGGGGATCCTCACCCGGGGAGTTCCGGGTTACCCTGCGCTTGGCTGGAGGCGGGTCCTTCAAGTTTGGTGAGTTGGATAGTTGTTGGTTAATCTCACGCATATTAGCAAAAGAATAGGGTTTGTAGGACATGGAGGAATAGGGAACCTTGAAAACGACCCCTCGGGGTTTCCTCTTGGCCCCAACTTCAACTTCCGGCTCGGCCTCGCTCTTGTCGCTCTCGGTCTCCTCCGGGTCTTCCTTGTCATCCTTGTCCTCCCTATCCTCCATTCCTGAGAAGCATAGTACACAGTTGGAAAAGGAAATGTGTGGGAAAACAGGTTAACAGAAAGTAAAATGGGTGAAACCCGGATGATACCTTCATCGGTGTCAGCCGGCTCTTCTTCCTCTTCCGGGTTTTCGGAGGTGGGGGGAGTCTCAATGTTCCGGAAGGCGCTGCCTGCTTGAAATAAAGATGTGGTAAAACATGTTAGTGATTGCGTCAAGTAAAAGCACAAGGACAGAAAGGTAAAAGGCCGGATCTTACCGCAGGAGCCGGATTGTCGCGAGTGTACGGCTCTAAGCCGGCTATCGTCCGGATCACCTCAACTTTCTCAGTAAGGAAACTTTTGATGATCTTGTTCGTATCACCAGCCGGATAATTCCGCGAAGAGTAGTGGAGCGAGTCCGTGACGTGCCCCGAGTATTCGCACATTAGCTTGGGCCGGATAGAGTTAGGCTGAACCCGGAAATTCACCCAAGTCTTAACTAAATTAAGCCCGAGGAGGCCTTGGGCAGAGAGAACGGCAAGTTTGGCTAGAAGGGGTTGGATGGATTCCCTATCCGACTCAGAAGCGAATGCATTTAAAGTGTCGGATAAATCTAGGAGGCCCTCGGAGAAACCCGGCAATTTCTTTTCGCCGGGTGGGGAGGTGTCCCGGCAATAGAAAAAGGACTTTTGCCAGTGCCTAACGTGAGAGTTAAGGCTTAGAGTCGGCATCGGCGAATTCTTTCGCCGTTGAATGGATACTCCGCCGCAAGCCAAAAGGGCCCCGTCACCGCTCTCGCGGCATGGTTTGCATTGGAATAATTCAAGGAATAAAGCGAGGTTCGGCGGGACGCACAGGTATGACTCACAGAGAACTATGAAATGAGTGATGTCGCACCCGGACTTCTAGGGGATACTCACAGTCCGTTAAACAGTAGATAAATGGCTTACGGGGCATACCGGCACCCGCATCTCAATATGAGTAGGCCAACACGTAAACGTGTGACAACCATTCTCTACTATTCATCGTCTGCGCAAACCATCCCAGAGAAATCCGGATACTTCCATTGACGTACTTCATAACATACACACATGGTACGTCAACGGCATTTGAACAACTGATATCACAACGTATCTCTAAGACACAAAAGATTGAAATAAGTTACAAATAGCTCTCACTAGAGCAGAGATAGCAAATAAAATCATCCAGAGGACACATGTCCCAACAATTCATAATTACATCACAGCGGAAGCATCCAAAGTGTGTGAGTACAGACAAGATCCAAATAGGCCTAAGAGGCCGGAAACGAAAAGACGGAGCCCATCCACGAAGTCTCGGATCCTGCCCGGGTCCGCTATCTACTCGTCAGCAGCCTCGTCATACTCCACGTAGTAGCCATCACGAGGATCCTCGGAAACGTAGTCTACGTAAACCACAGCCCCAAAGGGGTCAGTACATAAATGTACTGGCAAGCAAGACTCACAAGATACCAAAGTGTACCCGCCAACACCAAGCACAGATGCTTTGGGTTCAACGGAAGAATAGGTGATACAAAAGTGCGGCAGCAGGTTGCTCTAACCAACTACAGAAACACGCTACAACCACCGGCTAAAAGAGAGGGATAAGATAGCGTATCGTAACCAACTATAACTAACTCCAAACAAACCCATCCTGGATCTCGCCCCTTATCCAAAGAAGCAATCCGAGGATAACTCACACAGTTGGATTAATGATGGTTCAAGTTATTGTGTCAATAAGCCTATTACTAGTCAAGTTATCATTAGTTAGGTGTAAGTTGTTCTGAGTACTTGTTAGCCAGTACTTTCACCAAGTCAACCATAACCGCGGAAAACACGGCTTCTCGAGAAGATTTAACCCTGCAGGGGTGCACCAATTTGGCCGTACACGTAAGAATAACCCGCCAGATGGAATGGCCCTTCCACCAAGCGGGGCACTCAACACAACTCAACTCTTATTCGCATCAAGCCCAAAGAACCCCGTGCAATTGAGCGCACGGCTAATCAAGCCCCACGAAGAAAAGGGGACCCTCATAGCACTCTAAGAACGTGTCTCCCTAAATGCCGACTACAAAAGTTCCACCCTGGCGCCAAGGGTTCGCACCTGCATATGCATGCGGCAAATGGAAAACCCGAACTAAATGAGGCGATTTGGACAAGATGCGAATCGAATCAAATTGAGGGGGGCGCCCATACACGCTTCCCACATGCGGTTAGTGCGCTCATCATGGATCAGTAGACAAGACCCTTTTCCTAATTAGGGTCGACACTAGCAGGCCTCAAAACCACGCCGGGCCTCCTGCCGGTGCCTTATCATCAAATTAGCATTACCTCAAACATTAACAGGTAGTTGTTTAACATCGAGCTCCAAAACATAAAAAAAAATAACAGAAATTAACGGACAACAGACTCGAGCACAAACAACCCTAAGCATGCTAGTAAGACACGGGCAACAAGCAATGGGGTATAGGTGTGGAGGTGAGGCTATATCAGGGTTAAAGGATAACATGTGATAGGATCGGAACACAAGCAACGATTCATAGGGCTAGCAGAATAGACAACGGAAAGTATCGGTATCCAATGTGGAAAGGAACACAATGGTTCATGTGAGTGAATACTTGCCTGCAAACTCAGCAGCCTGGTACTGAGCTAACTCCTCAGAAGGGGTGTCGTAAACCTCGTCTGTCTCAACGTCGTCGTCTATTCGAGAAGAAGCAAACAAACAACGCAGAGAGAAAAACAATCAATAACATGGCATAGTGCACAATCATGGGATGATGCATGACCATTTAATTGATGCATCAAAATAAACTAGTTGACAAGATAACATGTTTAAATGGACACATATGCAATTGGATTGCATATGGAAAGCCCATGAGTTAAGGTTGGTTTAGATGATCTACAACTAAACACCAGGTGAAAGTTGATTAGCATGATGCATGGATGAGGAAAACAAAAAGAAAACAACAATAGATACAATTTGAAATAAGGTTTACCAAGTTTGGAATTTCATTTATTAAGTTATGAAAATTTGCTTCTTAAAGGTGTTACACAAGCATTTGTTTTTTTCACCAATTTTAATTGTTCAAAATAGATAACAAAGTTCATATTTGGAAAGTACACAACATTTTAGGTGGAATACATGTTTCACTTGTTGAAAAAAAGGATTTAGAATAAATTACTTATGATTTAAACAAGTTTAAACAAGATTTAAATGAATTTAATTCAAGTGTGAAATTATTTGAATTTTTATTTAATTCTTGCTTAAACTTGTTTAATTCATAAATAATTTATTTGAAATCCTTTTTCAACAAGTGAAACATGTAATCCACCTAAAATTGTGTTTTCTTTTCAAATATGAACTTTGTTATCTATTTTTGAACAATTAAAAGTGGTGAAAACAACAAATGCTTGAGTGACACCTTTAAGGAACCAAAATTTCATAACTTAATAAATAAAATTCCTAAATTGGTAAACCTTATTTCCATTTGGTTCTATTGTTGTTATTTTGTTGTTTTCCTCATCCATGCATCATGCTAATCCACTTTCATATAATGATTAGTTGTAAAACAATTAATTCAACCATAATTCATGGGCTTTCCAGATGCAATCCAATTGCATGTGGGTCCATTTAATCATGTTGCTATCTTGTCAACTAGTTAATTTGATGCATCAATTAAATGGTCATGCATCATCCCATGTTTGTGCACTGTGCCATGTTATTGATTGTTTATCTTCTGCATTGTTTGTTTGCTTCTTCCCGGATAAACGACGACGTTGAGACCGACGATCCTTACGACACCCCTTCTAAGGAGTTAGCTCAGTACCAGGCTACTGGGTTTGCAGGCAAGTTATCACTCACATGAACCATCGTGTTCCTTTAAACATTGGTTACCGATACTTTCCGTTGTCTATTTCTGCTAGCCCTATGATTAGTTGCTTCTGTTACGAACCTATCACATGTATCCTTTAACCCTGATATTGCCTCACCTCCATACCTATAACCATTGCTTGTTGCCCGTGTCTTACTAGCATGCTTAGGGTTGTTTTGCTCGAGTCTGTTACCCGTTACTTTCTGTTACTATTTCTTTTATGTTCTGGGGGCTCGGTGTTAAACAATGAATCATGCTAATGTTATTGTTAATAATAATTTGATGATAAGGCACCGGCAGGAGGCCCTGCGTGGTTTTGAGGCCTGCTAGTGTCGACCCTAATAGGAAAAGGGTCTTGTCTACTGATCCATGATGAGCGCACTAACCGCATGTGGGAAGCGAGTATGGGCGCCCCCCTCAATTTGATTCGATTCGCATCTCGTCCAAATCGCCTCATTTAGTTCGTGTTTTCCATTTGCCGCATGCATGTTTTTGCGAGCCCAGGCCAGGGTGGAACTTTTGTAGTCGGCATATAGGGGGACACGTTCTTAGAGTGCTATGAGGGTCCCCTTTCTTCGGGGCTCGATTAGCCGTGCGCCCAAGGTTCTTTGGGCTTGATGCGAAGAAGAGTTGAGTTGTGTAGAGTGCCCCGCTTGGTGGGAGGCATCCCATCTGGCGGGTTATTCTTGCGTGTACGGCCAAATTGGTGCAACCCTGCAGGGATAAATCTTCTCGAGAAGCCGTGTTTTCTGCGGTTATGGACTACTTGGTGAAAGTACTGGCTAACAAGTACTCAGGACAACTTAAACCTAATGATTAACGACCTTACACGCAATGCATAACACCTTGACTAGTAATAGGCTTATTGACACAATAATCTGAACCATCATTATTTCAACTGTGTGAGTTATCCTCGGATTGCTTCTTTGGATAAGGGGCGAGATCCAGGATGGGTTTGTTTGAGGTTAGTTCATAGGTTGGTTACGATACGCGATCTTATCTCTTTTCTGTTAGCCGGAAGTTGTAGTATGTTTCTGTAGTTGTTTAGAGCAGCCAGTTGCAGCATCCTTTATATCCCCTTTCCTTCCGTTGAACCCAAAGCATCTGTGTTTGGTGTTGACGGGTTACACTTTGGTGAACTGTGAGTCCTGCTTGCCAGTATGTTTATGTACTGACCCCGTTGGGGCTGTGGTTTCCGCAGACGACGTTTCCGAAGATCCCCATGGTGGCTACTACGTGGAGTATGACGAGACTGCTGACGAGTAGATAGCGGACCCGGGCAGGATCCGAGACTTCGTGGATGGGCTCCGTCTTTTCGTTTCCGGCCTCTTAGGCCTATTTGGATCTTGTCTGTACTCAGACATGTTGAATGCTTCCGCTGTGTTGTAATGATGATATGTTGGGACATGTGTCCTCTGGATGAATGTATTTGCTATCTCTGCTCTAATGAGAGCTATTTGCAACTTGTTTCCCTCTTTTGTGTCGTAGAGATCTGTTGTGATATCACTTGTTCCAATGCCGTTGACGTACCATGTGTGTATGTTTTGAAGTACGTCAACGGAAGTATCTGGATTTCTATGGGATGGTTTGCGCAGACGATGAATAGTAAGAGAATGGTTGTCACACGTTTACGTGTTGGCCTGGTCATATTGAGATGCGGGTGCCGGTATGCCCCGTAAGCCATTTATCTACTGTTTAACGGACTGTGAGTATCCCCTAGAAGTCCGGGTGCGACAAATGGTATCAGAGCCTGTCTGCCTGTAGGATCCCTTTTTACTGGTCGCAGTTGAGTCTAGAAACTATTTTGTAGCTATATAGGAAAAATGAAACGCGAGAGTAGGAATTCTGTTCTTTTTCTTCTTTCCCCACCCACCCTCCCTTTTCTGGTAAGGAAGTATAACGTTGTTTTCTCTTCTCATCTAAACTTTCAAGTTAGGATTTCACGAATCCTGGTTTCTCTAGGATAGTTATATCTACTAGACCATAGGAATGGAGGTGGTTGTGACATGATTTATCATGTTGCCTACTCATGATTGAGAACGGAGGCGTGTAAGCCCCGGAAGCAGATCCTCTATTCCTTAAGCAGTATATATTGATCCTTTAGAAGCCCGGATGGGTTTTTCCATAGTACCTCAGGAGTTTTGATCTCGTGTTTTCCCCGATGTTGATATCCTGTTCTTCTCAACATCCTTTTCGTCCGTTGAAATCTTGTTGTTGCTTCCCATTTCAATTCTTCTACCGGCGTCTAATCAAAACTTCCCAATATCAAGTCTATCTGGCCAGAAAGGTTGTTGTTTCGAAAACTACCAGGCTATGAGAGCTGGCATTCCTATCACCTGGGGTTGTTTCGAGGAAGCATTCCTGAATCACCACATTTCAAATAATCTATTCTCCAAATGAATCAAGTTCTGTTCAGCTATACACCCTCGATGCAAAACCTCTCCCTTTACTTGAAAATGTTCCGGTGGTTTCCAAATTCCCTGACATCTTTCCAGAAGAGTTGCCAGGAATGACTATCATGTTGAACTTCCAGAAAAACTATCCAAGGTGCACGATGTGTTTCACGTGTCACGGCTCAAGAGGATCTTCGCAAGAAGTATCCGGACCTTTTCTTTTCTCAGTAGGAATCTCGGGGCGCGATTCCTTCAAGGGGGGGCGTTTTGTAACATCCCAAGTATGAAAAATAGCCATTAGAATGTTTGCTCTCTGTTATTTTATGTTTTGCATCATGACATCATGTTGATTGCAATTGTTTTGCTTGTTTTCCTTTTGTTTTACTCTGTTTTCATTTGTTTTCCAACTGTTTTCCTTTGTTTTCCTTTGTTTTCTATTTGAATTTCAAACCAAAATTCAAACCTTTTGTTTCATCCTTGTGATGTTACAATTTCCAAATGAATATTCCAAATCAAAACAACCAATTGTTTCCATTAAAGTGTCATTTCAAAACTGTTGTTTTGTTTCATCAAAAATTCATTTAATATCAAACCCTTTTCAAATTCAATTTGTTTTCCATTTGAAATTCCAAACCAACATCCAAATAATTGCTCTTACTTGTTATGTTACAAATTTCCAAATAGAAGTTTCAATTAAAACAACTAGTTGTTTCTATTTAAATAAAACCATTAACTTGTTATTTCTATTTAATAACTCATTTGAATCAATTCACATTCAAATTCAAATCACATTGCCCAAAACAGCAACCATGTGGATCTTACAAAATTGCAACACAATTATTAATCATATGCTTCCAATCAAAATTATTTGATCACTCCATTTAACATTGGTTTGCAATAATCAGTTAATCTCAAAATCATTTAAATTGGAATCAAATCATCAAACAGCACCTAATTTGAATTTATGAATGTTATCAAAACAAATCAACTCAATTGTTCTATTTTAATAAATAGGGTTCACCCTATTAAAATTGTTGTTTTCAATAGTAATCAATTTATTATCAAATACTTCAAATCTAAACCAATTTCCAAACAGCACTTAAATTATGAAATCTTGGAAAATAAATTTGGCCAAATGGTTGCTAGCACAATAAGTATGCCACCCAAATTTTTCTATAAATTTTCCTACCCCAACTTCCATCTATTTTCTTCCATCTTCATTTGCTACAAAAAAAACAGTAGAACAAAATATTAAAAACAGCACAAGGGAGAGGTGAGAGAGGCCCAGCCCTTTCTTTTTACTCCCCCCAAGCCCACTTTCCCTATCTAGCCCGATACCCATTCGGCTGTCTTCTTCCTCCTCGTGATGTCACCCTGTACGATCACCTCCAACACCACACGATCCTCCTCCCCCCTCACCGATTCTCTGCCGTACGAAGCTCTCCCCCCAAAAGACCACCTCCTCCCCCTCTGCCTAACCTAGACCCCTCTCCTCTCGCCCTAGCGCCGCCATCTTCCCCTTCCTTCTCCCCCCGATGTTCTTCTATTTCTGAACAGAAACCAGTGCACCATCACACCTCCTCCCCATAGCCCCGACCATCACGGTCACCTCGAGGATCTTCTGTCCCCGGGAATGGAACCGGCACCCCTCCCGCTCCGAGATTGCTGAAGGCCTCACCGCCGGATACTGCCCGAGTCGCCGCCTCCGTGGAGTTTCTGCCGCCGGCCAAGCCTCTGCTGTCCGCCCCGAGTCTGCCCCGACTGTCTCCTCCGCCTCCTCCTGTCCGCCCTCGGGTGAGCCCCCTCCCTGTCGCCACTCCTCCTCCTCTCCCTTCCCTCCTCATGCCCCCACGGCCATCCCACGCGAGCAGCGCCCAGCGACTCGCCGGCGACCTCCGATCTGCCAATCGATCGCTAACTGAACCAGGTTCAGTACGTGCAGAAAAAAAATTCAGTACAGCGCGCACCCACACCTAAACCTCCCCCCGCTACCTTTCTGTCAACACACAGAGCAGCAGCCGCACTGGTAGCAGCACACAGCGCTCAACCCACAGGTCCCAGGGTCGAATCCCCAAACCCCCACCCCTTTTCTGTCTAATTTTTTTCTGAGTTGGATTCACAGCAGTTCTGCACCATAACCCCCCGAGCCTCCCTACCCTGTCACAACTCTCAGCTCTACCCTACTGGCAACACACCCTTGTGCGCACAGTGATGGGGTGGGTTCGAATCCCACCCCCTGCAGTTTAAAGACATCCTTTTTTGTTTTATTTCTTCAGCTCCAGAACAACTGCAAATCACCAATAGGTCCCTGTTGTTTAATTCCAAATCCCTGTAAAATATTTTCCAAGTCCCTAATGAATTAAAAATGGCAGATTTGCACCAAATCTTGTAAAATGCATAAGTAATTCATCCCAACTCCAATTTTAACTTTTTAAATATGTTTTCTGTCCCAAATTAAATGCTCTATCCAAATATAAATTTTTTTTACTGTTTTGAATATTTTAAATTGGTGCAATATTTGAAAACTTGTTAAATTCACTTAAACTTGCAAAATTCATAACTTGGGCATAAAAATTCCAAATTCCACAAACTAAATATGTTTTCCAATCAACTTTTCATGTAATTTCCAAATATCAATTTTGTTTGCTGTTTTGAATAATTTAAATTGCTAAAAACAACTGTTTCTTGTTTATTGCATTTAAAATTGCCAAAATAATAACTTGCTCATTTTAAATCCAATTTCAACAAGTGAAATATGTTTTCCATGCAAAATTAAACCCTATTTCCAAATATAAAATTTGTTTCATGTTTTTAATCATTAAAATTGGTTAAATGCTTTAAACCTTGTTTAAATCATTTAATATTGTTAAATTCATAACTTGATCAAAACAAATTCTTTTGGGACATATAAAATATGTTTTCAAACCATCAAAGTATAAACTTTTCAAATATTAATTTGGTTTAATACTTTGAAAAAATAAAAATTCAAATAAGTTCATGTTTGAATTAAATTCATTTAATTCTTGCTTAAACTTGTTTAATTCATAAATAATTTATTTGAAATCCTTTTTCAACAAGTGAAACATGTAATCCACCTAAAATTGTGTTTTCTTTTCAAATATGAACTTTGTTATCTATTTTTGAACAATTAAAAGTGGTGAAAACAACAAATGCTTGAGTGACACCTTTAAGGAACCAAAATTTCATAACTTAATAAATAAAATTCCTAAATTGGTAAACCTTATTTCCATTTGGTTCTATTGTTGTTATTTTGCTGTTTTCCTCATCCATGCATCATGATAATCCACTTTCATATAATGATTAGTTGTAAAACAATTAATTCAACCATAATTCATGGGCTTTCCAGATGCAATCCAATTGCATGTGGGTCCATTTAATCATGTTGCTATCTTGTCAACTAGTTTATTTTGATGCATCAATTAAATGGTCATGCATCATCCCATGTTTGTGCACTATGCCATGTTATTGATTGTTTATCTTCTGCATTGTTTGTTTGCTTCTTCCCGGATAAACGACGACGTTGAGACCGACGATCCTTACGACACCCCTTCTAAGGAGTTAGCTCAGTACCAGGCTACTGGGTTTGCAGGCAAGTTATCACTCACATGAACCATCGTGTTCCTTTCAACATTGGTTACCGATACTTTCCGTTGTCTATTTCTGCTAGCCCTATGATTAGTTGCTTCTGTTACGAACCTATCACATGTATCCTTTAACCCTGATATTGCCTCACCTCCATACCTATAACCATTGCTTGTTGCCCGTGTCTTACTAGCATGCTTAGGGTTGTTTTGCTCGAGTCTGTTACCCGTTACTTTCTGTTACTATTTCTTTTATGTTCTGGGGGCTCGGTATTAAACAATGAATCATGCTAATGTTATTGTTAATAATAATTTGATGATAAGGCACCGGCAGGAGGCCCTGCGTGGTTTTGAGGCCTGCTAGTGTCAACCCTAATAGGAAAAGGGTCTTGTCTACTAATCCATGATGAGCGCACTAACCGCATGTGGGAAGCGAGTATGGGCGCCCCCCTCAATTTGATTCGATTCGCATCTCGTCCAAATCGCCTCATTTAGTTCGTGTTTTCCATTTGCCGCATGCATGTTTTTGCGAGCCCAGGCCAGGGTGGAACTTTTGTAGTCGGCATATAGGGGGACACGTTCTTAGAGTGCTATGAGGGTCCCCTTTCTTCGGGGCTCGATTAGCCGTGCGCCCAAGGTTCTTTGGGCTTGATGCGAAGAAGAGTTGAGTTGTGTAGAGTGCCCCGCTTGGTGGGAGGCATCCCATCTGGCGGGTTATTCTTGCGTGTACGGCCAAATTGGTGCAACCCTGCAGAGATAAATCTTCTCGAGAAGCCGTGTTTTCCGCGGTTATGGACTACTTGGTGAAAGTACTGGCTAACAAGTACTCAGGACAACTTAAACCTAATGATTAACGACCTTACACCCAATGCTTAACACCTTGACTAGTAATAGGCTTATTGACACAATAATCTGAACCATCATTATTTCAACTGTGTGAGTTATCCTCGGATTGCTTCTTTGGATAAGGGGCGAGATCCAGGATGGGTTTGTTTGAGGTTAGTTGATAGGTTGGTTACGATACGCGATCTTATCTCTTTTCTGTTAGCCGGAAGTTGTAGTATGTTTCTGTAGTTGTTTAGAGCAGCCAGTTGCAGCATCCTTTATATCCCCTTTCCTTCCGTTGAACCCAAAGCATCTGTGTTTGGTGTTGACGGGTTACACTTTGGTGAACTGTGAGTCCTGCTTGCCAGTATGTTTATGTACTGACCCCGTTGGGGCTGTGGTTTCCGCAGACGACGTTTCCGAAGATCCCCATGGTGGCTACTACGTGGAGTATGACGAGACTGCTGACGAGTAGATAGCGGACCCGGGCAGGATCCGAGACTTCGTGGATGGGCTCCGTCTTTTCGTTTCCGGCCTCTTAGGCCTATTTGGATCTTGTCTGTACTCAGACATGTTGAATGCT
Organism: Alopecurus myosuroides; assembly: GCA_028641055.1. NCBI lineage: Eukaryota > Viridiplantae > Streptophyta > Magnoliopsida > Poales > Poaceae > Alopecurus > Alopecurus myosuroides. Next base: position 282,345,470 of record CM054057.1, on the reverse strand, counting down.
TCCGCTGTGTTGTAATGATGATATGTTGGGACATGTGTCCTCTGGATGAATGTATTTGCTATCTCTGCTCTAATGAGAGCTATTTGCAACTTGTTTCCCTCTTTTGTGTCGTAGAGATCTGTTGTGATATCACTTGTTCCAATGCCGTTGACGTACCATGTGTGTATGTTTTGAAGTACGTCAACGGAAGTATCTGGATTTCTATGGGATGGTTTGCGCAGACGATGAATAGTAAGAGAATGGTTGTCACACGTTTACGTGTTGGCCTGGTCATATTGAGATGCGGGTGCCGGTATGCCCCGTAAGCCATTTATCTACTGTTTAACGGACTGTGAGTATCCCCTAGAAGTCCGGGTGCAACAAAATTCATATTTGAAAAGTTTATACTTTGCTGGTTTGAAAACATATTTTATATGTTCAAAAAGAAATTAATTTGACCAAGTTATGAATTTAACAATATTAAATGATTTAAACAAGGTTTAAATTATTTAACCAATTTTAATTATTCAAAACATGAAATAAAGTTTATATTTGGAAAGGTGGTTTAATTTAGCATGGAAAACATATTTTATTTGTTGAAAATGGATTTAAAATGAGCAAGTTATTAATTTGGCAATTTTAAATGCATTAATCAAGAAACAGTTGTTTTCAGCAATTTCATTTATTTAAAACAGAACACAAAGTTGATATTTGCAAAGTACATGAAAAATGGAATGGAAAACATATTTAGTTTGTTGAATTTGGAATTTTTATGCCAAAGTTATGAATTTTGCAAAATTAAATGAATTAAACAAGGATTCAAATATTTCACCAATTTAAAATATTCAAAACAGTAAAAAAAATTATATTTGGGTAGAGAATTTAATTTGGTATGAAAAACATATTTAAAATGTTGAATTTGGAGTTGGAATGAATTATTTATGCAATTTTAAAGTTTAGGTATTAATCTGCCATTTTAAATAACAGCTAGGGACTTAGAAAATATGTACAGGGACCTAGAAGAAACTAGCAAGGACTTGTGTGCGACTAGCAATTTGTTCTGGGCCTGGAAAATAAAGTGGCAAAAAGGGGGGTTTAATCAGCCCGTGGGGACTCGAACCCTGGCCGCGGGCTAGCGCGAGCAGGGCTGCTGCCACTGCGGTGGATTGTTGTTCGTTGACAGGAAAGGGCTCGGGGGGGGGGGGGGGTTAACCTTCAGTTAGCTGTGCTAACTGAATTTTTTTGCAGGTTCAGTTCGACAGAGGGACAGAGCCCGCCGGCGGTGACTGCAGCGGTGGCCGTGGTTCGCTGCTGCTGCTGCTGCGAGTGGGCTGCGATGGCCGTGTGCGTGCACGTGACAGAGAGGGGGAAGGGAGAGAGTGGGAGGCGGGCTCACCGTGGGGAAACGGAAGGCGATGAGGAGTTCGGTACAGGAGGTGGCCGGCGGCGAGATGAGGACGGCGGCGGCGCACCGGTGACTCCCAGCCACCGGGGAAACGTCGAGGAGGAAGAGGGCGTCTAGGGGAACTCATTCCCGCAGTTAGCCCGTGCGGAGGAGAGTCCTATCGGCGGCGATCGCCGGAGAGGGAGGAGGTGGGGCTCGGTGGCGAGTTTCAGAGAAGCAGAGGGAGAGGAGCGGGGCAGAGAGAGGAAGAAAACGGCGCGGTGGTGAGAGGGAGAGAGAGGAGGGATGACTAGGGCACGAGGGAGCTCGAGGGCTAGGGCTTAAAAGGAGGGGGGGCGAGCTCGGCCGTTCCCTACTCTCTGCATCGACGTGTACAGCTTCAGATTGCTGCCATACAGAGGTTGAAGGAGGGGTGGGGGGTAGTAGGCCGGTAGGGAGATGGTGGGCTGGCCTGCCCCCTCTCCCTCTGGTTTTGTTTTTTTTTCTTTCTATTATTTTTTTTTTGCAGATTTGAAAAGAAAAGAAAAGAATGAGTTTTAGGGTTAGAAAACGTAGTAGCAAAATGTGTATAAGTTATTTATAGCAACAGCAACAATTGGCAAACTTTTGTTTTCAAAAAATTTGAATTATGGTGCTGTTTGTAATTTGGTTGAATTTGATTGAATTTAATATTAATTGAATAATTGAACTTAGCAATTTAAAAGTTTTTAAATTCAAGTTTATTTGAAACAAAAGATTGATTTGTTTTGTAATTTTCATAAATTTCAAAAGGGGTGTTGTTTGGAAAATTAATTGAATTTGGAAATGTTTTGGTATTAAATAAATTATTGATTAGAAACAAATCAATAGTTTTGAAATTACAACTTTAATGGAAACAATTAATTGCTTTAATTTGGATATTCATTTGGAAAATTGTAACATCACAAGTATGAAACAAATATTTGTAATTTGGTTTGAAATTCAAATAGAAAAACAAGGGAAAACAAGGAAAACAGAGGAAAACAATTGGAAAACAAATGCAAAACTTAAGATGCCATGATGCAAAACATAAAATAACAGAGAGCAAACATTCTAATGGCTGTTTTTCATACTTGGGATGTTACAAAACGCCCCCCCTTGAAGGAATCGCGCCCCGAGATTCCTACTGAGAAGAGAAAAGGTTCGGATACTTCTTGCGAAGATCCTCTTGAGCTGTGACACGTGAAACACATCGTGCACCTTGGATAGTTTTTCTGGAAGTTCAAGACGATAGGCATTCCTGGCAACTCTTCTGGAAAAACGTCAGGGAATTCGCAAACCACCGGAACATTTTCGAGTAAAGATAGAGGTTTTGTATCGAGGGTGTATAGCTGAATAGAACTTGATTCATTTGGAGAATAGACTATCTGGCGAGAAGGGTGGAACAGAGTTATTGATTAGACGCCGGTAGAAGAACTGAAGTGGGAAGCAACAACAAGGTTTCAACGGACGAAAAGGATGTTGAGAAGAACAGGATATCGAAGCAACATCGGGAAACACGAGACCAAAACTCCTGAGGTACTACGGAAAACCCATCCGGGCTTCTAAAGGATCAATATCTACTGCTTAAGGAATAGAGGATCTGCTTCTGGGGCTTACACGGCTCCGCTCTCAATCATGAGTAGGCAACATGATAAATCATGTCACAACCACCTCCATTCCTATGGTCTAGTAGATATAACTATCCTAGAGAAACCAGGATACGTGAAATCCTAACTTGAAAGTTTAGGTGAGAAGAGAAAACAACGTTGCACTTCCTTACCAGAAAAGGGAGGGTGGGTGGGGAAAGAAGAAAAAGAACAGAATTCCTACTCTCACGTTTCATTTTTCCTATATAGCTACAAAATAGTTTCTAGACTCAACTGCGACAAGTAAAAGGGATCCTACAGGCAGACAGGCTCTGATACCATTTGTCGCACCCGGACTTCTAGGGGATACTCACAGTCCGTTAAACAGTAGATAAATGGCTTACGGGGCATACCGGCACCCGCATCTAATTTTGAGTAGGCCAACACGTAAACGTGTGACAACCATTCTCTACTATTCATCGTCTGTGCAAACCATCCCATAGAAATCCAGATACTTCCATTGACGTACTTCATAACATACACACATGGTACGTCAACGGCATTTGAACAACTGATATCACAACATATCTCTAAGACACAAAAGATTGAAATAAGTTGCAAATAGCTCTCACTAGAGCAGAGATAGCAAATACAATCATCCAGAGGACACATGTCCCAACAATTCATCATTACATCACAGCGGAAGCATCCAAATTGTGTGAGTACAGACAAGATCCAAATAGGCCTAAGAGGCCGGAAACGAAAAGACGGAGCCCATCCACGAAGTCTCGGATCCTGCCCGGGTCCGCTATCTACTCGTCAGCAGCCTCGTCATACTCCACGTAGTAGCCATCACGGGGATCCTCGGAAACGTAGTCTGCGTAAACCACAGCCCCAAAGGGGTCAGTACATAAACGTACTGGCAAGCAAGACTCACAAGATACCAAAGTGTACCCGCCAACACCAAGCACAGATGCTTTGGGTTCAACGGAAGAATAGGTGATACAAAAGTGCGGCAGCAGGTTGCTCTAACCAACTACAGAAACACGCTACAACATCCGGCTAAAAGAGAGGGATAAGATAGCGTATCGTAACCAACTATAACTAACTCCAAACAAACCCATCCTGGATCTCGCCCCTTATCCAAAGAAGCAATCCGAGGATAACTCACACAGTTGGATTAATGATGGTTCAAGTTATTGTGTCAATAAGCCTATTACTAGTCAAGTTATCATTAGTTAGGTGTAAGTTGTTCTGAGTACTTGTTAGCCAGTACTTTCACCAAGTCAACCATAACCGCGGAAAACACGGCTTCTCGAGAAGATTTAACCCTGCACGGGTGCACCAATTTGGCCGTACACGTAAGAATAACCCGCCAGATGGAATGGCCCTTCCACCAAGCGGGGCACTCAACACAACTCAACTCTTCTTCGCATCAAGCCCAAAGAACCCCGTGCAATTGAGCGCACGGCTAATCAAGCCCCACGAAGAAAAGGGGACCCTCATAGCACTCTAAGAACGTGTCTCCCTAAATGCCGACTACAAAAGTTCCACCCTGGCGCCAAGGGTTCGCACCTGCATATGCATGCGGCAAATGGAAAACCCTAACTAAATGAGGCGATTTTGGACAGATGCGAGTCGAATCAAATTGAGGGGGGCGCCCATACACGCTTCCACATGCGGTTTATTGCGCTCATCATGGATCAGTAGACAAGACCCTTTTCCTAATTAGGGTCGACACTAGCAGGCCTCAAAACCACGCCGGGCCTCCTGCCGGTGCCTTATCATCAAATTAGCATTACCTCAAACATTAACAGGTTGTTGTTTAACATCGAGCCCCAGAACATAAAAAATAATAATAACAGAAATTAACGGACAACAGACTCGAGCACAAACAACCCTAAGCATGCTAGTAAGACACGGGCAACAAGCAATGGGGTATAGGTGTGGAGGTGAGGCTATATCAGGGTTAAAGGATAACATGTGATAGGATCGGAACACAAGCAACGATTCATAGGGCTAGCAGAATAGACAACGGAAAGTATCGGTATCCAATGTGGAAAGGAACACAATGGTTCATGTGAGTGAATACTTGCCTGCAAACTCAGCAGCCTGGTACTGAGCTAACTCCTTAGAAGGGGTGTCGTAAACCTCGTCTGTCTCAACGTCGTCGTCTATTCGAGAAGAAGCAAACAAACAACGCAGAGAGACAAACAATCAATAACATGGCATAGTGCACAATCATGGGATGATGCATGACCATTTAATTGATGCATCAAAATAAACTAGTTGACAAGATAACATGTTTAAATGGACACATATGCAATTGGATTGCATATGGAAAGCCCATGAGTTAAGGTTGGTTTAGATGATCTACAACTAAACACCAGGTGAAAGTTGATTAGCATGATGCATGGATGAGGAAAACAAAAAGAAAACAACAATAGATACAATTTGAAACAAGGTTTACCAAGTTTGGAATTTCATTTATTAAGTTATGAAAATTTGCTTCTTAAAGGTGTTACACAAGCATTTGTTGTTTTCACCAATTTTAATTGTTCAAAATAGATAACAAAGTTCATATTTGGAAAGTACACAACATTTTAGGTGGAATACATGTTTCACTTGTTGAAAAAAAGGATTTAGAATAAATTACTTATGATTTAAACAAGTTTAAACAAGATTTAAATGAATTTAATTCAAGTGTGAAATTATTTGAATTTTTATTTGTTCAAAACATTAAACCAAATTCATATTTGAAAAGTTTATACTTTGCTGGTTTGAAAACATATTTTATATGTTCAAAAAGAAATTAACTTGACCAAGTTATGAATTTAACAATATTAAATGATTTAAACAAGGTTTAAATTATTTAACCAATTTTAATTATTCAAAACATGAAATAATGTTTATATTTGGAAAGGTGGTTTAATTTAGCATGGAAAACATATTTTATTTGTTGAAAATGGATTTAAAATTAGCAAGTTATTAATTTGGCAATTTTAAATGCATTAATCAAGAAACAGTTGTTTTCAACAATTTCATTTATTTAAAACAGAACACAAAGTTGATATTTGCAAAGTACATGAAAAATGGAATGGAAAACATATTTATTTTGTTGAATTTGGAATTTTGATGCCCAAGTTATGAATTTTGCAAAATTAAATGAATTAAACAAGGATTCAAATATTTCACCAATTTAAAATATTCAAAACAGTAAACAAAATTTATATTTGGGTAGAGAATTTAATTTGGTATGAAAAACATATTTAAAATGTTGAATTTGGAGTTGGAATGAATTATTTATGCAATTTTAAAGTTTAGGTATTAATCTGCCATTTTAAATAACAGCTAGGGACTTAGAAAATATGTACAGGGACCTAGAAGAAACTAGCAAGGACTTGTGTGCGACTAGCAATTTGTTCTGGGCCTGGAAAATAAAGTGGAAAAAAGGGGGGTTTAATCAGCCCGCGGGGACTCGAACCCTGGCCGCGGGCTAGGTCGAGCAGGGCTGCTGCCACTGCGGTGGATTGCTGTTCGTTGACAGGAAAGGGCTCGGGGGGGTTAACCTTCAGTTAGCTGTGCTAACTGAATTTTTTTGCAGGTTCAGTTCGATAGAGGGACAGAGCCCGCCGGCGGTGACTGCAACGGTGGCCGTGGTTCGCTGCTGCTGCTGCTGCGAGTGGGCTGCGATGGCCGTGTGCGTGCACGTGACAGAGAGGGGGAAGGGAGAGAGTGGGAGACGGGCTCACCGTGGGGAAACAGAAGGTGATGAGGAGTTCGGTACAGGAGGTGGCCGGCGGCGAGATGAGGACGGCGGCGGCGCACCGGTGACTCCCAGCCACCGGGGAAACGTCGAGGAGGAAGAGGACGTCTAGGGGAACTCATTCCCGCAGTGAGCCCGTGCGGAGGAGAGTCCTATCGGCGGCGATCACCGGAGAGGGAGGAGGTGGGTCTCGGTGGCGAGTTTCAGAGAAGCAGAGGGAGAGGAGCGGGGCAGAGAGAGGAAGAAAACGGCGCGGCGGTGAGAGGGAGAGACAGGAGGGAGGACTAGGGCACGAGGGAGCTCGAGGGCTAGGGCTTAAAAGGAGGGGGAGCGAGCTCGGCCGTTCCCTGCTCTCTGCATCGACGTGTACAGCTTCAGATTGCTGTCGTACAGAGGTTGAAGGAGGGGTGGGGGTAGTAGGCCGGTAGGGAGATGGTGGGCTGGCCCAAATGGGCTGGCCTGCCCCCCCTCCCTCTGGTTTTTTTTTCCTTTCTTTTTTTTTTTTTTGCAGATTTGAAAAGAAAAGAAAAAAAATGAGTTTCAGGGTTAGAAAATGTAGTAGAAAAATGTGTATAAGTTATTTATAGCAACAGCAACAATTGGCAAACTTTTATTTTCAAAAAATTTGAATTATGGTGCTGTTTGTAATTTGGTTGAATTTGATTGAATTTAATATTAATTGAATAATTGAACTTAGCAATTTAAAAGTTTTTAAATTCAAGTTTATTTGAAACAAAAGATTGATTTGTTTTGTAATTTTCATAAATTTCAAAAGGGGTGCTGTTTGGAGAATTAATTGAATTTGGAAATGTTTTGGTATTAAATAAATTATTGATTAGAAACAAATCAATAGTTTTGAAATTACAACTTTAATGGAAACAATTAATTGCTTTAATTTGGATATTCATTTGGAAAATTGTAACATCACAAGTATGAAACAAATATTTGTAATTTGGTTTGAAATTCAAATAGAAAAACAAGGGAAAACAAGGAAAACAGAGGAAAACAATTGGAAAACAAATGCAAAACTTAAGATGCCATGATGCAAAACAGAAAATAACAGAGAGCAAACATTCTAATGGCTGTTTAACATAGAGGTAGGCCCTATGTCAAAGACTCGGAGGCCATAGTGGCTGAGAACTTCGCGGAAGAAAGAGTGACCCGGGGGACGAAATCCCCGGATCACGTGTTCAACGAAACAGATTACCTCGTTGGAGCCGGGTGTGGGCCGGGTCTCGTCACCCGGGACTCGCCAGTGAATCTCCTCCTGGGAAGGGAGGACACCGGACTCGACAAGCTCATCTAGCTTCGCCTTGGTCACGGTAGACCGAGCCCAGTTGGCCGATATGGACTGAGTCGGCCTAGGCTTTGCCGGCTTCTTTCCCTTGTTCTTGGGTGCCATGGGTGCAGTCTATAAAACAAGAGATAAAAGGTGCAGAGTGTGAGTAATTAAGACCCGGAAAGGGGTTGATTATCCGATTAACAAAAGAGCGGTTGAAAGACCCGGAAATTACGGGTTATCCGAGTATCAATGAGTGGTTACGGAGATTACAGGTTGTCCGAGTATCAATAGGCAGTTATGAAAAATGTTGACAGATTGCATCTAGGCGAGGAAATTTATGGAGGAATCTGAGGGGAAATTTATGACCGTAAGAGATAAAGGATTGCTACCAAGCCTAGCTTAAGTGATTGGATGAGAAAAAAGTAGGGCATGAGACCCAAATCGATGCGAAGCAAGAAGGTTACCTACGAGTGGACCTAGATCTAACTTAATTCGAGCAAAAAGCTTGAGGATAAGATTCATGGAGGAAGAAGACTTACCGGCGAGATCTGGAGGAGATTGCGGCGGCGGCAAATGGCGCAGCCGCGGTGACCTGCGGGGTCTTCCGGCGGGCAGCTCGCGGGCGCGGTGGCGGTGCTTGACGGCGGCGCGGCACGAGCGGAGGCGGCTCGCTTCCGGCTGCTCTCCGGTAGGCTCCGTGGCGGCGCGACGGCGAGCTCGAGCAAGGGAGTGTCAATGGAGGTTGGAGGCGAAAGGGGCGAGTGAGATGAGGAAATGGAACGTTAGGTTTAGGTTACCCCCTAGGGCACCTATTTATAGGTGCGGGTGGGGAAACCTAGGTTAAGTGAGCGGGATCCAAAAAATTCGGAACAGGATACCCGCCCGGGCTTTTTGGGATAGGCATTAAAATACCCATGCGCGATATCCGGAAAAGATCAGAGCTAATCACTTCCATGATATTCGGGCCAATTTGCGATAGAAAGTGAGCCGGGTCTTCTGTGTTTTCTTCGGAGTGTTGACCCGGGAAAATGAAGATGGATTCGGAGAAAGCCGGGTTAATATATGGACCACCAGTGGAGTTAGGCCTAGCTATTTATCAAGGCAATCTAACCCGGCCTTTTATGAACTTGTGTGTTTGTTATTTTTGTAGGGAATAGCATGCGCTTCAAGGAGGATCTCGTGAAGCCCAAGCTATTCTGGGGACTACTGATGGAGGGATGATAACCCGGTAGGCTAACGCCAAGGAGTAACTCGGCCCAAAGGGAGCCGCGCAAGACCCGGCTTAGGGAAAAGGAGTTTCTAGAAGGCCCATGACTGTAGGCCTCGTAACCCAGATTGTGGGTTTTGATAAGGAAGCTTAGGGTTTGTAAGCGGTACCCGGGTAGGACTCCGAGTCTGCCTTGGACAGGAAGCTAGGGGGTCCGGATATTACATAAGCCGGCCCCTAGGGTTAGATTAGACATGAGACACACGAGATTCAATAGCTATTCGAGTATCCTTTGTAACACCAGAGTTGAGATAATAAAGATCCAGATCGGAGACTCGGCGACTTGATTGTCGGCTACCAGATCGTTCCATCACCATGATTTCCCCTGAGCGAAACCCTCTCCCAAACACTAGAGTCGATTTACCCCAAGATAAGTTACCCCTGGTAACGTCTGCCGTGATTATCCCACGACATGGCTAGAAAGAATAATATTGTTAAAGTTTGCACTATCATCAACACTAGTAAAACTAAAGCTCCAAGTGCCTGTAAACCTCCTACTATCAATGGTAAAGTAGTTGGTGTTAATAAAGTCTCCACCCCTTCAGTGAAACGTGCTAAATTGCCTCAAATTGCTGAAATTGCTTCTGATAAAAGTGCTGAAATTTTTAGAGATGTGGGAGATAATGGTCCCATTACTTTTGATGATAGTAATATTGATTTTGATGATTGCAATATCTCTGAAGTTATTGTGTTCCTACAAAAGCTTGCTAGAAGTCCCAATGTTAGTGCCATGATTATGGCCTTTACTAAACATATTACAATTGCTCTCATGAAAGTTAGAGAGGAAAAGCTGAAACTTGAAACTTATATCCCTAGGAAATTAGATGATGGTTGGGAACCCATTATTAATATAAAAGTAAATAATTTTGATTGCAATACTTTGTGTGATCTTGGTGCTAGTATCTCTGTTATGCCTAAAAATATTTATGATATTCTTGATCTACCACCATTGGAACACTGTTATTTGGATGTTCATCTTGCTGATAATGCTATGAAGAAACCTTTAGGGAGAATTGATGATGTTCTTATTATGGTTAACAATAACCTTGTCCATGTTTATTTTGTTGTGATGAACATTGAATGCAATGTTTCTTGTCCTATTGTTTTGGGAAGACCTTTTCTTAGAACTGTTGGTGTTGTTATTGATATGAAAGATGGGAGTATTAAATATCAACTCCCACTCAAGAAAGGTATGGAACACTTTCCTAGAAAGAGAATGAAGCTAACTTTTGACTCTATCATTAGAGCAAGTTATGATGTCGATGCTTCTTCACTTGAAAATACTTGAGTTGCTTTCTATGCCTAGCTGAAAGGCGTTAAAGAAAACCGCTACCGGGAGACAACCCGTTTTATTTCTCCGTTTTCAACCCGTTTTCCTTCGTTTTCTTTTGTTTTCTTTGCACCTGGGTGTTGTCTATTTCCTTAGAAACCCCGCTGTATCTTTTATTTTTTGTTTTTGTTGATCCAAGTAAATCCTCTAGTGGAAAGTTGAGGCTATATTTCGGATTTCTGCGCAGGAAACAGATTTCTGCTGTCGAGTGTTAATTCCGTATAAAATCACAGAAAATTCAAAATGACCTGAGTTATTTTGCGCGTAATCCTGGGATATATACACAACTTTTCTTGGTTGAACACTTTTTGATTTGAGCAACAAAAGATTTACGAAAAAAAATCATCTTTTCCTGCTGTCCTGTTTTGACAGATTTCTGCCAATAATTGCATTTGCATCTTAATCTATTTCTTTTGGTGTTCTTTTGAGAAAAAGAGTTTTAAAAGAAGCTGTGACAGTATATAATGTGTTTTTGAGTGTTAGGCTTGTGTTGAAACTGAACCATGTGAATTTATTATTTCGATTGCACTAACGTTGCTAATAAAGATTGTGAGAAGTTTGGTGTGAAGGAAGTTTTCAAGGGTCAAGAGAAGAGGATGATATGACGTGATCAAGAAAAGTGAAAAGCCTAAGCTTGGGGACTCCCCGGTGGTACATCCCAGAAAATTCCAAGAAGACTCAATCGTCTAAGCTTGGGGATGCCCAAGGCATCCCCTTCTTCATCGACAAATTATCAAGTCATTTCTAGTGAAACTATATTTTTATTCGGTCACATCTTATGTGTTTTACTTGGAGTGTATTTTATTTTTGCTTTCAGTTTATTTTTATTTTTCAATAGTCTTGGTTGGACCCCAGCATTTTTTTATTGGAGAGTGACACGCTCCGCCTTTTCATGGGAATACTTTGTATTCTTAATCTTTGTCTGGCTGCTGCATTTATTTAGCTCCTGTTTTGAATGCATCTCTTATCAGAGCTGTTAGTTTTAGTAGTGTTATGTGAGTACTCTCGTGTTTTCTTGCTATATCATGGAGAGTATTTTTGTTAAAGCATATCTTGTATGATGCTTGTTGGGAGAAGAAACTGCTGCTTAAAGTAGAATTTTTAATGGTGCAATTAGAAGCTTGTATAGACTGTGGCTAGAACTTTTTCATACCATGCTAGATGTTCTTTTAGTTTTAAAGCCTTGTGGTTATTGTGTAGCATGATTAGCCTCAAATAGCTGAGAGTGTTTAATGTGCCATTGAAAGATTCATGAGTTGTTCTTGTCATAATGAAGCATAAATTTATGGTATTCTCTTTCGAATGTTTTATTTGGTTGACTTGGCGCATGCTCACACCATGTTTATGACTATGAACCAGTCACTAATAGGCTCTATGATCATTTAGTTTTTGAATTTCTGATGCCGCTTATGCTTTAATTAATGATGTTTATGTCGCTATGCATGATTATGGCTCTTATGCTCTCTTGATTTGTCGCTCCCAGTCTTTTGCTAGCCTCCACCTGTATTGAGTATGAGCTCTACTCGTGCATCCAACTCCCTAAAACCAAGTTTTCCCATTGTGTCCACCATACTTACCTACATGTGGTATTTAACTGTCACTCCAAGTAAATTGCTCATGTGTTACCTTTAAAACCTTAAAAATTACTCCTGCTTTATGTTCTTGTTTTTGCTCATGAGGACGTAAATAGAGAATCTTTATCTCACTTGTTGATTGGATTTCACACCCTGGACTAGTGGCTTAATCCGCTTATCCAAATGATAGAAGAGCTATCAGCGGGGTGCCCAGCCCCAAATTAATACACACAAAATCTCTTCACTATTTTTGCCCCTGATTTATCAATCAAAGAATAATTGTGTAAACAAAAGAGAAAAAGAGATGACCTTCTACCCAGATGCGTCCTTCATATGGGAGCCGCTCTTGTGAATCCAGTTGGCTTGTGACGTACTGTATTTTATGTTTACCATTCGTTGACATTAGCATACATCTCTCAAAATATAGACACTCTTCCATGATATGTGATTGTTGGAAGGCACCCGAGGATTCGGTTAGCCATGGTTTGTGAAAGATGGGTAGGGCAGTGTCAAACTTTTAATACCTATGTTTAATAAAATAAAAAGCTCTAGCACATGAGTGATCCCTGTTTCCCTCTGCGAAGGGCCTTCCTTTTCATTTTATGTTCAGTCTCCATCTTCTAACTTTATGCACAGTTGAGAGAGCATTTTCGCCATTCTGAGTTTTATGTGCATTTGTCCCTAAAACATTATTAATTGATTCATGATATGTTATTGTTTGTTCTCAAATTATTTTCTCTAGTCTTCCTCATGAACTTTGAAGGTGTCTTAGCATTTATGTTTCGCCCCACTCTCAAGGACTAGCGAAATATCACTTTGCCATGCTTTCTCTATACCTGAAACAAACATATATCTTTCTTTGAATTGTTATTCATGACCTTTTATTTGAGATAATTCTCATGATGAAAAGTGATTGCTATGCTTTATTATAAAAGTTCTATTTATCATGTTTGTGTTAAAAGTTCTATGATCTCAGGTTACATACGCTTTTACATTTTTATGATCAAGTTTATGTTAGTAGCATGTCACCTCAGAAATTATTGTTATATCGTTTACCTACTCGAGGCCGAGTAGGAACTAAGCTTGGGGATGCTTGATACGTATCCAACGTATCTATAATTTCTGATGCTCCATGATGATATTATGCCAATTGCTACATGTTTTCTCCTTCTTTATGTCATTTTTATCGATTTTCCGGACTAACCTATTGACAAGATGCCACAGAGCGAGTTCCCTGTTTTCTGCTGTTTTTAGTTTCAGAAAAGTTGTTCTGGAAATATTCTCGGAATTGGAAAATTCAAAGCCCGGAAGTCCTATTTTCCCCGAAGGCATCCAGAAGACCGAAGAGGAGTCGAAGAGGGGCATGAGGGGGCCCACACCATGGGGTGGCGCGCCCTCCTTGGCCGCGCCAGGGGGTGGTGTGGGCCCCCCAGGGCTCCACCACCTTTGCCCTTTTGCCTATTTATTCCCCCCGATGGAAAACCCTAGACACGTGATCAAATATCCCGAAAAGTTCCACAGCCGCCGTTGTCGTCAACCCTAGAGCAGGGGGGTTCTGAAGCTGTCTCCGGCACCCTGTCGGAGAGGAGATCATCACCGGAGTCCTCTACATCACCATGCCTACCTCCGGAGTGATGCGTGAGTAGTTCATCATTGGACTACGGGTCCATAGCAGTAGCTAGATGGTTGTGTTCTCCTCCTATGCCTCAATGTTTAGATCTCATGAGCTGCCTGACATGATCGAGATTATTCTTATGTAACTCTATGTGCTGTGTTTGCTGGGATCCGATGAATATTGAACTTATGCCAAGTTGATTATAGTCCTTTATTGCCTATGTTATTTGTGATCTTGCATGCTTTCCGTTGCTAGTGGTGCTCTAGCCAAGTATTTGCTAGTGACTCCAAGAGGGAGTATTTATGCTTGATAGTGGGTTCATGCCTCCTTTTCGCTTGTGCTCGAGTGACAGAAACGTGACGGGGGATGATGTGTTGTTGCCACTAGGGAGAAAACATCGATGTGAGTGCCCGCGTGTACAATCATTGCGTACATTACACACATTGTTTAATGCAATTATCTGTTGCTTGCAACTTAATACCTAAGGGGGTTCGGATGATAACCTGAGGGTGGATTATTAGTCATAGATGCAGTTGGATTACGGTCTATGTATATTGTTGTAATGCCCGCACTAAATATCATAGTAGTCATCATGTAATGGATGTGCACTACGGTGCAACCTTTATTTGTCATTGCCTAGTTGTAATTTGTTCACCTAGCATGCTATATTTTATGGAGAGACACAACTAGTGAACCTATGAACCCCGGTCCATTTTCCTACACTGTTAAACAAACCGCTACAATTTCCTGCTTTCTTTACTTACTGCAAGCATACATTATTTTTCACACTATATGTCTAATCTTTGTTTTCAGCAAGACCGGTGAGATTGACAACCTTACTATACCGTTGGGACAAAGTATTTTGGTTGTGTGTGCAGGTTCCGCGTTGTTGCTGACACCGGCGAGCCATCACCACCGTCAGTGGCATCAACCTTCCGGAGGTCCTCCTTCTTCTCCTATTGGATTAATAACCTTGGTTCTTAACTGAGGGAAATTCTTACTGCTGCACTCATCATACCATCCTCTTGTGGTTCCCAACACGCTATAAAGGCATCATTGAGGCGTAGCATCAACCACAAGTTTAGCCTTGTACTTTTTAATCGTACCATCGGGCCTAAGCTTCTTTTTGAACACCCACTTACATCCTAATGGTTTACAGCCATAAGGACGTTCAGTGATCTCCCACGTTCCATTAGCCATGATGGAATCCATCTCGCTACGGACCGCTTCTCTCCAGTAGTCAGCATCTCGAGATGCATAAGCTTCTGAAATAGAAGTGGAGTATCATCCACAAGGTACACAAGGAAGTCATCACCAAAGTACTTTGCAGTCCTCTGTCTCTTTCCCCTACCAAGGGTTTCCTCGTCATCCTTCTCAGGATTCTCATAATGTGTTTGTTCATAATATTCTATAGGAATGGCAGGCTCAGGAGTCTCCTCTTATTCCTGTCTAGAAGTGTTTTGCATATCTCTCATAGGAAAAATATCCTCAAAGAATGTAGCATATTTAGACTCCATAATCGTACCGACCATCACGTCAGGTACCTCAGATTTCACTATTAGAAATCTATAGCCAACGCTATTCTTAGCGAATCCCAAATTAACACAATCCACGGTCTTTGGTCCAAGTTTACGCTTTTTGGGTATCGGCACATTGACTTTCGCTAAACAGCCCCAAGTACGTAAGTATGAGAGTGTTGTTTTTCTCTTCACCTATTTCTTATAGGGAGTGACCTCATTATCTTTCATCGGAACTTTATTTAGGACATGAGATGATGTCAATATAGCCTCCCCCCACCATGCCTTGGATAAACCCGATGTATCTAACATGGCGTTAACCAAATCTGTTAGAGTGCGGTTTCTCCATTCGAGAACCCCATTTGACTGAGGTGAATAGGGAGGCGTCCTCTCATGAATAATACCATGATCCGCACAGAAAGAGTCAAACTCATTAGAGAAATATTCTCCACCATGATCTGACCGAATTCGTTTAATTTTCTTTTCAAGTTGATTCTCAACTTCTGCCTTATAGATTTTAAAGTAGTGTATAGCCTCATCTTTAGTGTTTAACAGATATACATAGAAAAACCTAGTGGAATCGTCTATTAACGTCATGATCTCTTTCCTCCTTTAGTCAACACACCATTCATCTCACAGAGATCAGAATGTATGAGTTCTAATGGCGCCAAGTGTCTCTCCTCCGCAGCCTTATGTGGCTAATGAGGTTGCTTTGATTGCACACACGAATGGCACTTAGAACCTTTGGCTAAAGTGAAACTTAGAATTAAATTTAATTTTGGTAACCGCGTCATGCAACTGAAACCAACGTGAGAAAGACGTGAATGCCAAACTTCTGTTTCATCAACACTTGAATGAATATTGTTCACGACTTTATTACAGAAATCAGCGAGAGAAAAACGTAGACCTCCGCACTCATATCCTTTTCCAACAAACAGTCCATATTTTGTTACAACTACTTTATTGGACTCAATAACCAACTTAAACCCTTCTCTACATAGAAGGGAGGCACTACCGAGATTCTTTTTGATGGCGGGGACATGCTGCACGTTCTTGAGCTGCACGATCCTTCCCGAAGTAAACTCCAGATCGACCGTGCCAACACCAAGTACAGAAGCACTTGCGCCTTTCCTCATCAATATGGACCTCGTTCCTTGTGACCTGATAAGAAGAAAACAATGAGATGTCAGCACACACATGAATATTTGCACCTGTGTCAATCCACCAATCAGTAGACTGACAAGCCGAAAATATAGTAAAGAAATTACCATACCTAGATGCCCCATTCTCATTGTTGCTCACAATCATGTTGACAACCTTGGAATCCTGTCCTGGCTTCTTGTACTTGTTTGGTAACTTCACTGCCTAGTGTTCCAGTGAACCACAAGTGAAGCAGCCATCTTTCTTCTTATCCTTCTTGAAGGCCTTCGTAGCCTTCTTCTTGAAGTCGGTATTCTGCTGGACACCAGTCCTCGCCTTGTTCTTGTGGGAGCTGTAGTTCTTCTGTACCATATTGGCCGCAGAGGTCCCTTCGTTCCCTTTTCTATGTGAGTCCTTTGCCCTTGAATTCTGCTCAACACTCAGATGGCCAATGACATCCTCTACTGAGAATTCACGCCTCTGATGTTTCAGAGTAGTGGCAAAGTTCCTCCAGGAATTAGGCAGTTTGGCCATTATGCATCCCGCGACATACTTGCCCGGTAGAACGCACTTGAGAATTTCAAGATCCTTAGCGATGCACTATATCTCATGAGCCTGCTCCAATACAGAACGGTTTTCGACCATTCTGTAGTCATGGAACTGCTCTATACTGTACATCTCGCTGCCAGCATCAGTTCCGCCGAATTTGGTTAACGCCATGTTAGATACTTCAGGTCTCTCCAAGGCATGGTGGGGGGAGGCGCTAATGACTTCATGTCATGTCCTAAACCGAGTTTCCACAAAGGTTACTCCATTTGAGGAATGGGAAAGAAAAAGGTTGAAACTCTCTTACCTACGAACCTAGGGTTGTTTGGCGAAATTCAATATACCAACTCCCAAGAAGCGTAAGCTTGGACCAAAAACCGTAGATTGTGTTCTTCTGGGTTATGCTTTCCATAGCATTGGTTATAGATTCTTGATAGTAAAATCTGAGGTATCCGACATGCATGTAGTCGAATGATGCGACTTTCTTTGAGAACATATTCTCTATGAAGGATGTGCCTAACTCATCGAATCAGGAGATACCTGCTTCATCCAGTCAGGAATTAGATGAGATTCCTAAACCCACCATCCCGATAGAACACGTTGAAAATCCTGAGGAGGATGACAATGAAGTTCCTATAAGGAGCAAGAGACAGAGGACTGCAAAGTCCTTTGGTAATGATTTCATTGTGTACCTCGTGGATGACACACCCAAGACTATTTCAGAAGCATATGCATCTCTCGATGCTGACTACTGGAAGGAGGCTGTCCGTTGCGAGATGGATTCCATCTTGGCTAACGGAACCTAGGAGATAGTTGATCGTCCTTATGGGTGGTACAATTAAAAAGTACAAGGCAAGGCCTGTGGCCAAGGGTTATACCCAGAAAGAAGGTAGGGACTTCTTTGATACTTACTCACCTGTGGCTAGACTAACCACTATACATGTGCTACTTTCACTGGCTGCCTCACATGGTCTTCTCGTTCATCAAATGGACGTTAAGACGGATTTCCTTAATGAAGAGTTGGACGAGGAAATTTACATAGAGCAGCCAGATGGTTTTGTAGTACCTGGTCAGGAAGGCAAGGTGTGCAAGTTATTGAAGTCATTATACGGCCTCAAGCAAGCACCTAAGCAATGGCATGAGAAGTTTGAAAGGATTTTGATTGCTGAAGGATTTGTTATAAACGAAGCTGACAAGTGTGTGTACTATCGCCATGGTAGGGGCGAGGGAGTTATTCTATGCTTATATGTCAACGACATATTGATCTTTGGGACCAATCTTGATTTAATCAAGGAAGTTAAGAATTTTTTATCTCGCTGTTTTGAGATGAAGGATCTAGGAGTAGCTGATGTTATCTTGAACATCAAGCTATTGAGAGATGATAATGGTGGGATCACACTGCTTCAGTCTCACTATGTGGAAAAGGTCTTGAGTTGCTTCGGGTATAGTGACTGCAAGCCTTCTCCAACTCCATATGATGCTAGTGTGTTGCTTCGAAAGAATCGACGGATTGCTAGAGATCAACTGAGGTATTTTCAGATTATAGGCTCTCTTATATATTTAGCGAGTGCTACGAGGCCTAACATCTCTTTTGCTGTGAGCAAACTGAGCCGATTTGTTTCCAATCCGGGAGATGATCATTAGCGTGCGCTTGAGAGAGAGTTGTGCGCTATTTAAAAGGCAATGTGAGCTATGGAATTCACTATATTGGAAACCCGATGGTTCTATAGTGATTCAAATTGGATATCTGATGCTGATGAGCTTAAGGCCACTAGTGGTTATATTTTTACACTTGGTGGTGGTGCTATTTCCTGGAAGTTTTGCAAGTAGACCATCTTGACGAGATCAACTATGGAAGCAGAACTCGTAGCATTAGACACAACCAATCTTGAAGCAGAGTGGCTTCGTGAGCTCTTAATGGACTTGCATGTGGTTGAAAAACCAATACCCGCAATCCTAATGAACTTTGATAATCAAACTGTAATCATCAAAGTGAACAGTTCTAAGGATAATGCAAAGTCATCAAGACATGTGAAGAGGAAATTGAAATCTGTCAGGAAATTAAAAAAACTCCGGAGTTATTGCGTTGGATTATATCCAAACACCTATGAACTTGGCATATCCCGAGTTTATCACGGAATGTGATAGGTAATGCATCGAGGGAGATGGGTTTGAGACCCACGGTATGAGTTCTCCATAGTGGTAACCCACTCTATGTGATCGGAGATCCCCTGAATTAGAAATGGGAGACAAATTGTTGGTCGGCCGAGAGGTATTTTATCCCACTCCATGAAGATGCAATACTCTCCTAATCTGTATGGTAGGTTGGTATTTGTCTTAATGTGTTCCAAGTGGCTTACTTATATAAGCAGAGATGTGTCCTGCAGAACATCTCCTGAGGAACTCACCTATATGAGTCTGACTGTTAAATGTCGCAGTCTATGAGAATCGGGTGCTCTCTAATAAACTCATGAAAGGCCTTCGGAGTATGACGTATACGCTCCATCCGCGGGGAAGCCTTGCGGCAGCCTAGTATCGGTTCAGACGTTGTGTGAAACTGGTATCACAGAAAACTTGTAGTTCAAGGCGTAGTCCACTATTCAAGTAACAGTCTTCACTAAACACCGGTATATAAACAATGTTTTTAAACTAAGATTATGAGATGTGCTAATGACACTTTGTGGAGGATTGTTAGAATTTATATGAGCTTCACCTATCAAGCCCAACTAAGCGCAATAAAATCCTGAAAATTGCCATGGCCCATTCATGAATAATAAGTGGAGAGAGTGGGACTATAGTTTAGTCCCACATTGCTAGTTTGGAGAGGATGGCATCATCTTATAAGGTGAACCATTCTAACTCATGCATGAGTTGGTGAGACAAGAGGAGAGGAGTGCCACACGCGCGCTGCTCCTCCGCCGCCCGCATCGCCTCGTCACGACATGACACGTCCCGCCGTGCCGCGCCGCGGGTTGCGGGAATGATCCGAGCCGAGAGCGTTTATTTTGCCGGTTGGAAAAACTTAATGAGTCATTAATTTAGTAATTAATGGACGCGTTAATCTCTAAACTGTTTTCGCTTCCGTTGGATCATGAAACCGAACCGACTCGGACGTGTAGTTACCTCCCACGTCTCTCCCGGCCCTGCAGTATAAATACGCGAATACGACAAACCCTAGCCGCCACTTCGTCTTATGGTTTCGCACCGTTCCAGACCACTACGCCGCCAATCAAGTCTTCTCCATCCCTCCTTACGGAGTGCACCGCGAGAAGAGACAGCAGGCCTCCGGAACCCAGCCTCTTGTGATCCTGTACGGGAGAGGGGCGATCAGCTTTTTGGGGAGCGCACTCGTGCGACTGCTGACGGCGACTACTTTCCCAACGACGAGTGGTTTTCAGATCTCGGCAACCTCTTCATCGACGACATGACCGACAGCATGGACAACACCACACCGGTGTCGCTGCCGTTGCATCATACGTATCTCTCTCTCATCTGTACGAGATATTACTGAAATTTCTTTGTCTAGGTCTTGCTCTAGATTGGATCGGTTTCACTACTGCACTAGATTTTGATATTTGCATGCTTTATGTATTTGCTACTGTCGTAATTTATTTGATGCTATTTCGGATTAAATCATATGCTAAATTTCTTATATATTCAACAAAATTTCCATCTAGCAACTAAAAACTTTTGTAGAGATAAATAATAGCTCACCTCTTGAGGGAGTTTCGCCGGAAGCAATTTGTGCATTGCGCCAAGATGTTGAATATAGGTCATACTAAGCTACGAGTCGGTGATTTGGTCTATTGGTCAATGGATTAAATGTATATTTAGGATCATAGTGCTGTGTTAATCGGATTATCCTAATTGATAAGGACGGATAATCCGCGAATAAGTGCAACAATCCGTATCCGTCGTATAATAGCAATACCACATCCGCTACCATATCTGCCGGATATCCGCTCGACCAAAATCCATATCCGCGTCCGTATCCGGCGGATTCCTATTATTGCATAGCATATCCTTAATAACGGATTCAAATGCTGATTCGGGACGGAAATTGCCCGTACCATCTACATCCCTACTCACACACACCTATGCACACGCGCGCGTAGCCGCATACACATAGTAATTTTGAGAGTAAAACAAGATAAAGAATATTTTGTTACTTAAGCATTATATCTGGTCTCTGCATAATTAGGATGCACACAGCCGTAACCACAATATCACAAAAAAAACACAGACGAAATACACATGGGCAATCCGGAGATCACACGATCTATCCACATATCGGACAGAAATATCTCTCGCCATGTCTGCTAGTTGTGCAGACACCTCCATAAAAAGTTCTTGATTTTCACACGTTGTAACATGAACTACAAACGGAATAAAATTGTTACACCAGTAAATTACCTGTATGAGAGAATAATTTGTATCGTTAAAAACTTTTTCATTTCTATAAAGCCCAAACAATCCATATATTACTGCTAGCGCTCTCATCCTAATAAGACTTCTAAACTTGTGTGACATATACCATGTAAGTAATTTTCAAAAATATTTACGACGAAACATGGTGGATATAAACCGAAAATAAAACATGAATCATGCTAGCCGATTGATCTCATCCAACTAGGAGAACCATCCTTCAAAGTGTGACAACTCTAACTACGGGGATAGCGTTTTTCCACTCTGCAGCATATGCTCCCGATTTTTAAAATGTATTTTTAAACACATTTAGAATGTTAGAAAAATCAGATTTTTTTCACATGTACATGTTGATGTTCTATGTTCTCATAAAGTTGTTTCACGGAAAACCGATATTTATTGTGTCGTGTATGAGAAAAAAAAATTGGTGCTAAAAAAGACTTTTCACGAGACATTTTTTGTCTTTTTTACACAGACCATAAAAAATTAACGGTTCCCCCGAAACTAAACATAGTTACGTAGAATGTCGAGATATATATATGCAAAAAATCTCATGACAGAAGAAACAAACCTACATATGAGTAGAGTATCCATATTTCGAGCTATTGGATCGTTGAAACATGGATCGTCCTGGAATCCCGATCCAACGACCCCAAATTAGTTGATCGGACGGTCTCACATGCTTCTAGGCTTGCCGACCACAGTGGCGGCACAAAGGTTGAGACTTCAAAAAGATTTGCTTGTACATATGGACTACACGCCCCAGGCGTCGCCATCTCGGTCGGCACCGCAACGTCAACCTCGCCCCTCCCACCTGAAACAAAGCAAACTTTCCACCCGCTACGAGGGAGCCAACGAATAAAATGGCACCGCTGAGCAAAAGGAGATTCGCGGCACGCGCGTAAATCGAGAGGATTGTGACATTCAGATTCCAGGGCAGAGGAGGAACTACTACTACACTCTACTAGTAGTATATCCAAGCGAGTGACCTCTGGCTTTACCCAAAAACAGTCGCCTTCTGTTTCCGTCTTTACGTCTGTACCCCAACGAGAAACGATTTCAGGTATCTGCGCGGGATCTCGGCCAGCTAGCAGGGCGATCTCCGGAACGTGATCGTTATTCTTGTTTAGATAAGCGGGCGTCGACCGTGATTAGCTTGGACCAATGGCCGCCGTGGTGCGTGCGTTGTTGGTCTTGTACTGATTAACATACTATCGTTTTTGTTTCTGTCTAGGGAAGCAGAGCAAAGACGGCGTTCGATCGTGTCCTTGTCTCTGCCTGCATTTCGATCATGTCCTTGTCTCCGCCTGCATCGGTCAGGATGACCAAACCGGGACACACTTTGTTCATTTGTTCCCTGAACCTGATCAAGCCGCTCCCTATGGAACGTTTGGCTCGATCTATGGGGCGTTTTCCAGCCTCTTTCCTAGGAGCTTCATATCGTCTACTATAACTGGATTTGGAGATCCGGGCCATGTTATCCTTGTCTAACATAGGGGTATCAAGGCCGTACCAAGGAGTACACAATCACATGTACGGCCGAGACCAGAAACAGAAAGTTGCATGCATTGCAAAGGCAGAGGTATACCAGATGAAAATCAGACCAAGGGTTTTCACCCTCGACCATGATGTGTCGTCGCATCCGCTTGATCACCACCTTATCATAGCGAAACTACTGGGGATCGTTTTGTTGAGCAAAAGTTAGGAGAGGCATTCCAAGTATTATTATGCAAGAATTTTTTTGTAACATAGACTTTGACACATATATTCGTAGTCTAGTAATTCACATATTCTAATTCATGTGTCATTTCTATCTGAAACCAATCGTGTTGATTCGATTAATGCATATGAGATTTGTTCTCGATTTAACCACATCCCCATTTCTAGAGGAAAAATGTCCATCTTAAACTCCGAACTCGTAAAGGTTAGACGTTGGGTTAATTTCACCAAACATCTGAACTTTTTTACTTTCTAGAGCATGCAAGAACATATTTAATATGCAATCCATCAAGGCTAGCCTTGAATTGACGTATACGCCATTTCTGCCAGCTTGGATGCCAGATCCTGCGTACGTCGACCCATACTGTTCTAGTGAGAGCGTTGTAGGTTGACATGGCTGCATGACCTGTGTCACTGCCCATGAAAATAAATTTGGGATGCGTACCACCCTAGCATTTCGCTGGCTAATTTTCATTTTTCTCGAGCCCTCCTATCAGAATGGTGCGGTCAACTGTGCTAGCATTATACTACATACCCCGGCCGTACACTAAACCTTGACCTAGAAGGCTGGACAGTATAAACCAAACCATTACTAGTACGTTGCAGCGGCCAAACACAATTTTTTGGATGAATGGTCACTCATTTCGTTTCTCATTTACCTCATAATAATGTGCATAATTATGATAGTACTACATAAATTTGCTTGTTAAGATAAACCAACTTTCAATAAATAGGTGTGTGCGCGCGCGCGGTTACTGTGTCCAGTTTATCCTATTCCGCATCAACCTCTATCTGAATCTTTGATCTGATAACCCACTTGGTAGGTATATAGAATCTCTGATCTAACACTAGCTAACTACGCTTAGCACATGAGATGTCGCTCATTAAGCAGCATTATATGGAGACCGGATAATTATCCAAGAGACAGAGACATTACACGAGACATAATTGTAATTAACCATGCGCGTGCCAAGATAAATTGCAATTGGAGCTAGCTGGCTGGCCTCCTTCTCACCAAACAAACAGTATCGACCTACTAGCACGCACCCAATCATTGCCGGCGTCACCAGGACTGACAGGCATCAGTGAGCTTCGGGTACATGCAATGCACCATACTTCCTCTATTGAAACCATTTGTCAGGGAGACAGCCAGCCGATCTCCGCGCCTGATTCCGTGAGCTGAATCTGGACCTGCACATGGGTTGACCCGGGTCCAGTTTTTATTCTACTTTCGACCTCAGGGTTGTACGTGCGAGGACGGAACAGTGGGATAACGCGTATCATCTTGTCGCGGTATACCTGACATCGTCACCCTCGCGGGAAACTTCCCACAGATCATTCCACCAAATTCTACCCTCCCAAGTTTAGAAGTTTATATTGTACGGAGTAGTACGTACTATGGAGCTTGTTTGATCTACAAAAATACTCACTAGCTCATTTTCATGCTTTTCTTTTCTTTTTGAATGTAATGTATGCCTCACGAAAATTCATGTGTAGGGCAATCAAACAACTACCATTACTTACACATCCGTGTGGTTGAAACTTGGAATTCAATATGACATCATTTCTAACCTTAATTTTTTTGGGGTTTTCTTTTGAGACCCCATAGTCTTTTTGGACCTTTTGAAAATCTAGAAGGGCGGGTCAAATGATTTCATCCTTTCCGGAGCAACGGAAAGGGGCACTCCATTAATAAGAAGATTTACATTTGGTCTGGCATCATGGGCGAAGCCAAATCAGGACATGGGTGTACATATGTACACCCATTATGTTTAGCAAAGAAGTTATATAGTACCTAGGTATAATTCACATGTTCAACAATGTGTACGAAAAACAATGATAAACTTTTCGTTAAAATTGTGGTTTTTAATGAACTTTGTGCACCCATTATTTCTATGCTAGATCTGCCACTGCATGGCATGTTCTTAGACAAACATACTGAAATTAACCCCTCCGCCCCTTCTAAACAATACCCTACTACTCATGATTTTTGGGTACCCATTTAATTGTTCGCTCCAAAAGCAATGTCCCGTTGATTTGTTCTCAAAAGCAAGGTGTGCGACCTTGATAAAAAAAAGAAAAAAGAGCCTTCTTCTTTTGAATATGCGGCGGTTGTGTTCCTTCTACATTTGTAACATAACATAGATTAGGTGACCACTTCAGCGAAACATAAGATTCTTGCTGACTATGCGCAGGTAGACATTCCAAGAGCCATCTATAGAATCATAGAATGTTGTGTATACGTCGTATTAGTTATGTCGTTTTTCAGTGAACACAATTCTCACATGTTCATTAACAAGCGGTCCTTTCGTAGGTGAGTGGCATTCTCGATATTCGAGGGGACGGGCAAAGATGGCTAGTGGGTTCACTTAGTCCATCCTTCCTCACAAAGTTAGCCTATCGACAGTGAAGATTATGTTATGTTGGACAAGCCACAAGAAAATGCGGCATTTAGCAATGTCATAATGTTATACTCCCTTCGATCAATATTTAGTGTCGCTGAATCAGATGTATCTAGATATGACTCTCTCTCACTCTCACTTTCTTAATTGCAATAACACATCATATACGAGCAATGATACTACTACCGATGAAGGAGGCCGGAGAATTGTCGAATAAATGAAACGGGAATCATGTTTTCTTCTTAAATATACCCTTCAAGCATATTTATTTCAACCGCATTTTTGACATTTCTCATCTTGTGGAAATACTGTAATGAAAAGAATTGCAGCAAATACTTGTTGTGTCCCACGTGAATTGCTCGTGTTGGACTTTGGCTACCTAGCCGGCACGAAACGCCACACACTACATACCCGGAGATTACCATAAGAACTCCTTGAGCTGCCGATCCTTAAATTTGTTTCGGACAACCTCTGTGGAATCCCTAATTTCCCTAATTCGTTTTTCGGGGATAAAATCAGTTAACCTCTAAAAGGGCCGTCCGATCGATTAGTAGCTCCAGCAAGAAGGGTCCCAGAGCTGGCCCTGGGCCCACTCGTCATTGTCTATTGCACTGCCCTCCCAGACGGGTGGGGCCAACAGCATGGCCTCGGCCAGCTCAGCCCACATGTTAGGCGACTGGGCCTCCAGATCGTCAGCGCCGAGCAGGACATCCCACGCCACGTCATCGAGCCGGTCCGAGAAGCCGCCCCCGCCGCCGGTGCCACTGCCACAGCCGCCGGGCTGCAGCAGGAGGTCGGGCCTGAACCGGACCTGGGCGGCAGCTTCGAGCGCCGCCGCCCGGACGTCGTCGGGTTCGGCGGTGGCGGGCCGGCGGAAGAGGTGGACGAGGTCAGGGAAGTTGAGCCTGGCCTCGTGCCCCCGCAGCCGGAGCGCCGCCACGTCGTGCGCCACGGCGGCCATCTCTGGCGACTCGAAGCTGCCAAGCCAGATGCGCGTCTTCTTGCCGGGCTCCCTGATCTCCGACACCCACTTTCCCCACTTCCTCTTCCTCACCCCACGGTACTGCTCCTGGTCGTGCTCGGCCGCCGCGACGCCGGCCGCATTGTGGAGCTCCACCTCCATCGCTGCAATGACGAAGCAAGCAACAAGCTTGTGACGACTAGGAGAAGTTCTTTTGCTGCTGTAACGTCGCAGTGCGAGCTCGAGTTGGTGTTGGGATTCGGTGGCGTACGTGTGTGTATATATAGGGATAGGGAGAGAGAGATGGTGAGGTGTGGAGCAGTGAAGACGAGAGAGGAGGAGATCGAGGAGGTGTGTTGAATTGCATGGGTGCATGCATGGGAGCAGGAGGAGGACAAGGGAGGTGGTGTTCGAGCTGGGTGGACACAGCTGGATGCTAATACGTGTCCTCTCCCTGTGTTTTTCTTTGCAAATATAGATGGCCATATGGGTGCTGGGATATTAAAAGGGGAGAGATTGCGATGATGCATTATCCACCGGCAGCAGGATTAAGAGATGTTGGTTTGCTTTTGCGGAGAGGCCGCAGCTTCCTCGATGGTGCAATGGTTTTGGAGGTTAGTATTGATGTAATGTAATGTGTGCCTATCACCCACCTTTCGATTGGTTTTGGTTATCTTTGTAACTGTTTTAGCTCAAGCGGCAACTGCTTTCTTATTATGTTTGCACTTGTATTACTTCAGTTCTCTGTGGATGGATGCTTGTCAATGGTTCAAAAAGAAATGGCACTACAAAGTTGTCTGTTTCAACTTCAGTGTAGAAGTAGAACTGTATTATTCGACGGCTCGACTCTGTAATTTGGCAATTCCAACATAGGGTGGGAGCACCGCAGCTCTGCAGCAGCATGGCGAGCCGCGGGAAGAAAGAAGGCAAAAGCACAAGCAAATGACCAAGAGTACAAGAACACTGATGCTCAAAAGGCGACACGTGGCCGCGCCCGCACACGGTTTGACCGTAGCACGGATTACGTCCGTACACCACCCCACCGCCGGCGTGGGCTCCCCGGGAGCTGCGACCAAAACCAGATTCGGCTCCTCAGCTATAGTCCTTGTTTTTTCATCTTGACAGTTCTCGTTTAGGCCCTCGTATTATGTAGTGTATGGCAATTTCGGGCTCCCGGGCCAATGAAATCTGACGTCAAGGTATCTTCCGGTAGGATCATCTTCCTTTGCAGATTCAAACTCCATGAGCACTCGTTTTCCCCTTGTCCTGGGGCTGCATATGTGCTAGCCTTAATCTCTAGCAAAGCATCTAAAATGCCCAAAACTGAAAAATGAGTGACGGTTACGGTTTACGAGTGAAAAAAGGTGGTCAGACCAGAGCCTATAAATGGCGACGACCCGTAAACGATTTCTCGGACGACCGAGAATTTCGCTCTCGAACCCTTGAATGCACAACTTTCGGCGACGACCCGAGGGTGGCCCCGACTAGGGAAAATCGGTTGGCGAGAGGGACATTTCAGCACCGCGGGATTCCCTCCCCCATTTTCCCTTCGAAACCCAAATCCACTCCTCAGCCGTCAGAAAGGCGTCCCTAGCCGTTGCAGCCCCAGACCTGCGCCGACAGCCGCCGCCCCGGAATCCGTCGGTGAGTTTGTTTCCGCACCGAGACCCACGGCCCTAGTCTGCCGCATCTGTTTTCCGTCGATATATAGCTGGATTTCGTTTTCGTAGATGGAGTTAAACCCGTGCGAGCATTTTTTGTTAGAGGATTCTTTCTCCTGCGACGACTCTGACGTGGAGATGATGATGGCGACACGGAGGCAGCAGATGCTGGTGGTGGTCCTTGCCGTGAAGGAGTTCCAGGAGACGAGGAGAAAGAGGCGCACGGGATCCACCCTTGGCTGCCTCTGCATACCCCGGAATCGAGTTTATGGCAACGAGCTGCTCATGCGGGACTATTTCGCCGACGTCCCAACCTATCCGCCGCACATCTTTCGTAGAAGGTACAGAATGCGCCGCTCCCTTTTTGTGAAGATAGTAGAAGCTTGCAAGGCCAATTGTCGTTATTTTACCCGCCGGAGGAATGCCGCGGATTTGTTGGGGTTTAGCCCATACCAAAAAAATCTCGGCAACGATGTGGGTGATTGCCTATGGTATCCCGGCTGACTATGCCAACGAGTATCTTCGCATCAGAGAGAATACTACCATCAATTTTGTCCACCGTTTTGCCAAAGTGATCATCCGTGTCTTCGGCCCAGAATATCTGAGAGCCCCCAATGAGGAAGACACGGTTCGATTGATGGCAGCGAATGAACGGCGAGGATTTCCGAGCATGCTGGGTAGTGTTGATTGTATGCACTGGACTTGGAAGAACTGTCCCAAGGCATGGCATGGGCAGTATTGTGGCAAATGGGGTGATGCTACAATTGTGCATCAGGCAGGTGCATCACAGGATTTGTGGATATGGTATTGCTTATTTGGTTTGCCCGGTACTCTGAATGATATAAATATATTGCACTTCTCTCATCTATTCAAGAGGCTTGCTAATGGTGATGCCCCTGCTTGCAACTACACAGTCAGTGGGCATCTCTACACGAAAGGGTATTATCTTGCAGATGGTATTTGTCCGGCTTGGTCAACTTTTAGGAAGACCATATCAAAACCCAGCAATAGGAAAGAATCTGAGTTTGCAAAGCAATAAGAGGCTTGCTGACTCCAAAGTTCATATTAATAGAAGGGGCTCTTCCGGATTCGTGGGGTCCAATTCCGAGAATATTTCCAGAACAACTTTTCTGAAATAAAAAAAACAGAAAACAGAGAACTGACACTTGACATCTTGTTAATAGGTTAGTACCGGAAAACGTAAGAAAGCATAGAAAAACATACGGAAAACATGTAGCAATTGGCATAATATCATGGTACATCAGAAATTATAGATACGTTGGAGACGTATCAAGCATCCCCAAGCTTAGTTCCTACTCGTCCTCGAGTAGGTAAACGATAAAACAATAATTTCTGAGGTGACATGCTACTAACATAAACTTGATCATTATAATGTAAAAGCATATGTAAGTTGAGATCATAGAACTTTTAACACAAACATGATAAATAGAACTTTAATAATAAAGCAAAGCAATAACTTTTCATCATGAAGTGTATCTCAAATAAAGGATCATGAGTAATAAAGCAAACAAAGACAAACGTCTGTTTCAGGTATAGAGAAAGCATGGCAAAGTGATAATTCGCTAGTCCTTAAGAAAGGGGCAAAACATAAATGCTAGGACACCTTCAAAGTTCATAAGGAAGACTAGAGAAAATAATATAAGAACAAATAATATCACATCATGGAGTAATTATTGATGTTCATGGGACAGTGCATGTAGAACTAAGAATGTCAAAAATGCTCTCTCAACTGTGTATAAAGTTAGAAGATGGAGAATCAACATAAAAGTAAAAGAAAGGCCCTTCGCGGAGGGAAGCAGGGATCACTCATGTGCTAGAGCTTATTATTTTATTAAATAGAGGTATTAAAAGTTTGACACTCCTCCCATCCATCTTTCACAAACCATGGCTAACCGAATCCTCGGGTGCCTGCCAACAATCACATACCGTGAAGGAGTGTCTATATTTTGGGAGATGTATGCTAATGTCAACGAATGGTAAACAGAAAATACAGTATGTCACAAGCCAACTGGATTCACAAGAGCGGCTCCCATGTGAAGGACACATCTGGGTAGAAGGTCATCCCTCTTTATCTTTTGTTTACACAATTATGCTTTGACTGATAAATCAGGGGCAAAAATAGTGAAGAGATTTTATGTGTATTAATTTGGGGCTGGGAACCCCGCTGCCAGCTCTTGTATCATTTGGATAAGCGGATGAAGCCACTAGTCCAGGGTGTGAAATCCAATCAACAAGTGAGAGTAAGATTCTCCATTGATGTCCTCATGAGCAAAAACAGGAACATAAAGCAGGAGTAATTTTGAAGGTTTTAAAGGTAACACATGAGCAATTTACTTGGAGTGGCAGTTAAATACCACATTTAGGTAGGTATGTGGACACAATGGGAAAAACTTTGGTTTAAGGGAGTTGGATGCACGAGTAGAGCTCATACTCAGTACAGGTGGAGGCTAGCAAAAGACTGGGAGCGACAAATCAAGAGAGCATAAGAGGCATAATCATGCATAGCGACATAAACATCATTAATTAAGGCATAATCGGTATCATAGATCAAAAAATAAGTGGTCATGGAGGCTATTCGTGACTGGTTCATAGTCATAAACATGGTGTGAACATGCGCCAAGTCAACCAAATAAAATATTCAAAAGAGAATACCAAAAATTTATGCTTCCTTATGACAAGAACAACTCATGAATCTTTCAATGACATATTAACACTCTCAGCTATTTGAGGCTATTCATGCTACTCAACATCACAAGGCTTTAGAACTAAAATAACATTTAGCATGGCATGAAAAAGTTCTAGCAACAGTCTATACGAGCTTCTACTTGCACTGTTATAAATTCTACTTTAAGCATCAGTTTCTTTCTCCCAACAAGCACCATACGAGATATGTTTTAACAAAAATACTCTTTATGATAAAGCAAGCAAACATGAGAGTAATCACATAACACTACTAAAACTAACTGCTCTGATAAGAGATGCATGCAAAACAGGAGCTAAACACAGTACTAGCAAAAAGTGAACACTCACAGAACAATAAGAATGAAAACTAGAGTGTTCTAAGCAACAAAAATAGAGCGTATCTCTCTCCCACACAAGTATGATAAGATCCAACCATTTATTACAGCAAAGAAAACCAAACAGACCGAATAAAAATATAGTTTCACTAGAAGTGACCTGATAATTTGTCGATGAAGAAGGGGATGCCTTGGGCACCCCAATCTTAGACGCTTGAGTCTTCTTGGAATTTGCTGGGATGTACTACCGGAACATCCCCAAGCTTAGGCTCTTAACTCTTCTTGATCACGTCATATCATCCTCTTCTCTTGACCCTTGAAAACTTCCTTCACACCAAACTTCTCACAATCTTCATTAGCATAGTGCAATCAAAATAATAAATTCACATGGTTCATTTTCAACACAAGACTAACACTCATAAACACATTAGATACTGTAACAACTTCTTTTAAAACTATTTTTCTCAAAAGAACATCAAAAGAAAGAGATTAAGATGCAAATGCAATTATTGGCAGAAATCTGTCAAAACAGGACAACAGGTAAAGAAGATTTTTTTGAAAATCTTCTGTTGCTCAAATAAAAAAGTGGTCAACTAATAAAGTTGCGTACATAGCCCAGGATTACGCACAAAAAAACTCAGGGCATTTTGAATTTTCTGTGATTTTATACGATTTTAACAGTGGACAGCAGAAATCTGTTTCCTGTGTAGAAATCCGAAATATAGTCTCAACTTTCCACTAGAGGCTTTACTTGGCTAAAAAAATACACAAAAGAAAAGATACAGAGGGGTTTCTAAGGAAATAGACAACACCCAGGTGCAAAGAAAACAAAAGAAAACGACGAAAAACGGGTTGAAAACGGAGAAATAAAATGGGTTGTCTCCCGGAAGCGCTTTTCTTTAAAGCCTTTTAGCTAGGCATGACAATTTGAGAAGATGCTCACATGAGAATAAGAGTTTAAGAACAATAAGAGAGCATCAAGAAGAAAATATAAAACACATTTAAGTCTAACCCACTTCCTATGAAAAAGAATCTTGAAGAAAAACAAGTCAACCAAACACACGGTGACTAGCATAGGAAGATAAAATAAGTGCAACTTCAAAAATTTCAACATAAAGAGGGGAAACTTAATATTGTTGAGATGCATAAAACCATGTTTCCCTATCTCATAATAACTTTCAGTAGCATCATGAATAAAATTAATAATATAACTATCACATAAAACATTCTTATCATGAGCCACATGCATAAAAGAATTATTACTCTCCACATAAGCATAGTCATTCTTATTAATACCCGTGGGAGAAAATTCAACGAAATAGCTATCATTATCATTCTCATCACCATAATAATCAAATATAGGAGGCATATTGTAATCATTATTAATTTTCTCCTCAATAGTAGGTGGACTGAAAATATCATATTTATCAATGCAATCATCATAAAGAACTCCAACATGATAGACAAGTTGTATATTAGGGAGATGGTTTTGGGTAATACCTCCATAACTATGACAAGTTTCATAAGGATAATTGTAATCATAGCCTATGTTATAGCATCTTTTATAATAGTTATCAAAGACTGGAGGCATAGTATCATCATAGGCAATAGAATAGTTATCTTTCAAAGTGCATTCATTTGTAAAAATATCATCATTTTTACTAGAAAGAGATGTATCAAGCATATCATCAATAGCAAAAGGATTTTCAAACACATCATCCACAAGCTCAGAGCCTTCTATATCATCATTGTAAGGTACATGGATGGTACTAATAGTATAGAAATTATCATCATTTTCAGAATTGGTACCAAAGAGATTTTCAATATCAAAAGTAGTGCGTTTCTCCCAATCATGATCACTTTCATAAATAACAGGCATAGGAAGATCATTGAGTTCAGACTCATCAAAAAACTATAATGGGAGCAACATGCTTATTGGGAGATACGGTTACCTCTCTCCTTTTACTCCTCTTCTTCTTATTATTACTCTCTATAGGAGGGAGATGCTTGAAAGGAAGCTTCTCCACATACCCTGGTTTATTTTCAGAAACAATAGAAAGAACTTTGGAGGATTCCTCCTATTCATTAATAAGATGAAAACAAATATGATCCCTGTCATATTTTGGTAAATTCTCCTCTTTTATAATATTTTGTATGTAAGTATTTGTGTGGAAATTAATAACACAATAAAGATGACAACCATGCAGGACACTTTTCATATCAAGAGCACTCATATCTACCAAAGAAGTTTTTCTTAATAACTCTTCACACCCCAAAAATAATGTAAGTTCATCATGCTCATTAGGGGTGATCATGCCATCGCAATACAAACTTGCAGTACTCATAGTATTCGAAAGGCTACTATCATGGCTTGAGCATTGAAAATTAAAATGACCCACTTTACAACAAAGTTCACAAATAAAAAGATAGAGGGCACAAACTTTTTCACTAAGATCATTTAGACCCTATCCCACTTTCTAATTTTTTTCATTCCTATGATGGATGCAATATTATTATACATTTTGATTCTTTTCACAAGGTCTAAGTGCTCCACAAAAATTAACATGCTTATAAGAGATAGTACTTTCAGAAGTTTGAGAAGGTTTATTGCAATCATCAATAACAATTTCATTTTTCATGCAGTTGTCTTTGAAAGGTTCATGATATATGTCCCCATTTTAGGAAGATTATTATAAGAAGCAAAGGACCTATACCAACCGACAGCTATTTGAGGATCAAGACCATATTTAGCATTAAGCTCATGAAAATCAGCAGTTTCAACAAAAGTCTTAATGCAATCATACTCATAGTTTATACCCGATTCTTTACCTTTGTTGTTATTCCAATCTTCACTATTTATTCTAATTCTCTCAAGAATATCCCACTTAACTTCAACCTTCTTGCTACAAAAACAACCCTCTGAACAGGCATCTAGATAATCCTTCCAATGTCCTGGAAGCCTTGCATAAAAATTAGTAACAATTATTTCCTCAGGAAGCTGATGGTTAGGACATTTGAGTATTAATGTTTTCAGTCTTCCCCAAGCTTGGGCAATGCTTTCTCCATCATGAGGCCAAAAATTATAAATGTAACTCCTATCTAAATATAGTTCATGAGAAGGATAAAATTTAGAGTAAAAGAGAGATTCAAGTTCCTTCCACTCCAAATGATGAGGATCATATAGTAGTTCATACCACTCCCTTGCTTTTTCCTTAAGTGACAAAGGGAATAGCCTCCTCTTAACTTGGTCCGTTGAGGTACCTGCACACTTGAATAACTCGCATAATTCATGCATAAAGTGTAAATGATCACTAGGATGCACAGTTCCATCTCCAAAATAACGATTATCCATGACAAGTTCAACAATTTTCTTGTGTATTTTAAAAGGAATGCTTTCAATGGGAGGATTTAAAATATCACAAGCATCATTAGGTTTATCACATATGGGATATAAAGTATCATCAGAGCAAATTGATCGTAAAAACTAGCTTCCCCAAGCTTAGACTTTTCCCTAGCATTAGGAATGATGGGGTGCAAAGAATTAATGCTAATAACATTGCTACTAGAATGCAAATAAAGACCTCTCATATTTTTGTTGTTTTCCATTAAGACTAACTAGTAAAAATCAAAACAAGCAACAAGTAAAAATAAGCCTAACTAGTGAAAACAAGAACAAGAATATATAATTGCAAAAATCTAAAGGAAATAACTTCAAGCACTCACAAAGGATGTGAGTACCTTTTACCTTACCTCCCCGGCAACGGCGCCAGAAAAGAGCTTGATATCTACGCACGCTTCTATTCTTGTAGATAGTGTTGGGCCTCAAGTGCAGATGTTTGTAGAACAACAGCAAGTTTCCCTTAAGTGGATCACCCAAGGTTTATCGAACTCAGGGAGGTAGAGCAACCCTGCAATTAAGATACAAGAAGTCTCTTGTGTCCCCAACACACCCAATATACTTGTCAGGCATATAGGTGCACTAGTTCGGCGAAGATATAGTGAAATGCGAGTAATATGGATGGTTATAAGTAATAATAGCAATCTGAAATAAATATGGCAGCAAGCAAACATGTAGCAGAACAGGCGGAAAACGGTGTTTCAATGATTGGAAACAAGGCCTAGGGATCCTACTTTCACTAGTGGACACTCTCAACAATGATCACATAATTGAATAACTAAATATCTTGTCTTCACTATGCTACTCTTAACCCTCTCCGATTGGATAACGAACACTAATCATTGCGTAGGGCTGCAAAAAAGCATTCCTTAAAGTAAGCATTCCCATGTCTAGTTAACCCCACGTTGTCACTATGAGCGCCCTAGAAGGTACTAGACAAACACCACAATTCATAGAGGAGACACACACGATGTGCACACTGTCACCTTCACACCGCGGGACAAGGTGACTACAAAGTTCATATTAATAGAACACTTGAGTAGCACAAGATGAAGAGTAACATCTACTTATTCAACTAGATTACAAAGCTCACGATCACATATAGATCACACCATGGGAGAGAGAGATGAACCACATAGCTACCGTAGAGCCCTCAGCCTCGGGGGAGAACTACTCCATCCTCATCATAGGAGACAGCAACGGCGATGGAGATGGCAGTGGAGTCGATGGAGATGGCTTCCGGGGGCACTTCCCCGTCCCGGCAGGGTGCCAAAACAGAGATCTGTCCCCCGAAACTTGTCGGCAGCGGCGGCGAAGCTACAGATGTATTTTGTGGAAAAGGTTGACTCATCTAGGGTTTATGCATCGGGGAGTATATATAAGCGAAAGGGCGATGCCAGGGGGTGGTCAGGGGGCCCACACCACCTGGTGGCGCGGCTAGGGGGTGGTGGCGCCACCCTATGGTGTGGCCACCTGTGGCCCCCCTCCGGGGCTCTTCGGGACTTCTGGATGCTTCCGGGAAAATAGGAACTTCGGGATTCGTGAGGTCCAATTCCGAGAATATTTCTAGAACATTTTTTCTGAAATAAAAAACAGCAGAAAACAGGGAACTGACACTTGGCATCTTGTTAATAGGTTAGTCCCGGAAAACGTAATAAAACGTAGGAAAAAATATGGAAAACATGTAGTAATTGGCATAATATCAACATGGAACAGCAGAAATTATAGATACGTTGGAGACGTATCAGTTACCTCGTTCCCCTCCTTTAGTTTGTGTTTGTACCTTGTGTATTGTTGTGATACTCATATAGGTAAATTCATCATAGTTGCATATCTAGAGAATTTACCTTTGTGTCAAGCCTTAATTTGTATAAAACTTAAAATTTGTCGTAGCACCTATTCCCCCTCTAGGTGCCCATACTATCCGTTCAATTGGTAGCAGATCCTCGGCTCTTGCTTTGGGCTTACCCGCCTAAGAGTTATAGTATGGTCAACAGAGAAGATGCCCCGAGGCCTCGGCACATGTCACTATGGATGATCTCAAGGATCCGGGTGCTTGGCTTTCAAGAGTTGCAGCATTAGATCTCTCAACTCCGTCATTTTTACATCCATGGATGATCTCAAGGAATTGAAAGATTCCTTAACCTCATCCATGGATGTCAAAATGACGGAGTTGCGATATCTAATGTTGCAACTCTTGAAACCCAAGGACCCGGAATCTTCGGACGGTACTCTCCCGATCCTCTTATTCCACATCCTCATATTAATCCTAGAGGCGAACCTCCTGAAATTGATGCACATACTTTTGATCAATGGCAATATTATATGAAAACTCGCTAGAACTCTTTTTGTATTGAGCTTTGGCATATCGTTCAAGATGGTTACAAGCCTCATGAGCCCAAGAACTTGACACGAAGAAAAGTGGTAGATTGCCAACTCAACTACACCGCCTTGTCGATGATTCAACAAGTCTTGGGTCCAAACCACATGCCTCATCTTCAACAATACTCCACTGCCGAAGAAACATGGGATGCTCTTGTCATCATGTTTGTGGGCAATGAAAGCATGCAAAGGAATAGGTATGATACCTTGTGTGATGAGGCCGAAGGGTTCTATATGCTTGATGGTGAGAGCCATGAGGACATGTACCGAAGACTCAAGACCCTAGCTACCGCATTTAGTGGTCTTGGTGCCAAGTATGTGGATGATGCTTGGATCAAGAGGAAGTACTTTCCCCTCATGTATTGAATCAAGGTGATGTAAGAGATGGCCTCCTTCAAAGTTCAAACCAATCTTGTTAATGACACTCGTGCTCGTGCTATTGGAATGCACAAAGGAGCATCTGTTTCTTTGAAGGACAAGGTAATGACCAAGGTGGTGGATCATCATGAAGAGATTGCCTTGGAAGAAAATTTGTCCCCACTCAAAGATAAAAAATATGATCCTGTGCTTAAGGATTATGTTGCTCTTGCGGTGCAAAAGTTTTGGAAGAACCCTCCCAAGGCCAAGGAATATATTGAGGAGAACACCAAGTCAAGCTATGGCAAAGAAGGGACTCAACAAGTGAGGGCTTGTTTCAATTGCCAAGACAAGTATCACTTTGTTGCCGAGTGCCCCTTCGAGAATTGGGAAAACCATGGAGGAAACCTAGTCCTCAAGGGTAAGTCAAGGATCCCCAACAAGAAGTCTCATTTCAAGAAGAAACCCTTCAACAAGAAGCCATCACCAAGATATGTTCTTGTGACTCAAGAACGGTATGATTCCGGTGATGAATAAGAAGAACAAACCACAAGTGAAGTGGCTGCTATTGCTATTGCATCTTCATCATCTCTTTCACTCTTTGAATCCCCAACGAGAATCTTCATCAATCCTCTGCAAAGTGCTTCATGGCAAAGGCCACCGAGGTATCATCTTCTTCCTCCACTAAGAGTCAAAGTGAATCGAATGAACTTGCTAGTCTTAGTGTTGAAGATGAAATTGCCTTTTTGAACCTATATATGACTAACTTGCAAGGTGAGAACAAGAAGTACTTTAATCTTTTCATGACTCAATTGAGAGATGCCCAAGAGGCTATTGAGAAGAAATGTGAAACCTAAAGGAAATATTGCTTTGAAAAGGGTTCCCTTTCAAATGCTCGTGAGGAGGAACATGAGCTTCGAGTTTCTCTTGAGGAGAAACTTGAATCTATTGAAGAGTCACACGATGAGTTAATGCCTAAACTCACTAAAGAACGTGACCATGCAATTTATAAATATAAAAGGGCTAAAAAGAAGAAGGTTGAGCTTAGTGTTGGTCATGAAAATCTAACCGAGGAGCTAGAGAAGCTCAACGAGGCTCACAAGGCCTTGGAGAGTGAACACTCTACCCTCAACAAGACTTGTGAACAACTTCAAACTCAACTTTATCAATTCAATGTGCCTAGTAGTTGTATTTCTTCTTGTGATCATGAAAATATTATTGTGGAGAATGCTAGGTTGAAGGAAGAGCTAGCAAGGATCAAGGCAAAGGGACCTAGTGTTGAGAAGGTTGTGGCTCCCAAGCCACATGTTGTTGCCCCTAGACCACAAAATGTCAAGCAAGGTCTTGGCTATGTTACCAAGAGCAAGAACAAAACGAACAAGAACAAGAACAAGAACAAGGCCAAGCCCGCACAAGCAAAGAAGAATGTCGGTGCGAGTGGTATTGTCATTAGGGACAACACTACTCGTAGCAACTCCGCTAGAACTAACAATCCACGCCATTTCTTATTCGTTGATTATTATGGTGTTGTGCAATCTAAATATGTTGGTCATATTCAGTGTTTCATTCATTACTCTATTTGGGTTCCAAAGACACTTGTTGCTAACATGAGAGGATCCTCCTCGGGTCCGAACTCAAGTCAATGGTTCCTTGTAGGGCTATGCTTCCGGTGGTGCAAAATGGATACTTCATAGTGGGTCTACAAGTCATATGACCGGAAGCAAATAAATTTTGACGGAGTTGAAACCAGATATAAATCAAGTAACCGTCACTTATGGAGATAAGTCCAAGTCAAAGGTAACAGTGTTTGGCAAGGTGGTTGTTGCTCCAAATATCACTCTTGGAAATGTCATGCTTGTCGAATCCCTTTGTTTCAATTTGATTTCAGTTCGTGCTTTGGGGAAGATGGTTGTTTCCGTCTTCTGTGATCTTAACAAGGTGATCATCATGTGGAGAAAGTCTCTCGATGTTGCTTATGTGGGGCATGTCCAAAATGAGTTGTATGTGGTAGAATTTTTGGAGTCAACCAACACTCAAATGATGTGTTTCTTCGGTAAGGCCGACGTGGGGTGGTTGTGGCATCGCCGCTTATCCCATGTCCACATGAGAACTTTCCAAATTCTTCACAAGGGTGGTCACATCCCCCGACTAAAGAAATGTTTCCTTTGCCAAAGATCGTGTGTGTAGGGCTTGTGTTGAAGGCAAGATGCATGATTCTTCGCATCCAAGCAAGGCAATTATCTCATCAAAGAGGATCTTGGAGCTTCTCCATGTTGATCTCTTTGGTGTCGTGCCCGAGGCAATTATTGGAGGCAAGAAGTATTGCTTTGTGATAGTGGATGACTATTCAAGATACACATGGGTCTATTTCTTCAAGTTGAAGAGTGATCCTCAATAAACCGTAATCGACTTCTCCAACCAAGTGCAACATCAACACAATCTTCCTATCCTGGCTATTCGGAGTGATAATGGCCCCGAGTTCAAGAACTACACCCTTAATGAGTTCCTTAGTGAAGAGGGTATTCGTCATCAATATTCCGCTGCATATACCTCTCAACAAAATGGTGTAGCCGAGAGGAAGAACCGGACTCTAATAGATATGGCTAGGACAATGTTGGCGGAGTTTAACTCTCCCCAATATCTTTGGGCCGAAGCCATCTCCACCGCTTGTCACTCATTAAACCGGCTCTACATTCACAAGGGCGTAATGAAGACTCGATATGAGATTCTCACCGGCAACAAACCCAACATCTCCTACTTCTGTGTCTTCGGTTGTAAGTGTTTCTATTTGATCAAAGGTGTTCATTTGTCTAAATTCCAAGATAAAACTATTGAGTGCACATTTGTTGGTTATGGTGCCGAATACCACACTTATAGAGTCTTTGATAAGGACTCACGGATTGTCATTGAATCTAGTAGTGTGGTGTTTGAAGAAAATGATGGCTCCCAAGTTGGGAAATTTCTTGTTTCCGATGTAGATGTTAAAATACCTCAAGAATCCATAGGAAGGATGGGCGTGGGATTTTTTCTCCCCATTGAGGGACAACTGGTGGCTACTCGAGAAGAACTATGCTCTACTCAAGTGGAGCCCTCATCTACTTTGGAATATCATGCCAAGGGAGCAAGTAATGCACCAACCCAAGAACAAGTTCAAGACTCTCCCATTGTTGACCAAGTTGCTTCGCAAGAACCAAGCACTCCTATCATTCAAGCTAGCCAAGGTCAAGGTCAAGATCAACCTTCTCCATCTTCTTCTCCTATGGTTGAGGCAAGTGAAGATGATGATCAATGCCAACATTCCGGTCAAGACGGGGACCCAAATGATCAATATGATCAAGTTATTCCTCCTCACAATAATGAAGAGATTGAAGCCCGTCGTGCTAATAGTATTTATAGAGCCTTGAAGCAAATTGATGTCTCCGATGATAAAGTGCTAAGTGATGTGCAAAATAGGATATCCACAAGAGCTCAATGGACAAGATTTAGTGAGCATCAAGCTCACATATCCATGGTGGAACCAAAGAAGGTATTTGAAACTCTTAAAGATTCGGATTGGTTGGAAGCTATGCATGATGAGCTCAATAACTTTGAGCACAATAAAATTTGGAAGCTAGTTGAGAAGCCTAAATATTTTCACAATGTTATTGGCACTAAGTGGATATTCAAGGACAAGAAAGATGAGCATGGCATTGTTGTGAGGAACAAGGCAAAATTGGTGGCTCAAAGCTACACTCAAGTGGAAGGAATTTACTTTGATGAAACCTATGCTCCGTTGGCTCGTCTTGAGTCCATCTGCATCCTCCTTGCATATGCATCATCTCAAAAATTTAAATTGCAACAAATGGATGTCAAAAGTGACTTTCTTAATGGTCCATTAAAAGAGGAGGTATATGTTAAGCAAACTCCAGGTTTTGAGAACCCCAACTTCCCTAACCATGTCTACAAGCTCTCTAAAGCACTCTATGGACTTAAACAAGCTCCACGTGCGTGGTCTGAGCACCTTAGAGAGTTATTGCAAGACAATAGGTTTGAAGTGGGGCAAATCAATCCCAGCCTTTTCACAAATAGGGAAAAGGGAGATCTTTTCATATGCCAACTCTACGTGGATGACATTATCTTTGGCTCAACTAATAAATCTTTCAATGATGAATTCTCAAAGCTTATGACTGAAAGGTTTGAGATTTATATGATGGGAGAGATCATATTCTTCCTTGTCTTTGAGATCAAGCAATTGGCTCGTGGGACTTTCATTTCTGAAGCCAAGTATACCCCAAACATGCTCAAGAGGTTTCACTTCCAAGGTGCTAAAGAGAAGGTCTCTCCAATGCAAGCTCAAGCGCAATCCGGATGGTAAAGATGTGGACCAAAAGTTGTATCGTTATATGATTACTTCTTGGCTTTACCTTTGTGCACGTAGGCCCGATATTGTATTGAGTGTAGGATTGTGTGCAAGATATCAAGCGGATCCTAAGTAAAGCCATTTGATTGCGATCCATAGGATCTCTCAGTATTTGGTTCATACCCAAAGTTTTGATTTGTGGTGCCCAAAGGGGGCACACTTTTCTCTCAAGGGGTACACGGATTCGTATTGGCCCGATGATCAAGATGATAGGAAATCAACTTCCGGGGCTTGCCAATTCATTGGTAGGTTGTTCTTCTAAGAAGAAAAATTGTATATCTCTCTCCACCGCCAAAGCCGAGTATGTGGCGGCCGCTAGTGCTTGCACCCAATTGCTATGGATGAGGCAAACCATCAAAGAGTATGATGTTCACTTGGAGGAAGTACCTCTCTTATGTGACAATGAGAATGCCATCAAGATCACTTATGACCCCGTGGAACACACAAGGACGAAGCATATTGCGATTCGTCATCATTTCATCCGGAATCATGTGGCAAGAGGTGATATTGATCTAGCTTATGTCCCAACCAAGGATAATCTTGCGTACATATTCATCAAGTCTCTAGATGATTCAAGATTCATGTTTTTGAGGAATGAGCTAAATATCATCGATTCAAGGAGTTTGACTTGAGGATCTTGCACACACACCTATAGTTTACTATGTGTTTGGGTTTAGGTGTAGGTATGGACATAGGGGAGTGTTATCCTGACACATTGGGTTCTCCCTTCCCCCTTATGCCCAAAGCAAAAATTCATTGTTATCTCTCTATTTCTAATGTTGAATTGTGAGCTAAAATTTCCAGAATTGGCAATGCACCCAAGATATATATTTGCGGTGGCATACCATAATCTCTTACATGGTGGCTTAGGCCACCACCCTCTTCTTTGAAGAGTTGGTTCTTAGTTGGTTGTTATTTGGATTTTATTTGCCCTTTTATTTGGTATTGTGGTGTTTGGGAAACACACTCCCTATTGGCCTTTAGTTGATTGCATTTTGCAAGTTTGAGTGTGTAGTACCATCTCAGTTTGAGCTCTTATCCCAAGCCCCTTGTTTCCATCTTCAAACCTTTTCTATTCTCAATATATCAACTTTAGACCCCTTGTCGGAAAGAAGGAGCCCGGCTAGCGGTCTGATATGTCATAAACGTATCCATAATTTCTGATGTTCCATGTTGTTTTCATACTATATGCTACATGTTTCCTATACACTTTATGCCATTTTTATCGATTTTCTGGGACTAACCTATTGACAAGATGCCACAGAGCCAGTTCTTGTATTCTGCTGTTTTTGATTTTAGAAAAGTTGGTCTGGAAATATTCTCAGAATTGGACGATTCGAAAACCAAAATTCTTAGAAATCTATCGCGCACACGGAGTCCAGAGGGGACCCAGAGGTGGACCACAGGGGCCCACACCATAGGGCGCCCCCCTGGCCGCTCCCAAGGGTGGTGTGGGCCCCCTAGCTGCCCACCGACGTTACCCTTCCGCCTATTTATACCTCTTCACGGGTTAACCCTAGATACCCGAGCCTTTTCCACCAAAAACATCTACAGCCGCCGTCATCATCAACCCGAGTTTGAGAGGGTTCTAGAGCTCTCCCCGACACCCTGTCGGGAGGGGAATTCATCACCGGAGGGCTCTACACCATCATGCCCGCCTCCAGAATGATGTGTGAGTA
Organism: Alopecurus myosuroides; assembly: GCA_028641055.1. Lineage (NCBI taxonomy): Eukaryota > Viridiplantae > Streptophyta > Magnoliopsida > Poales > Poaceae > Alopecurus > Alopecurus myosuroides. The sequence goes on along the minus strand of CM054057.1, from coordinate 282,302,043 downwards.
GTTTATCCTTGGACTACGGGTCCATAACAGTAGCTAGATTGTTGTTCTCTCCTCTTTATGCCTCACGTTTAGATCTTGTGAGCTTCCTAGCATGATCAAGATCATCTTATTGTAATGCTACATGTTGTGTTTGCTGGGATCCGATGAATATTGAAAGCTATGTCCAATGATTATCAATCTATCATGTTTTATTCATGTGTATGGTATTTATGATCTTGCATGCTCTCTAGTAGATGCTCTGGCCAAGTAGATGCTTGTAACTCCAAGAGGGAGTATTTATGCTCGATAGTGGGTTCATGCATTTCTTTTACTCACGCTTGAGTGACAGAAACGTAACGGGTGGGGGATGTGATGTTGTCATTAGGGAGAAAACAAAGATGTTTACATTACACACTTTGCTTAATGCGATTATCTGTTGCTTGCAACTTAATATCCAAGGTTTGCTCGGATGACATTCTGAGGGTGGATTATTAGTCATAGATACAGTTGGATAACGGTCTATGAATCTTGTTATAATGCCCGCATGAATCACATAGTAATCATCATGTCATGCATATGCACTATGGTGCAGCCTTTATATCTCTCAATTGCCCAGCTGTAATTTGTTTACCCAACATGCTATCTATCTGTTTTGGAGAGACACCACTAGTGAACTGTGGACCCCAATCCATTTCCTTTATACTGATAATACAACCATTGCAATCACTATTTTCATACTGTTACTACTGTATTCCTACTGCCATCATTGTTCTCTTTTCATCTACTGCAAACAAGTACTGTTTTTTACACCATACGTTTAACCTCTTTGTTTTCAGCAAAACAAGTGAGATTGACAACAGATTTGATTGTGTTGTGTAGTTTCCACGTTGCTGCTGAACCGGTAGTGTGCCCTGCCAACATCAGCTGCATCGACCTTCGGAAATGATTTCTTTTTCCTACTGGTCGATTCAACCTTGGTTTCTTTCTGAGGGAAACTTGCTACTGTACTCTTCATACCTTCCTCTTGGGATCTCCCAACGAACGTGTGTTACACGCGCATCACGGTACTACTGCTGTAACCGACAGTAGTACCCACTGCACGGTACTACCGGCGACTAGACACGGTACTACCACTTCTGAAGTCACGCCCAACGCTAAACTGCAGGAATGGTACTACCCCTCAGTACCGGAAGTACCAGGTGGGAGGTACTACTGCTGGGCTCACTACCGCCACGGTCGATTTCATGGGGTTAAAACGGATCTGGGAGAGGAAGGTCACTCATAACCCCCTCTCTCCCTCACCCGCACCCCACAGACGATTTCGCCACCGCCGCTCCTTCCATCCACTAGGGAAGGCTCCCTCGGTTATTGACGGCCCCTCTCACACCGGGAGAAGTCCGGGAATCATCTCCCGCCTCTTCTCCATGAAGATAAGCTCCGGTAACCCTCGAATCCCTCTATCCCTCGAGTTGATCTTGTGAGATGATATTGCCTAGGGTTTCTAGAGATCTCCTAGTATAGAAGTTGTGTGATGTGATGCTCTTTTGAATAGAATACCTAAGTATCTCCTAGTGCACGAGTTCTAGATTGTATCGCCATTACCCTTGGGCGCCATGGCAGATCAGCCAGCAGCAGTCCTACCGCTGGCAACAGCGGTACTACTGCTATGGCTGGAGCTCCGGATGGCACCCGCTGGGTTCGGAGCCGGGTTTGACCCCCCATACCCGCACCCGGCACTTCCCCCGCCACCGTGACCCGCCCCCATACCCGCCGGAGGGTCAAAAAATCTACCATACACGTGACCCAACTGGGTTCGGGGGACCCGACGGGTACCCACGAAGAGAAACCGCAGGGGTGGTGCCACGGTGCGACGAGACATAGCGGCGCCATAGCGGGGCAAAGCTTCTAGGGGCGCTGCTCTCATGCTGCTATTCGTGGTTGCACACTTCCAAGGTGCCTGTGGCCTGGAGCGCCGATGGTGACGGAGTTCGAGGACTGGAGGTGGTGGGATGGGACAAGAGGAGGGAAAGCATCGAGGGGGCGCCGGAGGGGAGGGCTGAAGGAGGCACGGGCGGCCAGCAGACGGCGGTGCTCAGTTGGAAGAAGGGAAAAGCGAGCGAGGGGAACGGCCGATCGAGATGCCCGCGTGTGGGCGTGCAGGGCTGGTGGGGATAAAGACGAGATGGGGCTAGCACTAAATCGTTGTGTGGCCAGGAATAAAGAGGAGTTGGTGGGAGGATATTGAAGGAAAAAGAGAGCGTGGGGGTGTGGGATGTAGAAATCTTGTGGGTGCGAGACTGCGAGTTGGGGAATTGTTGACTTGTTTGATAGGCTTTCTTATTGAATGACATGTGGACCCTACCTGTCCTAGCTGGGTCTGCGGGTTAGAGGGTACGGGTTTGACAACCCCCATACCCGCCTCCGCTAGACCCGGCGGGTCTCAGATTTTACCAATAAACAGACCCGCGGGTGTATTTTTCAACCAAACCCTCCCCATTAAAGACGAGTACCCGTCGGGTTTGCGGGTTTTGGGGCCCCATTGCCATCCAGAGCTGGAGCAGCTGGAATCAGCGGTACTACCGTGGTGCCCACCGGTACTACCGGTACCTAGAGTTTTTTCATTTTTGACTTACTTTTGTGAATCTGTTTATAGGTCTATTAATTGATGTTTTTACCTCTCATCATTGTTTTCTCCCTATGCATTCTTAGGAACATGTGCAGGTAGTTCTCGGGGAGGAGGTCGCAAGCGTGTGGCCAAGAGGGCTCGTAAGGGGACTGGACAAGATGACACTCCGGAAGTCATGCCTCAGGACAATATGACACGTAGACAGAGGTCTGCTCATATGAAATCACAGGTTGTTAGGAACTAATCCATTGCTCTGATGCCAGATGACCAGTTCATGAAAGAGAGAAGAACAAACCCATATGTCAAGCCCAGGGATGCTAGGGCTAATGAGTGTTTCTGTACGCGCTTTCAGGAGCGTATCTTCTATGAGGAGTATCCCTTGGCCAAGAACAAGGTGGTCACTCAGTTTTCTATCAGTGTCCCCTACATGAGAAATCATCCTGGGTACTTTGGTGAAGCTACTGAGATCTGTGATGAGTTTGGTAGATTTCATTGAGGTCATTGAGGACTATGATGAGCACTTAGTGGGTCAATTCTATGTCACTCTGTATTTCCATACTGATGAGACGAGGATCACTTGGATGACCAAGAACCAGAAATTCACTGCTTCATGGGCTGAGTTTGCTGCTTTATTTGGGCTCCAGGACTTTGGTGAGGTTCCCGATGCTGCTTTCTCTTCCACCTACTTTAGGATTCCATACCCTGAGAGGTCTATGCCACCTCAGGAGCTGTATGATCTGTATATTCCTGGACGTGCAATGGTGGGGTTTTCCAAGAACCTGCTTCCAGTTTATGACATCCTCCACAGGATCTACCACAACACACTGGCTCCTCGTGTTGGGAACTTTGTTCAGATCCACGGCTCTCTCACTGACATATTAGTATATACCCGTAGGCGTCGTGGATATGGTATAAAGATAGACATTATGGATATTATCTGGAATGAGATGTACAACTCTGGGATGAGGAGGAGAGCCTCAGTCTTTGCTCGTTCGGTTATGCAGCTGATTTATCACTCTTGGCATCGTGCTCAGATCCCTTCTTCTCTCTTGGATAATGAATGATACATCATAAATGTATCCATAATTTCTGATGTTCCAAGTTGTTTTCATACTATCTGCTACATGTTTCTTCTACACTTTATGTCATTTTTATGGATTTTCTAGGACTAACCTATTGACAAGATGCCACAGAGCCAGTTCCTGTTTTCTTCCGTTTTTAGTTTCAGAAAAGTTGTTATGGAAATATTCTCGGAATTACCGGAGGGTCAAGGAAGTCCAAAGGAGACCCGGAGGGGGGGCCCAAGATGGCCACACCATAGGGTGGCGCGGGTCCCCCTAGCCACGCCACCAGGTGGTGTGGGCCCTCTGGCCACACACCAACATCGTCCTTTCACCTATTTATTCCCCTGAGGCATAAACCCTAAAAATATCGGCCCCCTTCCACGAAAAGTTCCGTAGCTCCGCCGCCGACAAGTTTCGGGGGATAGAAATCTCTGTTTCGGCACCCTTCCGGGACGGGGAAGTGCCCCCGGAGCCATCTCCGTCGACTCCACTACTATCTTCATCAACGTTGTTGTCTCCCATGATGAGAAGGGAGTAGTTATCCTCCGGGGCTGAGGGCTCTTCCAGTAGCTATGTGTTTCATCTCTCTATCCCGATCATGAGCTTTGTAATCTAGTTGAATAAGTAGATGTTACTCTTCATCTGTTATGCTAGTCATGTGGTTTTGTTATGAGATCTCCGTAAACACTTTGATCACAGTGTAAATGTGACAGTGTGTGCACCATGCGGTTTAGCATGATATTTATATCTTGTGATGGATGACCCTATGAAATTGTGGCGTTTGTTTAGTACTAATTTGGGGCTCTCATAGTGACAACGTGGGGTGCCCTAGAGAGGGAATACAGACTTGAGGAGCGCTGTTACAACCCTACGCATGGATTGGTGTTCGTTATCCGCCCGGAGAGTGGTTCAGGGTAGCATATTGAAGAGATGATATTTATGCCTTCAATTATGTTATCATTGTTGAGAGTGTCCACTAGTGAAAGTATGATCCCTAGGCCTTGTTTCCAAGCTTGAAACACCGTTTACAATCAGTTCTGCTACATTTTTGCTTGCTGCCATTTTTATTTCAGATTGCTATTATCACTTATAATCATCCATACCACTTGTATTTCACTTCCTCTCCGCCAAACTAGTGCACCTATACAACTGACAATTGTATTAGGTGTGTTGGGGACACAAGAGACTTCTTGTATCGTAATTGCAGGATTGCTTGAGAGGGATACCTTTGACCTCTTCCTCCCTGAGTTCGATAAACCTTGGGTAATCCACTTAAGGGAAACTTGCTACTGTTCTACAAACCTCTGCACTTGGAGGCCCAACACTGTCTACAAGAATAGAAGCGTGTGTAGACATCAAGCTCTTTTCTGGCGCTGTTGCCAGGGAGGTAAGGTAAAAGGTACTCACATCCTCTGTGAGTGCTCAAAGTTATTTCCTTTAGATTTTGCAATTATATCTTTTGTTTCTTGTTTTCACTAGTTGGGCTTATTTTTACTTGTTCCTTGTTTTTATTTTCACTAGTTAGGCTTAATGGAAAACAACAAAAATATGAGAGAACTTTATAATCTTTATCTTGAGTTAGGACATGAAGTGTTTGAAGATAAAATTTAAAAACCTATGGAACTTTATTTGCATGCTAGTAGCAATGTTATTAGTATGAATTATTTGAAGACCATTATTGCTAATATTGTGGAAAAGTCTAAGCTTGCGGAAGCTAGTTTTGATGAATATGATATTTTTAGTCCCCCAAGTTTTGAGGAGAAAATTTTCTTTGATGATACTTTGCCTCCAATATATGATGATTACAATGATGAATATGTTATTTTCAGTCCACATACTATTGAGGAGAAAATTAATTATGGTTACAATATGCCTCCTATATTTGATGATTATTGTGATTAGAATAATAATGATAGCTATTTTGTTGAATTTTCTCATACTACTATTAATGAGAATGATTATGCTTATGTAGAGAGTAATAATTCTTTTATGCATGTGGCTTATGATAAGGATGTTTTATGTGATAGTTATATTATTAATTTCATTCGTGATTCTACTGAAAGTTAATATGGGAGAGGGAAACATAGTCTTATGCATCTCAACAATATCAAGTTTGTCCTCTTTATGTTGAAATTTTTGAAGTTGCACTTGTTTTGCTTTCCTATGCTTGTTGCCTTCTGCTTTCATGACTTGTTTTTCTACAAGATTCTTTTTCATAGGAAGTGGGTTAGACTTAAATTTGTTTTACATATTCTTCTTTATGCTCTCTTTTGCTTCAATTCATATTTCTCATGTGAGCATCTTCTCAAATTATCATGCCTAGCTAAAAGGGTTTAAAGAAAAGCACTTCTTGGGAGATAACACATGGTTTTCTTTTTTATTTGTTTTTCTCTGTTTTTTTAGTCAGGGTGTTGTATACTTCTGTAGAAACTCCTTTGTATCTGATGGAGGGATGATAACCCGGTATGCTAACGTCAAGGAGTAACTCGGCCCAAAGGACGCTGTGCAAGACCCGGCTTAGGGAAAAGGAGCTTCTAGAAGGCCCAGGAGTGTAAGCCTCGTAACCCGAATTGTGGGTTCCGATAAGGAAGTTTAGGGTTTTGTAAGTAGTGTTCGGGTAGGATTCCGAGTACGCCTTGGATAGCAAGCCAGGGGATCCGGGGATTATATAAGCCGGTCCCCTAGGGTTAGATCGACGAGTTCACCGTAGACACAAGTTCACGAGATAGAGATTGTGAGATATCGAGCATCCATTGTAACACGAGTATCGAGATAGTAAATTCAGATCGTAGACTCGGCGACTTGATTGCCGGCTACCAGATTGCGTATCACCATGCTTTCCCTTGAGCTAAACCCTCTCCCAAACACCAGAGTCGATTTGCCCCAAGACAAGTTACCCCCGGTAACGTCTGCCGTGATTATCCCACGACAGTTGGCGCCCACCGTGGGGCCTACATCCAAGGGTGTTTACATCACGGGAGAAGCTCGGGAGAACTTGAAGAACCTCGTTGTCGGCGAGATCTACATCAACCCTGAAGGAGAGAAGATGGTGGACGATTTTGGCTGGGGGCCAGAGTCGGATCTGCTCGAATCCGGATCCGTCATCACGATCGGCCGGGTCAACGTCTTCGTCGGCATGGTACGTGCGTTCGGTTCAATCCCTGACGATTTTGGATTTGATTCTGTGCCAGGAGAGGCCACCCACGTTCAGTCGGACGGAGAAGAATCAGTCGGGACGGTGGATCCGACAGAGGAGCCCACCACGAAGAGGGAACAGCCGGAGGAGCCGGCATGGACCCCGCGTGGCCGGGTCATAAGGGAGGATGATACCGAGTCTATCCTGCACCTGCTGGAGGACCGGTACGAGGAAGATAGCTACGATGAGGAGGAGTATGAGTCTTCGCCAAGCATTGCGCGCCAGGTCGCGGTCTACACGGCCCCTGCAACCAACCTCAATCAGGGGAACGTGACTACGGCCGCGGTCGGAGCGGCGCAAGCATTGGCCCAGCAGCAAAATCCGGCTGAAGGAAATCCGGTTATGACCCGGGTTGACGGAGAGTCGGCTTCGGTCACCAGCCGAGCGGCGGATAGCGAGATGCATGCAAATATGTTTGGGTTCTTGGCTCACAGGACGCCGGGGGCGGGTCCTTCAAACCCGCAACACCCGGCCCTGTTCAGTAACAATATTGTCTTGGACCCAACAGTGTTAGCTACTGTGATAACCCCGGAAAATGCCGCGGCACGTGCCAGGGACTTGGAGGTAGCACGCCGCGCGCTAGAGCAACAAAGAAGAGATGTAGAAGCAGAAAAGCAAGGGGTAGCCACGCGCCAACGTGAACTGGACGCGCTGGAGAACCGGCTCCGAGCCGAGACAAGCAGGGTGCATCAGAGATATCAGACAAGATTACCGGCGATGGGAGGAGTCATAAACCCTAACGCACTATTCATCACACCCCAGGATCAGCCGATTCCGGCTGTGAATCAGGAAACTGTGCATCAACCAGCAACTGGAGCAGGACAGCAGGCAAACGTGCAAGCCGGGTTACCCACACTGCAGACTGGGGCCCCTGTCGGCAACACAGCGCCGCCACCGCCACCATCACGATTTCGTACACCACCAGGTCACTTCAATAACCCCATGGATAACGTATATGCCGCAACATTAGCATTGAATCAGATCCCCGTAAGAGAGTCACCCCATGCGGAGCAGACCCGACGGGCGATCGATTTGTTGCATACGGCAGTGGCTCAGCAGGTTAATTACCCGGATAACAGGAGTGGAATGCATGGGACACCCTATATCAGCCAGCAGCACGGCAATGCCGACAATATGCAAACAAGTTCAGCGCGCCGGAGGGCAGAGCAGCAGCAAATGTCGCCTCCTCCCCGCGTGCAAGCAGCACCAGCAGTATCAGCAGCACAAGCTATTGTGGATAGTTCCAGAGCTAGGAGAGCCGCGGCCGGGTCTGCGGTGCATGGACCAGCAGTAGCGCCGCGTCCAGCCGTACCTCCCGCAGGATCGCATGTCTCCCGGGTGAGACCAGTACCGACTAATCTCGCTGGGCCCAAGTGTCTGACGGATAACATAAGGGCTGAGCCTTACCCGGAAAAGTTCAAGGAACCGGGTAAAGTAGTGAACTATGAGCCGACTATGGACCCTGAAACATGGTTGAGCAGTAATGAGATGGCTATGTCGATTCGCAACGCGTCCGAAAACCTTCAGGCCAAGTTCATGTATCTAATGATGTCGGAAGGAGCAGCAAAGTTGTGGTTCAACAATTTACCGGAAGGATCTATCAAGTCATGGGGAGAGTTGAAAACTGCGTTTATCAAGCACTTTCACGGAACATGCAGGAAGTTGTTTACCATCGACGATCTGGAACGGTGTGTACAAAAGAAGGGAGAGTCGGCGCGCAGCTGGGTGCGCCGGGTTATGGAGATATTGCATTCATCTACAGACATTCAACCGAAAGATGCATTGCAGGCTATGGCCAAAACATGCAAGTATACACCTTTAGTGCAAAAATTAACTCGCATGAAATCCAGTCGGAATGCTTCAGAAGTTACAATGGGAGAACTAATGGATGCGTGCAACAAACACGCTGCAACGGATACCACGGAAGAGGACGTTGATGACAAGAAAGCAAAAGCAAATACAGGCAATAATGGAAGAACAGGCAATGGATCTACGCCGGGTAACCATGGAGGTAACAATGGGAACAACCAGAACAAGCGCCCGTTCGAGGGGAATTCCGAGTTTGTCGCCAGCACAGAAGCCGGGTCTTCAAGGCCCAGGGCAGAAGGAAATTTCAACGCAGGAAATCATAATGGAGGAAATTATCAAGGGCCACCAAGGCCGGGCAACAACTGGGATATCTTCAGAATGGCGTGCCCGAAACACAGCAGGAACGGAAGGCCAGCTAACCACTCATTGGAGCAATGTGCGGATTTGCAGAGATGGAAGAACGAGGAAGTGAACAAGGCTATGCGAGGTGCAGGCCGGGGAGGAGGACCGGGTCCGGGTGGAAACCCGGGCAACGGCCCACCCCCAGCAGGCAACCCGGGAGTTGGGAATCCGGGTAATAACCAGGGAGGAGCTGGAGGTTTCCAAGCCAACCCCAAGCAATTGGGCCAATACCACGTTCACACCACAATAATTTCTAATAAGGATAGAAAGATACTAAAGAAGGCAGTAAACTCGGTTTCCTCAGCTGTCCCGAGATACCTGAGGTGGTCCGAGCAGGATGTAACATGGAGCACAAGAGATCACCCGGAAAGAATAGAACACCCGGGAGTGCTAGCATTGGTGGTTGCACCAAAGGTTAATGGTTATGAACTGAAAAAGGTCTTAATGGACGGTGGAAGCAGCATCAACATCCTATATTGGGAAACCTTCTTACGCATGGGTCTCAAGGAGTCTCAGCTACAGAAAAGTTCAACAGTTTTTCACGGAATAGTGCCGGGTCACTCAGCGTGCCCTGAAGGAAAGATTACCTTGGAGGTTGCTTTTGGAGAATCGAAGGACAATTTCCGGGTTGAGTGGCTCACGTTCGAAGTGGTGAAGTTGCGCAGCCCTTATCACGCGCTATTTGGGAGGCCGTCTTACGCCAAGTTCATGGCCAGGCCGTGTTACGTGTACCTACAGCTAAAAATCCCGGGTCCTAAACATACCATCACTATACATGGAAGCCGGGATATAGCGGCTGAGTGTGACGAAGGAGATGCGGCAATGGCAGAACAAGCCTGTAGAAAGGAGGAGCTTAAGTATTACCGGTCTCAAGTAGACCCGGATGACAGGACAGCGCTGAAGAGACCAAACACTGAGGATGAGAGAGCAAAATTCAAAGCAGCGCAAGATACTAAGATGGTAGCTTTCGTCGAAGGTGATCCCTCCAAGCAATTTGCCATAGGATCTAACTTGGATGATGAGCAGGAAAAAGCACTTGTGGAGTTTATTCGTTCAAATCAGGATGTGTTCGCTTGGACGCCTAGCGACATGCCGGGTATCCCTACAGAGCTGGCAGAGCACAGTTTGCACGTCGATCCCAAGTCCAGGCTCGTGAAGCGGGGACTGAGAAAGATGAATGAGGAAAGAAGAAGGGCTATCGGCGAAGAAATCGCTCGACTGTTAACAGCCGGCTTTATCATGGAAGTATTTCACCCGGAGTGGCTAGCAAATCCGATTCTCGTGATGAAAAAGACCAATGAGTGGAGGATGTGCATTGATTATACGAGCCTCAACAAGCATTGCCCAAAGGATCCGTTTGCGCTTCCAAGGATAGATCAGATCATAGACGCAGTGGCTGGAAGTGACCTATTGTGCTTCCTGGATGCATATTCCGGGTATCATCAGATCAAGCTCAAGAAGGAAGACTGGGAGAAAACGTCGTTCATAACCCCTTTTGGAGCCTTTTGTTACAAAACCATGACCTTTGGATTGAAGAACGCCGGCGCAACCTATCAGCGGTGCATTCAGAAGTGCTTTGAGGACCAAATTGGACGTAACGTTCATGCTTATGTGGATGACGTGGTGATCAAGACCAGAAAGGCAGAGACATTTATTGATGATCTGAAGGAAACATTCAAGAACCTGAGAAGATACCAGATGAAACTTAACCCGACAAAGTGTGTATTTGGAGTCCCAGCGGGGAAGTTACTCGGTTTCATTGTTTCAGAGAGAGGGATTGAAGCAAACCCGGATAAAATCAAAGCTATCCAGAGTCTGAAAAAGCCGGAAAACCTGAAGCATGTTCAGAAACTTACAGGGTGCGTAGCAGCGCTGAGCCGGTTTATATCAAGACTCGGAGAGAAGGCGATACCCTTATACCGGCTCTTGAGGAAATCTGATAAATTCGTTTGGGACCAAGAGGCGGATGAGGCATTCGAGGCACTAAAGAAGCAGCTATCGGAGGCACCAGTTCTAGCAGCCCCGGGTCCTAAAGAGCCCATGTTACTATACGTTGCAGCGGGGCCTCGGGCGGTTAGCGCAGTGGTTCTCGTTGAGCGAAAGGAGGATGGAAAAGATCACCCGGTCCAGAGGCCGGTTTATTACGTCAGTGAGGTATTATCAGAAGCAAAGCAGCGCTACCCGCATTGGCAGAAGTTGGTTTTCGGGGTCTTCATGGCCAGCCGGAAATTGAAACCGTATTTTCAGGAACACCCCATAACAGTGGTTAGCTCTATACCAATGTCGGATATCATCAGAAACTCGGATGCAACAGGCAGAATAGCCAAGTGGGCGATCGAGATGGGAGATTATCACATCAACTATGAGCCCAGGTCAGCAATCAAATCTCAAGCTCTAGTTGATTTCATTAACGATTGGACTCACACAGGCATGCCCACAACGACTCCAAGTTCCGAGTCTTGGACAATGCATTTTGATGGCTCCAAGCAGTACGAGGGATCAGGAGCTGGAGTGGTGCTCACATCACCTAAAGGAGACAAGTTGAGCTACGTATTGCAGATTCACTTTGATTGCTCCAACAACGTGGCCGAATATGAGGCATTATTGCATGGATTGAAGATAGCCAAGGAGATGAATATCAAGAGAATACGATGCTATGGGGACTCGGACCTTGTGGTACAGCAGGTCTCGGGAACTTGGGATAGAAAAGATGCAACTATGGCAGTATACCGCAGAGAGGTGGACAGGGTTGCCGGGTGCTTTTCCGGGTATGAGGTGGAGCATGTAGATAGAAGAAAAAACGAGGCAGCAGATACACTTGCCAGACTCGGCTCGCGCAGAGAGCCGGTTCCACCCAATGTGTTCCTGGACGAGTTATGGCGGCCGTCAGTTAAAACCGAGTCTGAGGAAGAACTGGCTAACAAAGACCCGGATTTGGAGCTCGTGGCCACAATACGCACTGTTCCCGAGTGGACAGAGCCGTTTCTGGCTTACCTATCACAGGGCGAGTTACCACAGCAAGAGGTACTAGCAAGGCAAATTTTGAGGCGAGCAAAAGGTTATTCCATCATCAATGGGGAGTTATATAAAGGGAGTGCCGCAGGAGTATTTTTGCGCTGCGTAGCACCAGAAGAGGGCCGGCAAATACTGAAAGAGATCCACGAAGGCGACTGTGGGCATCACGCATCCACAAGGTCCCTCGTGGCCAAAGCATATAGGCACGGTTTCTTCTGGCTCACAGCTTTAGCAGATGCGGAACGCTTGGTGGCAAGGTGCGACGGATGCCAAAGGTACGCCCGCCAAATCCATGTGCCGGCTATGGAGTTGCAAACAATTCCTTTGACCCGGCCTTTCGCCGTTTGGGGTATGGACATGGTTGGCCCCTTTCACATGTCACCTTGCAAAAAGACACATCTCCTGGTGGCTATAGATAAATTTACCAAGTGGGTTGAAGTTATGTCAGTTACCAATTGTGAAGCGATCACGGCAGTTAAGTTCCTGAAAAGGATTATCTACCGGTTCGGGTATCCTCACAGTATAATTACCGACAATGGAACCAACATGTCCGTTGGCGAGATGGAGAAATTCTGTGGCAACAACGGAATCCGGCTTGACATAGCCTCCGTAGCTCATCCACAAGCCAATGGACAAGTGGAGAGGGTGAATCAGGAGTTACTTCGTGGATTAAAGCCACGATTGCGAGTCCCATGTATCAGAGCTGCTGGAGCATGGGTTGAGGAGTTACCTTTAGTGGTTTGGGGTATTAACACTACACCTAACAGATCTACTCAGATGACACCGTTTTTCATGGTTTATGGCGCAGAAGCGGTGCTGCCGAGTGATATCATCCACGACTCGCCTCGAGTATCGGCTTACGTCGAGGTGGAGAACGAGAAGACCCGGCAGGACGCCGTGGATATGTTAGAAGAACACAGGGAACAAGCTTTGGAAAGATCAGCCATATACCAGCAGGATCTGAGGAGATATCATAGCCGCAGAGTCAAAACCCGGGTCTTCCAGGAAGGAGACCTGGTTCTGCGCCTAGTACAGTCAAAGAAAGGAAAACACAAGTTATCCCCACCATGGGAGGGACCGTTCATCATAAGCCGGAATCTGCATAACGGATCATATTACTTGATAGATGCAAGGGAAGAGTCGGCAACGGTTAATGACACCGCCCATACCACTTCATCTATGCAAGAGAGAGAAAGACCTTGGAACGTAGCTCAGCAGCGTCCCTACTACACCTAGTCCAGACCAGACTTACAAGTGAAATTACACGATGTAACAGGCAGCAGGTTTCAGACGCACTCTTTTCCTATCCAGGGTACCTAAGGGGACTGGAGGGTTTTTAATGAGGCGGCTTGCTGACCTAACTTTTCTCATATCAATAAAGAGATGGTTAAACAACATATTCTTTCCTTTTCATGTGTTTTTTATTAAGTTTTTATCTCTGTTGTGTTTTTATTTTCTTCCAGGTAAGTATTATTTATTGTTCTTAGTACATTAGTTTCTTTAGTAACCTGCATATATTTAGGTCTTGGGGGCTGATTGCTTGAATAGCACAGTTACAAACTCAAAGACCCGGCCATGATGCCTATGAGTTATAAGGGCCGATTACTTGCAAACAAGTACGGCTGCAAGCTTATAACCGGACAAAGGAGCCAAACTTTCTTGACTTTTTTTACTTAAGCTCGATGTGACTCGCACTAAAGTGGCATGATTCGCTAGCGTATGATTACAATCAGTCATGATGTCCAATGGGACTTGCCTGACCCTGTCTTCATACAGCTATAGCAACATGATTATCGACGCGAAAGCCGGCTTACAGTACAAGAGAGTCAAAAGGGTCATCTAAACCACAAGTTATGCAGAGTACAAGGTTAACAACCGGAAACTCAAAGTTTATTAAGCATAACTTCAAAACATATGTGAAGCGGTTCTAGGTTTTGGGCTTAGCATGTAACAATTTGTTCCTTTTGAAAGACCCAATACCCCAGACTCGGAATTTCTGGCCTTGGGGACTCGGAAATTCGAAAACAGAAACAAATTATCTAGCTATTCAGCTCAAAAACCCAAAAATCCGAGTCTTGGGGACTTGGGGACTTAGAAAAAAGTCCACTAGTCAAAACCCACGAGACCCGGAAACCGAGTCTCACAATAGGAATCATAGTAGAAAGTCAGAAAATCAAGGACGAAAAAGCTCAAAGCTAAGAAATATCAAATTCAAGCAAAAGGCCAGAAGGGCCACGAGATATATTAAGGTATCAAAGTGCATTACAAGCCACGATAGTAGTATCACAAAGCGCACAGGCGTGCCATCAAAAGAGTAATTGTTTTAAAAAGGCCCATCGGCCGGATAATGTGCCTAAGACGGTCGCCGATAAAAATTTCACTCGGCATCTTGGGCCGAGTCGTCCATCTTGCCCTTGCCCTTGGCAGCCGGGTCTTGCTCCTTGCCTTGGTCTTCAGCGTTCTTGGTAGCGGCAGCACCCGGGTCAGCAGTAGTGTCGGCCCGTGCGGGAGGAGGGACGACTGGCGTGGAGGTAGCAGGCGCAGAATCGGCCTCAGCCTTCTTCTTCGCGGCCTCTTCTCTCGCCTGGGCAGCCTCCGCCTTCCATCGGGCCAGCATGTCGTATGGCTTGGGAAGATCCGACTTAATCGCCTTGTCATCAGCATCATACGCGGGGGTAATTGAACTGACATCCAAGCCATCGGCAATCACACTGGCCGAGTGACGAACCTCCTTCTGGATAGCTTTGAAATTCTTCACTGAGAACCTGGACCCATCGTGGTTGAACTCTGGAAACCCGCCTACAAGCTTGGCCGGCTCGAGTTTGGGAAAATACGCCTTAGCCAGTGCAAGCCCCCGGGTTACTCCAACTCGGCAGGACGAGCGTCCCCAGTGCTCAATCCACTCGGGGATAGTGGAGCACGCGTCAAGCAGCGTCTTCAGGTTGCCATGCCCGACACCCGGCCACTTCAGATGCTCAAGGCTCCATTTGATTCCGGCGCAGAGCTGCCGGATAGTGCTCTTGATGGTTTTCAGCTTGGTGATATCATCTTCGTCCGGGGTTACATCATCCGGACCTGCAGAAAATAGGAAAAAGCAGCGAATAAGGAAATCCGACTAATTATCAGAATGAGAATCCGGGTTATAATTATCAAGTTAAGGAATCGTACCGGTCAAAGCACGATATGTGTCGGCAATTTGAACGGAAAGCTTGGTCAGTTCATCTTCTGCTGCATGAGCCCCCCTTCTATATTTCCTTGTGATCTTCCCGCTCCTCTTAGCATCAGCTTCAGCCGACTCACGCAGAGCCGCCTCCTTCTCGAGGAGCTTGGTGGCCTTTGCCAATGCTTTCTCAGAATGGGTCACGAAGGCCTGTGTGGAGACAAAAGGAAGGATTAGCCGGATAAAAAGCAAGCTATCAGTTGGATATACTACGAAGTTCCAAGCAAATTATCAATAAGTTCACTTGGAACTTGGGGACTAGACAAGGATACAGGCAATGTTATTCGGATTTACCTCATGTTTGGCTATCAAAGCTTCTAGGATATTTTCTTCATCAGCCCTCAAGGTGTGCAGGGCTTCAAGCATCTGGGAAAAAGTCATATCTTCGGGCCTGACACTGGAAGAGCCGGCAGCTTGATCACCCGGCGGGCGAACCTTCTCCGACTTTGGGGTCGAGACCCGGACTGTCTGGGTGTCCGGATTGGGAGAGCCCATCCTTGTGTCCAGAATCTCGACGTCGTCGTCTTCAGCCTCTTCAGATGGCTTGGGAGACCCGGCTTCTTGCCGAGCCGGGTCAGCCAAGGGGTCTTGCTCCTGGTTGTTTTCAACACCACCGCCAGTCGCGGCGTCCATATCATCAGTCGGCCCCTCCGTCTCCCGGTTGTCCGTGTCCATAATAACCGGGTCACTGATCGTGACCTGGGCGCTAAGGAAAGGAAAGAGAAGAGATCAGCAACGAAAATTTAAGGTTATCAAAAGGACTGGAGTATTGCTTAGCCAGAAATATGACTTACCCGGCATTCACCACGAAATCTGCCGGAAGCGAGCTGCTGGACGCGGACGAGGCTGTCACAGAATCCGAGAGTGAGACCCGGAGCTGTCCGGCTAGTGGATGATTGGGGGAAGGGTGTTTTTGAGGTGAGTTGATGAGATGAGATGGAGAAATACCAGTACGACGAGCCGGGGACGTAGGAATACCCGGGTTGAGGGGATCCTCGCCCGGGGAATTCCGGGTTACTCTGCGCTTGGGTGGAGGTGGATCCTTCAAGTGTGGTGAATTTGATAACTGTCGGTTAAGCTCGCGCATATTATCAAAAGAGTAAGGTTGTGAGGACAAGGAAGAGTAGGGAACCTTGAAGACGACCCCGCGGGTTTTCCTCTTGGCCCCAACCTCGACCTCCGGCTCAATTTCGCTTTTGTCACTCTCGGTTTCTTCCGAGTCTTTCTGGTCGTCCTTGTCACCCTTGTCATCCATCCCTGAAAGGTGCAAGCATATAGTTGGAAAAAGAGAAAAAATGGGAGAGCAAAGTGATAGGGGTTGAGGAGACTGGTATCCGGGTGATACCTTCGTCGGTGTCGGCCGGTTCTTCTTCTTCTTCCTCCGGGTTCCCGGAGTTGGGAGGGGTCTCAATGCTCCAGAAGATATTGTCGGCCTGAGATAAAAGCATGAAAATGGGAGTTAGTAGTTGTATCTAGTCAAAGTACGAGAATAAGTGTGTAAGTATCGGATTTACCGCTGGAGCCGGGTTATCCCGGGTGAACGGCGCTAACTCAGCTACATTCTTGATCACCTCCAGCTTCTCAGTCAGGAAGCTCTTGATGGTATTGTTGGTGTCACCGGCCGGATAGTTCTTCGAGGAGTAACGGAGCGCGTCCGTAACGTGCCCCGAGTATTCGCACATCAGCTTTGAGCGGATAGAATTGGGCTGGATGCGGAAATCTACCCAAGTTTTAACTAGGTTGAGCCCAGTGAGACCGTGGGCGAAGAGAACGACTATTTTTGATAGAAGGGGTTGGATGGCTTCCCTGTCCGACTCAGGGGGGAAAGCATTGAAAGTATCGGAAAGATCTAAGAGACCCTCCGAGTAACCCGGCAACTTCCTCTCGCCGGGTGGGGAGGTGTCCCGACAATAAAAGAAGGATAGTTGCCAATGCTTAACGTGTGAGTTAAGATTTAGAGTCGGCATGGGAGAATTTTTGCGGCGCTGGATGGAAACCCCGCCGCAGGCCAAAAGGGCCCCGTCACCGCTTTCGCGGCACGGTTTGCATTGGAAGAGCTCGATAAACAAAGCCAAATTTGGCGGGATGCACAAATAAGACTCGCAGAGGACTATAAAGTGGGTTATGTTCAACATAGAGTTAGGCCCCATGTCGAACACCCGGAGGCCATAATGGCGGAGGACTTCACGGAAGAAAGAGTGACCCGGGGGGCGAAACCCCCGGATCACATGCTCGACAAAGCATATTACCTCGTCGGCGTTGGGGTAGGCCGGGTCTCGTCACCCGGAACCCTCCAATGAATCTCCTTCTGAGGAGGGAGGATGCCTGACTCGACCAGTTCCTCCAGCTTGGCCTGGGTCACGGAAGACCGTGCCCAATTGGCGGATATGGACTGGGTCGTCCTTGCCTTTGCCGGCTGCTTCCCTTTGTTCCTAGGAGCCATTGGTTCAGTCTGCACAATACAAAGAAAAAAGCACGAAACATTAAGACTCGGAAATCATGAGCTATCCGAGTATTCACAAGCAGTATCAGTGAGAGGCATGGAAACTATGAGTTGTCCAGGTATCACTGGGCAGAGTGAAAATTACAAACTATCCGGGTATTGACGAGAAGTACACAAAGGATGGGATATCTACGTATCGGCAAGCATTTGTGAAAAAAGGTTGACTGTCTATGTATCTAGTGCAAATAAAAGAACCGGAAGTGGTGGTTATTCCGGGTATCAAGAGCAGCCGCGGAAGTTTGGGCAAACTGAATCCAGATTGGAAATTTTGTGGATGATTTCGTCGAGAAATTAACGATTACAAGCGATAGGGGAGTGATGTGTGGTCATCTGTTAAGTGGTTGGATGAGCTAGGATGGGGCTACGCGACCTAATCCGGCGTGAAGCAAGAAATGACCCGCGGCGGACCTAGATCCAATCTAGTTCAAACGGGGAAATTTGAAGCTAAATCAATGAAAGTAAGAAGCTTACCGGTGTGGATTGGAGAAGGGCGCGACGACGGGAGATGGCGCAGTCGTGATGTCCCTTTGCGATTCCCGGCGGGCAGGTCGAGGGCGCGGCGGCGGAGATTGGCGGCGGCGCGGGGCGAGCCGTGGAAGAGCGTAACTGGCGGCGGCTCTGCTCCGGCGGCGTGCGCCAGGTCTCCGTGGTGGCGCTCTGTGGGCTCGGATGGGGAACCGCTGGTGAGGAGGAAGAAGAAGGAAGGAGTGAACCGTTGGGGTTAGGTCACCCCCAGGTACCTATTTATAGGTACGGGTGGGTAAACCTAGGCCAACGGGCGGGACCCGAAATTTTTGGGATAAGGGATACCCGTCCTGATTTTCTGGGATACGCGTTAAGTGCTGGACGGGATATCCGGAATGGATAGGGAGCAAATCTCTTCCGCGATATCTGGATCAATTAACGAGTGAAGTAAGCTGGATCTTTGGCATTTTCATCAGGGCATTGACCCGGAAAAGTAAAAGATAGATTCATAGGAAACCGGGTTATTATATGGACCACCGATGGAGTTAGGCCTAGCTGTTTATCAAAGCAACTTAACCCGGCCTCTGTGAATTTGTATGTTTGTTATTTTTGCAGGGAATAGCATGCACTTCAAGGAGGATCCCGTGAAGCCCAGGCTATTCTGGGGACTACTGATGGAGGGATGATAACCCGGTATGCTAACGTCAAGGAGTAACTCGGCCCAAAGGACGCTGTGCAAGACCCGGCTTAGGGAAAAGGAGCTTCTAGAAGGCCCAGGAGTGTAGGCCTCGTAACCCGGATTGTGGGTTCCGATAAGGAAGTTTAGGGTTTTGTAAGTAGTGTCCGGGTAGGATTCCGAGTACGCCTTGGATAGCAAGCTAGGGGATCCGGGGATTATATAAGCCGGTCCCCTAGGGTTAGATCGACGAGTTCACCGTAGACACAAGTTTACGAGATAGAGATTGTGAGATATCGAGCATCCATTGTAACACGAGTATCGAGATAGTAAATTCAGATCGTAGACTCGGCGACTTGATTGCCGGCTACCAGATTGCGTATCACCATGCTTTCCCTTGAGCTAAACCCTCTCCCAAACACCAGAGTCGATTTGCCCCAAGACAAGTTACCCCCGGTAACGTCTGCCGTGATTATCCCACGACAGTATCTTTATTTTCATGTATTATTTGTGTCAAGTAAACTTTCTAGCGAAAGTTGGTGTTAGTTTTGGATTTCTGCGCAGGAAACAGATTTCTGCTGTCCACTGGAAAAAATCGCATAATTCACAAAAAGATCAAAATGACCTGAAATTGTTTGTGCTTATTCCTCATCTAATTCCGAAACTTTTTCGTTCATTACGTTTTTTGATTTGATCAAAGTAAGTGCCCCTAAAAAATTCGTCTTTACTAATTGTTGTAGTGTTGACAGATTCTGCCTTTTTATTTGCATTCTCTTTTTTACTATGTCGAGTGGATTTATTTGCTTCACAAAACATCAGTGTCTGTAGCTAATGTTTAAGAGTATTAATAACGCTTGTGTCCATGCAGAACATGTGAATTTTTGATTGTGCACTAACCCTCTAATGAGAATTACATTGAGTTTGGTATGAAGGAAGTTTTCAAGGGTCAAGAGAAGAGGCTGATATAATGTGATAAACAAGAGTGCAAAGCCAAAGCTTGGGAATGCCCCGTGGTTCATCCCAGAAAATTTTAAGAAGACTCAAGAATCTAATCTTGGGTATGCCAAGGTATCCCCTTCTTCATCAACAATTTATCAGGTCACTTCTAGAGAAACTATATTTTTATTTAGTCACATCATATGCACTTTACTTGTGACTCCCCGAGATCGGGCACTATGCAGATTTCAGCATTCCCGCCAAATCCGCATAATAACCGATTCCAGGTTGCCACTTGTGATAACATTACAACAGTTCACGAATAATCCACAACAACAACAGAAAAGATATATACAAGATGACTCAAACGAGTCAGGGATACAACTGGTACAATACAAAGAGCCAAATAACAGCGGAAGAAACAACATAGCGTCCGGCTACGGACAAGATACAAATTGGACTAAGAGTCCTGAAGATAACCGAGAGCATCCAATCCCTGCCCAGGCCAAGCCGGAGGGATTCCCAAGCTAACGTCGTCAGACTTCAAACCTGTTGACTGCAATGTTGAATATGCAGCCACGAAAAAAAGGATTCGTGGGTCAGTACGGTTAAGTACTGGCAAGTGGATAAACCATACTCACAAGATACCGGCATAGCCAGTCATCACAAGATACAAATACTTTGGGTTCAACGGAAAGGAAGGGATTATTGCGAAGAAGCGGCAGCTGGCTGCACTAACCCACTACAGAAACACACTACAACTTCCGGCTAACAGAAGGAAGATAAGATAGCGTATCGTAACCAAATACAACTAACCTCAAACAAACCCATCCAATGTTACCCCCTTCTAAGGAAGCAACCCAAGGAAACTCACACTGTTGATTAAGGTGAAGTTCAGGTTATTGTGACAATATGCCTATTACTAGTCAAGTTGTTATTAATTAGGTGTAAGTTGTCTGAGTACTTGTTAGCCAGTACTTTCACCAAGTCATCCATAACCGCGGAAAACACGGCTTCTCGAGAAGATTTATCCCTGCAGGGGGTGCTCCAGTACCCGTACACACTCAAGCCACCAACTAAAACTCAGGTTGGCTCGACACGACCCAAACCGTCTCTACAACCCATCCTAGGAGCCACGGAGCTATAAGGTCCCAGCCACGCAGCCGAATACTCAGCGCAAGTGTGCAAAACTCCCGCAGGACGCAACACCCCGGCAATACAGGCCTCGCCCTATATGCATCATCATCATCACCAGTAACCATGGGGGATCAACCCATTATGCAAATGAGCAAATGGAACACCCGAAATAAGTGTGGCTCTTCGGACAAGCTGCAGATCAGGTCTAAGTCGAGGGGGGTTCCATACCACCACCCGGATGCGGTGAGCACGCTCATCATGGATCAGTAGACAAGACTCTTTTCCTAATTAAGTTCGACACTAGCAGGCTTCAAAACCCTAACCCGGGCCTCCTGCCGGTGCCTTAACATCAAATTATTATTACCCAAAACATGAACATGTTGTTGATTGAATTGAAACCCAACTATCAAACTAAACAGTGAATAAGACGGACAACAAGACTTGAGCGCAAACAACACTAAGCATGCAACTACGACACGAGGGCCAACAAGGTAAACAAACAACAGTTAATAGGAAGTGGAAGGAAGGCTATATCATGGCTGCAAGGTAAACATATAATAGGATCGAGACACAAGCATCGAATCAACAGGCTAGAATAAGAACAACGGAAAGAATCGGTAACAAGAGATGAAAGGCAGCCATTTGGCAGCAAGTGAGTATACTTGCCTGGAATCCAGCAAGTAGAGGTACATCCGCAGAACTTGTCGTTTCTCACATCATCTCAACGTCCTATCCGCGAAGAAGCAACGAATCTCGAACAAACACCGGATGCAACAATTACTACTACGGCAAAAGATCCAGCATGATCAAGATATGGATGCATGACAAGTTTAAAGATGCATCAAGATAAACTAGCTGACAAGATAACATGTTTAAATGGGCCCATATGCAATTTGGATTGCATATGGAAAAGCCCATGAATTAAGGTTGAAATAATTGTTCTACAACTAATCATCATGTGTAAGTGAATTAGCATGATGCATGGATGAGGAAAACAAAAAGAAAACAACAATAGAAGCAATTTGAAATACAGTTTACCAAGTTTGGAAATTTTATTTATTAAGTTATGGAATTTGGCTTCTTAAGTGAGTTACACAAACATTTGTTGTTTTCACCCATTTTAATTGTTCAAAACAGATAACAAAATTTATATTTGGAAAGAACACAAAATTTTAGATGGAAAACATATTTCATTTGTTGAAAAAGGAATTAAAATGAATTAGTTATTAATTTGACAATTTTAAATGCATTAAATAAGAAACAGTTGTTTTCAGCAATTTAAATTATTCAAAACAGCAAACAAAGTTGATATTTGCAAAGTTCATTAAAAATGGGATGGAAAACATATTTTACTTTTCAAATTTGGAGTTAAAATGAATTAGTTATGATTTATGCAATTAAATCAATTTAAATTGAGCCGGAAGCCCAACATTTAATTTAGGAGGTTCACGTTATTTATTTACCCATCAATATTAAATGTTGTTTAACATGGCGAGGTAATATAAAGATGAGCTATGCAATTTTACATGGAACCGGGACAATATTTAATTATTCCAACTCATTCCATATTTAATTATTAGATGATATTACTATTACCCGCACCCACAGTATGCAATGCAACAAGATGAATGAGATGACATTTTAATTATAGTTGATATGTTATAGAAAATAGGGCATAGGTATAGGGGTTTGGGTTCGCACGTTGGAAAGAGGATCGCCGGGGTCAACGCCGGAAACTTCGGAACGTGGAGAAAGTAGATGTTGTAGTGGAAGTAGTCGACGTCGAGGAAGTAGGGGAAGTAGTCGTTCTCAAACCACACGATCATCGTCGTCGAAGTAGTCGTTCAATGTCCGGAGTCGATGTAGTCGTAGTAGTCGTGGACGCGGAAGTAGTCATCTGGGGTCGGAGGAGATCTTGGCGGTTCCCCAGTCGTCGAGGTTCACGACAACGGTCTCACAAACACGCACGAAGGCGGCACACAAAGCAGGGGCACTATTACTCCACAACGTCGAACCGTTGCGGCATTTCATCGAACAGGCTGACGGCATCCTCGTGCATCCCTTCTTTGACACCGGCACGCATCAGGGCGTCGAACAGCCACGCGTCCACGCGGTCTCGATGAACCTGGCCTCGGGCGGCCATCGGTCGCGGTCTTTGCCGAGGATGATCTCGAACTGGCGGGGCAGCGGCGGTATCCGGCTACCCATCCTCCCCTCTCCCTTGGCTGGCAGCAGTGAGCAGAGAAGATGGAGGGGGCGGTAGGGCGACGGAAGGAGCTTGGCGGCAGGGACGGCGACGTCCGCCGCGGAGGCAGCTACTGGCCGGCCCCGGGGATGGAGAGGCGTGGGGCGGAGCTCGGGGAGGAGAGGACGCCGGCGACGGGGGCGCGGCGGCCGGCGGGAGCAGGACGGCCGCGGCCTTATCCTTGGCGGCGGCGCGAGCAGCGGCCGCGGGAGGAGCAGAGGGCGGCCGCGGCCGGTGAGGAGCAGAGGGCGGCCGCCGATCGGCGCTGGAGGTCGGGGAAGGAGGCGCCGGAGGACAGCGAGGGGAGGCGCAGGTCGAGGGACCTCCTGGGCGCCTCGATGCGAGCAGAGGAGAAGCCACAGGATTGGCTCTCCTCGCGTGGGCGTGCGTGCTGTTCCTGATTGCGAGGTGGAGGGACCCAAACGCAATTAGGAGAAACGGCGGGGTGGCGGCTGCAAAATGGCTAGGGGAACTGGTTGGGAATTAGGGTTTCCTAGGGTTCGGTGGGGGGGGCGGCTGGGCCTTGCTGGGCCGAGTTCGGCTGGGCTGGCTTGGCTTGGCTCCCAAACAAAAAAAATTATATTTTTTTTTGTTTTATTTTTTTCCAGCAAGTGTTTAGGCCATAAGAAAATAGCTTTAAACATCAAATAAATTTTAGTAAATTTTAGAAAACTTTATTTGATAAATTTAAAGTAGGTTGCAAGTTTTAAATAGATGATGGTGCATGATGTTATGAGATGCACAAAAAAGAAAAACAACCAACAAATTCTATAGAGGAAAAATCCCCGGGCGTTACAGACGACACCACTAACAAGGGATTGCGCCCTCGCAATCCACCTGCTAACCCAGGAGGGGAAAGAAGTTCGACTATCGACTCTTCATGCTTCCAGTTGATCTCCTCGACACCGCTAACAAGGGTTTCTCGACACCACTAACAAGAGATTCTTGCTCGGAGTGACGACGATGTTTTTCCACCAGGAATCTTCCGATGATCGAACCTATTAGGTTAAAGGCTCAGAAAACGTCCACCCACGTAGGATCCTAAAACTTTGAAACATAGATAAGGGAAGAGACTCCAAAACAAATAAGATGGGAGGGGAATAGAATAGAGATAAGGAGAAAACAAGAATCCTATTGAGATGTTTTCCAAAATAGTTTAGCAGAAATAATTTTTGACACTCTAGAAACAACGACCGTTAGCGGGGTTATCCTACAGGCTTTGCGGACCCGTTGCTTCGATAACCATTCGTATCGAAACAATCTCGGGAATCGGAACCAAGGCTCTGATACCATTTGTGACGCCCCGAGATCGGGCACTATGCAGATTTCAGCATTCCCGCCAAATCCGCATAATAACCGATTCCAGGTTGCCACTTGTGATAACATTACAACAGTTCACGAATAATCCACAACAACAACAGAAAAGATATATACAAGATGACTCAAACGAGTCAGGGATACAACTGGTACAATACAAAGAGCCAAATAACAGCGGAAGAAACAACATAGCGTCCGGCTACGGACAAGATACAAATTGGACTAAGAGTCCTGAAGATAACCGAGAGCATCCAATCCCTGCCCAGGCCAAGCCGGAGGGATTCCCAAGCTAACGTCGTCAGACTTCAAACCTGTTGACTGCAATGTTGAATATGCAGCCACGAAAAAAAGGATTCGTGGGTCAGTACGGTTAAGTACTGGCAAGTGGATAAACCATACTTACAAGATACCGGCGTAGCCAGTCATCACAAGATACAAATACTTTGGGTTCAACGGAAAGGAAGGGATTATTGCGAAGAAGCGGCAGCTGGCTGCACTAACCCGCTACAGAAACACACTACAACTTCCGGCTAACAGAAGGAAGGTAAGATAGCGTATCGTAACCAAATACAACTAACCTCAAACAAACCCATCCAATGTTACCCCCTTCTAAGGAAGCAACCCAAGGAAACTCACACTGTTGATTAAGGTGAAGTTCAGGTTATTGTGACAATATGCCTATTACTAGTCAAGTTGTTATTAATTAGGTGTAAGTTGTCTGAGTACTTGTTAGCCAGTATTTTCACCAGGTCATCCATAACCGCGGAAAACACGGCTTCTCGAGAAGATTTATCCCTGCAGAAAGTGCTCCAGTACCCGTACACACTCAAGCCACCAACTAAACCTCAGGTTGGCTCGACACGACCCAAACCGTCTCTACAACCCATCCTAGGAGCCACAGAGCTATAAGGTCCCAGCCACGCAGCCGAATACTCAGCGCAAGTGTGCAAAACTCCCGCAGGACGCAACACCCCGGCAATACAGGCCTCGCCCTATATTCATCATCATCATCACCAGTAACCATGGGGGATCAACCCATTATGCAAAGGAGCAAATGGAACACCCGAAATAAGTGTGGCTCTTCGGACAAGCTGCAGATCAGGTCTAAGTCGAGGGGGGTTCCATACCACCACCCGGATGCGGTGAGCACGCTCATCATGGATCAGTAGACAAGACTCTTTTCCTAATTAAGTTCTACACTAGCAGGCTTCAAAATCCTAACCCGGGCCTCCTGCCGGTGCCTTAACATCAAATTATTATTACCCAAAACATTAACATGTTGTTGATTGAATTGAAACCCAACTATCAAACTAAACAGTGAATAAGACGGACAATAAGACTTGAGCGCAAACAACACTAAGCATGCAACTACGACACGAGGGCCAACAAGGTAAACAAACAACAGTTAATAGGAAGTGGAAGGAAGGCTATATCATGGCTGCAAGGTAAACATATAATAGGATCGAGACACAAGCATCGAATCAACAGGCTAGAATAAGAACAACGGAAAGAATCGGTAACAAGAGATGAAAGGCAGCCATTTGGCAGCAAGTGAGTATACTTGCCTGGAATCCAGCAAGTAGAGGTACATCCGCAGAACTTGTCGTTGCTCACATCATCTCAACGTCCTATCCGCGAAGAAGCAACGAATCTCGAACAAACACCGGATGCAACAATTACTACTACGGCAAAAGATCCAGCATGATCAAGATATGGATGCATGACAAGTTTAAAGATGCATCAAGATAAACTAGCTGACAAGATAACATGTTTAAATGGGCCCATATGCAATTTGGATTGCATATGGAAAAGCCCATGAATTAAGGTTGAAATAATTGTTCTACAACTAATCATCATGTGTAAGTGAATTAGCATGATGCATGGATGAGGAAAACAAAAAGAAAACAACAATAGAAGCAATTTGAAATACAATTTACCAAGTTTGGAAATTTTATTTATTAAGTTATGGAATTTGGCTTCTTAAGTGAGTTACACAAACATTTGTTGTTTTCACCCATTTTAATTGTTCAAAACAGATAACAAAATTTATATTTGGAAAGAACACAAAATTTTAGATGGAAAACATATTTCATTTGTTGAAAAAGGAATTAAAATGAATTAGTTATTAATTTGACAATTTTAAATGCATTAAATAAGAAACAGTTGTTTTCAGCAATTTAAATTATTCAAAACAGCAAACAAAGTTTATATTTGCAAAGTTCATGAAAAATGGGATGGAAAACATATTTTACTTTTCAAATTTGGAGTTAAAATGAATTAGTTATGATTTATGCAATTAAATCAGTTTAAATTGAGCCGGAAGCCAAACATTTAATTTAGGAGGTTCACGTTATTTATTTACCCATCAATATTAAATGTTGTTTAACATGGCGAGGTAATATAAAGATGAGCTATGCAATTTTAAATGGAACCGGGACAATATTTAATTATTCCAACTCATTCCATATTTAATTATTAGATGATATTACTATTACCCGCACCCACAGTATACAATGCAACAAGATGAATGAGATGACATTTTAATTATAGTTGATATGTTATAGAAAATAGGGCATAGGTATAGGGGTTTGGGTTCGCACATTGGAAAGACGATCGCCGGGGTCAACGCCGGAAACTTCGGAACGTGGAGGAAGTAGATGTTGTAGTGGAAGTAGTCGACGTCGAGGAAGTAGGGGAAGTAGTCGTTCTCAAACCACACGATCATCGTCGTCGAAGTAGTAGTTCAATGTCCGGAGTCGATGTAGTCGTAGTAGTCGTGGACGCGGAAGTAGTCATCTGGGGTCGGAGGAGATCTTGGCGGTTCCCTAGTCGTCGAGGTTCACGACAACGGTCTCACAAACACGCACGAAGGCGGCACACAAAGCAGGGGCACTATTACTCCACAACGTCGAACCGTTGCGGCATTTCATCGAATAGGCTGACGGCATCCTCGTGCATCCCTTATTTGACACCGGCACGCATCAGGGCGTCGAACAGCCACGCGTCCACGCGGTCTCGATGAAACTGGCCTCGGGCGGCCACCGGTCGCGGTCTTTGCCGAGGACGATCTCGAACTGGCGGGGCAGCGGCGGTATCCGGCTACCCATCCTCCCCTCTCCCTTGGCCGGCGGCAGTGAGCAGAGAAGATGGAGGGGCGGTAGGGCGACGGGAGGAGCTTGGCGGCGGGGACGGCGACGTCCGCCGCGGAGGCAGCTACTGGCCGGCCCCGGGGATGGAGAGGCGTGGGGCGGAGCTCGGGAAGGAGAGGACGCCAGCGACGGGGGCGCGGCGGCCGGCGGGAGCAGGACGGCCGCGGCCTTATCCTTGGCGGCGGCGCGAGCAGCAGCCGCGGGAGGAGCAGAGGGCGGCCGCGGCCGGTGAGGAGCAGAGGGCGGCCGCCGGTCGGCGCTGGAGGTCGGGGAAGGAGGCGCCGGAGGACAGCGAGGGGAGGCGCAGGTCGAGGGACCTCCTGGGCGCCTCGATGCGAGCAGAGGAGAAGCCACGGGATTGGCTCTCCTCGCGTGGGAGTGCGTGCGGTTCCTGATTGCGAGGTGGAGGGACCCAAACGCAATTAGGAGAAACGGCGGGGTGGCGGCTGCAAAATGGCTAGGGGAACCGGTTGGGAATTAGGGTTTCCTAGGGTTCGGTGGGGGGGGGGCCGGCTGGGCCTTGCTGGGCCGAGTTCGGCTGGGCTGGCCTGGCTTGGCTCCTAAACAATTTTTTTTATATATTTTTTTTTGTTTTATTTTTTTCCAGCAAGTGTTTAGGCCATAAGAAAATAGCTTTAAACATCAAATAAATTTTAGTAAATTTTAGAAAACTTTATTTGATAAATTTAAAGTAGGTTGCAAGTTTTAAATAGATGATGGTGCATGATGTTATGAGATGCACAAAAAAGAAAAACAACCAACAAATTCTATAGAGGAAAAATCCCCGGGCGTTACATTACTTGGAGCGTTTGTTTGTTTTATTTTGTTTTCCTTGCTGCAATAAACTTGTTGGAACCTAGCATTCTTTGTGTGGGAGAGAGACACACTCCGCTTTTTCATATGAATACTCGGTATGCTCGTCTTCTTAATTTTTCTTCTAGCTAATGCAAATCCTTTTAGCTCATGTTTTTCATGCATCTCTTTTTCAGAGTTGTTAGTTCTAGTAGAGTTATGTCATTACTCTCTTGTTTCATTGCTATATCTCTTGGAATTTTTTTGTTGTTTGGTGTTTGACAAAAATAGAAAATGCTACGTGTGGTAGATGGTATAACGAAAAAAAGCTTGCATATTCTTGTAGATCATTAAATTATTTCACTTGATTATTTGCTGTTGTTTTGAGATATTAATATGCTTAATGGTAAACTTTTATGGTCTAAGTAGAGTAAAAACAATGAATGGTTGGTCTAGAAGCTTGAAACTGTGCCACACTCAAATAACCAGTTGATAGGATAATGGTATAAGACTTCCTTTGCTGATAGCAATCGTAATGGATTTTTGTTACGCGCTACGGTCGGGGTAGGCAACAGTGAATTGTCACCGCCACGGACCCTCTTGGAGTGATTTTCATTATGCCTTGTGATATCTTGATTTTATTTGGAATCTTTTAACTTGTGAGTTCTATGTTGCGGTTTTCTGGTACTTCCACCATCCATATTTGCTGGCTTCTTAGGTACTGTGCATTGCTCATTCTCACATTGAGAGTTGGCGCAAACTTTGCTAGTACATCCAAACCCCGTGGGAGAACTTTGTTCTTCTACACATAAGCCAAAAATTATGTTCCTCAAAACAGCCACCATACCTACCTACCATGGAATTTCCATAGCCATTCCGAGATACATTGCCATACAACATCCATCATCATTATGTTACTTGTCATGCTTCATCATTATTTTTGCATACTGCTGCACTAGCAGGAGCATTTAGTTTTATACATCAGAGATATTTAAGTTTGAGTTGAGTATTAAAAGTGTGTTGATTCATTGTAAAATAGAGTGTTTCCCCTAACAGTAAGGTTATATATCAAAAAAATAAAAATAAAAAGCCCAGAAGAAAAAAGAAAGAAAGAGGCAAAAGAGAGATAAAAAGAGAGAGGGGCAGCATTACTATCATTTATTCCACACTTGTGCTTTGTTTAGCATCATTACTTCAGTTTAAAGAGAGTTTTCATATTATGACTTGCATAACTATGTGGGGAACTTACATTATAGAACTTGGCTTGTATATTCCAATGATGAGCCTCCTAAAAAGAGCTCTAGGTCTTCGTGAGCAAGCAGATTGATGCACCTCCACTAGTTCCATTGGAGAGCTTTCATGTACTTATAGCTCTACGTGCATCTGTTGTGTGGCAATCACTACTCCTTGCATAACTTCGATTATAAGACTTCCTCTTGTCTAATGATCACTTTCAGTTGTGTGGGACTTTCTTCCATTGACCATCCAAACCCCCCATAATGCTCTTTTAGCCATAACATCCTGGTGTCAGGGACCAATACAGAACGCTTGCTTGTTTTGAGTGCACAAATATTTGAATGATTTTCCTACGTGCATATTGTGGTCACTTGACTTGATCCTAACAGGAGTTGTTGTGAGAGTTTGATGCCTTGGATGATTATATTGTTGTTCTTGAAGCTTAAATCATCTTTAATAAACCATTGCACAGTTTATTGTCTTTTAGTATTGATTCATTGAAAAGTTTTACTTTGTTCTTCCTAATGGTCTATACATTATTCTATTTGATATCATCTATAAACCACAACCTTTATTCATTTGATCCTAGTTTACATGATTTACATTACTATGATGACCAAGTTTATGTTGGTAGCATGTCACCTCACAAATTATTTGTTTTTATCGTTTACCTACTCGAGGACGAGTAGGAACTAAGCTTGGGGATGTTGATACGTCATAAACGTATCCATAATTTCTGATGTTCCATGTTGTTTTCATACTATATGCTACATGTTTTTTATACACTTTATGTCATTTTTATGGATTTTCTCGGACTAACCTATTGATAAGATGCCACAGAGCCAGTTCCTGTTTTCTGCTGTTTTTAGTTTCAGAACAATTGTTCTGGAAATATTCTCAGAATTGGACCATTCGAAGCTCAAAAGTCTTAGAATTCTTGGAGGGTCAAGGAAGTACAAAGGAGACCCGGAGGGGGGCCATAGAGTGCCCACACCATACGGTGGCACGGGTCGCCCGGGCCGCGCCACCAGGTGGTGTGGGCCCCCGGCCACCCACTGACATTGCCCTTTCGCTTATTTATTCCACCCGAGGCATAAACCCTAAAAATATCGGGCCCCTTCCATGAAAAGTTCCGTAGCTCCGCCGTCGCTGCCGACAATTTTTGGGGGACAGAAATCTTTTCTCCGGCACCCTTCCGGGACGACGAAGTGCCCCCGAAGCCATCTCCATCGACTCCACCGCCATCTTCATAGCCGTTGCTGTCTCCCATGATGAGGAGGGAGTAGTTCTCCTCCGGGGCTGAGGGCTCTTCCAGTAGCTATGTGTTTCATCTCTCTCTCCCATGGTGTGATCTTTATGTGATCATGAGCTTTGTAATCTAAATGAATAAGTAGATGTTACTCTTCATCTGTTATGCTACTCAAGTGGTTTTGTTATGAGATCTCCGTAAACACTTTGATCACTGTGTAAAGGTGACAGTGTGTGCACCGTGTGGTTTAGCATCATATTTATATCTTGTGTTGGATGACCCTATGAAATTGTGGCGTTTGTTTAGTACTATTTTGGGGTGCTCATGGTGACATCGTGGGGTGCCCTAGAGAGGGAATACAGACTTGAGGAGTGCTGTTATAGCCCTACACATGGATTGGTGTTCGTTATCCGGCCGGAGAGTGGTTCGGAGTAGCATAGTGAAGAGATGATATTTATGCATTCAATTATGTTATCATTGTTGCGAGTGTCCACTAGTGAAAGTATGATCCAGTCCTTGTTTCTAAGCATTGAAACACCGTTTACAATCAGTTCTGCTACATGTTTGCTTGCTGCCATTTTTATTTCAGATTGCTACTATCACTTATAATCATCCATGCCACTTGTATTTCACTCTCTCTTCGCCGAATTAGTGCACCTATACAACTGATAATTGTATTAGGTGTGTTGGGGACACAAGAGACTTCTGTATCGTAATTGCAGGGTTGTTGAGAGGGATACCTTTGACCTCTTCCTCCCTGGGTTCGATAAACCTTGGGTAATCCACTTAAGGGAAAGTTGCTGCTGTTCTACAAACCTCTGCACGGCCCAACACTATCTACAAGAATAGAAGCGTGCATAGACATCAACGACCAAGAGCTCACTACTCACCGCGTCAAGGAGCTCCGTATCAGGAAGCACCCGACTCCTCTTCTTAGTGCTGATGATGTTGGAGAAGACACTGATGGCTCTAGTGACTCTGACTTTGAGCTTGAGGGCAAAGCTAAGAAGAATGAGTTCCGTAATTGGATGTATGAGACTCTGAAGAAGGTATTCTGTCGTCAGACTGAC
Source organism: Alopecurus myosuroides (assembly GCA_028641055.1). NCBI lineage: Eukaryota > Viridiplantae > Streptophyta > Magnoliopsida > Poales > Poaceae > Alopecurus > Alopecurus myosuroides. Next base: position 282,269,957 of record CM054057.1, on the reverse strand, counting down.
ATGGAGAACAAGTCCTATCTTGCTCATGTTCGTAGCAAGAAGGATCAACAGCAGACTCGAGACAAATTTGCACATCTTGGCGTTCCCGTCCTTGCTGGGTCTGAGGACAGGATCACTGGCTCGAAGGAGTGGAATTCCAAGCATGGAGGCCCCTGGGTGGATCCAGATCTTGAGGATGATGCCACCACTCCTCATGAGCCATGGAATCGTGGTGATACAGATGAGGAGGCTGAAGACCTCAATTCCGAGGATGATCGCACGCTGGGGAGCCATGCACATGTCTCTAGCCCGAGTGAGTGATCTCCTAGGGATTCTTGGTGTCTTGATGCCAAAGGGGGAGGGAGTTCTATTTAGGCCTCGTTTGTTATTTTCATGGGAGTTTTTGTGTCAAACTATGGTGTTATTTGGTGTTTTTCAGTGTTGAATCATATGTATCGTTGTTATCACTTGTGGTTGGATCTTATTATTGTATCTATCAACTATTGTTGTGGCAAGGTATTTTTATTGTTATATCTTTTACCTTGCTAGGCTTCTAAAAGATAGGGGAGCTTTATCTTTAAAAAGGAATGAAATTTTGCCTCAAAAGCAAGTTCATGAAATGACACATTCCCTAAAAGAAATACTCCGTGTCGAGACATCGTAGTAGAATTCATAGACGGGGGCGCCATGAGACTACGGGTAGAGATGTGGGGGAACGTGGTTGCGCTGAGGACAAAGACACAGGTTTTACCCACGTTCGGTACGTCGTAGTAATACGACGTTCCTACTCCTACAAACTCACTATTCAGGTCTAAAGCCTGTGTGTACAAAGTACAGCGTGAGGTTCTGTTAGCTATTCGTCGAGGATCAACCTCTCGGCGAGTTAGCTAGTATCTTCTTGTCTATCCATCATATCTCCCGTCCGGCTTTATATAATAGCCAGGTTAGGGCATGCAGAGTAGGAATCCTAGAAGATTACGGTAACTATTAACTTGGAAAGTAAGGAATCCGCCTTCTACTCCAAGCCAGATCACGTGGGCCGTGATTCGGGTTCTTCTAGAATCCGGCTTCTGTGCGTCAGCTTACTGGGCCGCCCAATGGACCACAGCCCACTACCATTTGGGCCACCCGGGCAATCCGGCACTTTAGACTACCATCTTATATACCCCAATTCGGTATATATCCGACAGTAGCCCCCAAGAAGGATCGAGACTCCATTTGTGCCGTCTTTCGCCAAATGCATCTTTTCCAAGAAATATCGGCCTGCAGTCTTGATTCTTCTTTTTCTCCTTAAAGGATGTGGTAACGTAAAACTCGGAATCCAGAAAATCCGGGATATCTCGCACGATCCTTCGTGGAGAAGGAACTTTCTACGTCAGCGCTTAAAACTTGCTGACGTAAGGGACGTTTGGGTTACAGGTGGGAAACCCAGAAACATATCTCTGACAGATTCTCGCGGGAAACAAGGAGATAGCAATAATCATCCTGTCGTTTCATTTCCTGGATTTTCCGGCAAGTGACGCGCGTTGGACATCCAACGGTCAAAAGAGCCATTAGCACGCATCGTGGCGGAATTCCGGCTATAAATAGCCGTCTTCGTCCACCGTGAAAACCTTCCGCTTCTCACTTCGCACGCCATTTCCCACCGCCCAAGCTCATAGCACAGCAGCTCCCGAGCGCACCATCGCGTCCAAGACCTCACCGGAACGACCAAATCGCCGCCACTCGATGGCCTCGCCGTCGTCTTTCCCAGCCCGCGCTGTCGCCAAGGAGATTGACGAGATTATCGACACAATGGATCCACAATTGGATTCTCCGGTGCACGCCTCCGGCGACAAGCCGGCGAAGGCTACGGGCGGCGCGGAGGGCGAGGAAACCTCTCTCGCCTCCGCGGATCTTGCGGGATCTTCATCCGCGCCCACTCCGCCGTTCGCTCCCGAAACGGTGGAGGAAAAAATCGCGCTCGTTGGCGACGAGCTCGCAGCCGCGGAGGCCGCAGCCTCCGCCGCCGCCGGAGCCTAAGAAGAAACGGAGACTGCCGGCAACTGGAGTGCCTGCAGTATTCCGTCGTCCCTCCTTCCGACAATGGAGAAGGAGGGGTTTGTACTGAAGGGGAAATGGCGGCTCCCGGAGGACGAGACCGAGCCCATGCCGAACGATGGAGAACGGGTTCTTCTCTCCTCCCACCTTCTTAGAGGTATGGGTATTCCACCGTCCGCCTTCTTCCTCCAGATCCTGTCCCACTACAACATCCAGCCACACAACCTTCCACCAAATTCCATCCTTTACTTAGCTGGATTTCAGGCCCTTTTCGAGGGTTATCTAGGTATAGCGCCTAGACTAGATTTCTGGCTTTACTGTTTCGGGGTTAAGCGGAACTCTTCGGAGGGCGCACTCCCAACTTGCGGAACCATCACTTTCACTCTTCGGAGATTCCGAGAGGATTGGTTCCCCAAGATTAAAACATCGGAATCCGTCAAGTTTTGGACGGGTTCCTTCTTTTATCATCCCGACGTTTCCTTTCATGGAAAAACGTTCGGGGTTCCACCTTTCTCGAACACCGCCGCTGTTCCTCGAGAAAATTGGGGAACTGAGGCAGTTCAAACCCTGCCGCCGGATCTTCTCAGGATCAAGCGGCGCATAGCAAAACTCATCACTTCTGATCCGCCTTTAACCGGCATGGACACAGTCCTTTGCTGGTTGAATAGGCGGATCCAGCCCTTGGCTAATCATGGCGCCCGCCTTCTCTGCAAGTACAAGGGAGCCGATGACGAAATGCGGACAACCAGCAAGGACTGGTCCGCAAAAGATTTGCGGAGGCGCGTGAATCAGTTGGTCGCATCACGCGACCAATATGAAGAAAGCCGGCCAATGTACACGGCCGAGAATCCGGCTCCCAGGGTATAATTCTTCGCCTTTTGGGGTTTAAATTCTTTCTCGTTTACTCGGTTTTTGTGTTTTTAACTCAGCTTTTTCTTTTTAACAGATTGCTGATCTTCCTGAGTCGGAACTTGCTTCCGACGCCGATCTGGAGGCGTTGCGTGCCACCTTTGCCGGTGGGCGAAAGCGCAAGAAGATCTCCTCTTCCCATGAAGTCATCGATCTTGACGGAATTCCCGTCGCCACCTCCAGGTTTGAACATTTGGGTTACTTTCCTTTGTCGGAGTTTTTCTTTCACTTTCGGAGTTTTAACTTTTCTAGACATTTTGCTTTGTTTTTAGTCTACCTCCATCTACTCTAAAGCCAAAAAGGCTGAAGAGGCATAAGGCTGTGTCCAGCAGAGGCCCTCATCCTTCCCCTGCCACCGCTCCGACCACGCGGATCACAGTAACAGAAGAGCATGCCGCAGCCCCCACCACCGAGTCTCTGGAGACCAGCCAGCCCGTTGTGCCGGAAACGGACACGAGGGAAAGGGCGGCTCCTGAGGTGGGAGGTCCTTCTCGGATAACTGAGGAGGAGATCCCCACCTTTGACAAGGACTTCAAGAACATCAGCGATGGCCTTAGCGCGGCCGGGACTCTTTTTGCTGAGTACGCAAAAGAGTTCACTGAGAACTTAACATGGTTACAGCGGATGAGCCAGGTATTATCTTTAGCCCCAAGCATTAAGTAAAATGTCTAATTTTCACTTGATGCTTTTCCATATCATGATTTTTTCATTTCCGTGTTCCAGCAAACCGCTGAAACCATTAACATGGAAGTTTTCAACAAACTTTCCATCAAGAATAAGGAGGTTAGAAACCTTCTTTCTATTCTTGACGTGAAAGAAGCAGAGCTGGCATCATCTCAGCTACAACTGTCGGAAACAACAGGTATATTTTGATTCTCTGAAGTTCTTTATCCAGCTTTTTGTCTAAGTACTTTCCCAAGTTTTTCTAAACTCGGAATTTTGTTCCTTGCTTTCCAGCTGCTTTGGCTAAGGCCAAGGAAATAGCTGAAGATGCCGGCAATGCCGCGATTCTCCGACAGGAGAATTTGGACCTTCATAAGGATCTTATGAAGGCTCAAAATGATCTGGAGGCCAGCAACATGGACCTTGGGATTGCTCAGTCCAAGGCCTCTCAGCAGGCAGAGAAGGACAAGGCCACTATCCAGGACTTGGAGAATGCCTTAACCCTGCGCCTTGAGGAAGGCTCCGAGATGGACAAGATTCTCGGTAAGTTGTCAACATTTACCGGTTTTTCCATGTCTTGATTTCCTTCTCTGCTTTTTCGCTAACCTTTTGGTTGTTTGTCTGAAAAAACAGGAGATAACCCAGATCTCACTCGGATTGAGAAAATCCGAGCTTTTGGGAAGGTATGGACTGCGATCAGGGCTACAGGCATGCAGCTGGTCAACAAGTTCCTTCCCTCAAGAACTGGGGAATTCTCGGAAGTTCAAAAACTTCCGGAAGCTATCCTGGAGGTGGCGGAATCCAAGGAGTCCACCTTGCGCTCCGCAGCACGGGGTGGTGCAAGCATGGCCTTAGGCCTTATGCGAATGCATTATCCTAGTGCTAAATCTTTGCGCGTGGCGTCCGCTATCCCCCTTGGATACTCGGAGACCCAGCGGACCACCATCTTCGACGAGATCAAGGGTCACGCCACCAAGATTGCCTCCATGGTGAACATCTCCATCACCTACCAGAAGAAGCGATTCCCGCAGCCCCCGAGAATGATAGCAGCGATGAAGACTCGGATGCCTGAAGGATTCTTCTTAACCTGGATGGTGGAAGTAGAAAATAGGAGCATTACTGCACTTTACAATGTAAACTTATATTGTAATGCTTCTATTCTTTTGTATAAACAAGTACTCCGCCTTTTGCAGTTAATTATGAAATTCTTTGCAAGTTTTCCGGGTTTGATATTCCTCTATCTTCTAAGTTCTCTGGCTTATGTGCTTTAACTGTCCTTAGTGTTTGAAATGGCTCAATAGTACTATGAATCTTCATGCCGAGCTACTGGGTAAAACCAATCAGTTTGAACTCGAAAACATGGATCATACTAAGGGCATTTTTACTAACTAGCTCCAGTGACCCAACACATAAACAATCAGATAATGCTTAGAGAATAGTAAGGAATTTTTTGAATGAAACTCGGGCACGCAGGCACAATCCGAGTTTCCTTTAGCTTTTAATAGGCTGAAAATCATTCAGTTTTTAAACACCAAGCACGCAGGCACAATTCGGGTTAACATTGAGTATTTTGTAAGATCATTGGGAAATAGATAAGGTGGAATCATGTTTTGTACTATAATAAACTTGTAAAAAACATGGATATAAGGACTCCGACAACTTTATTTCATGATCTCAAAGATGTTTACATGGAATTGAACTAAGTATAGAAGGGACGTAACTGCTGGATACTCCAGGGCCTTTTTGTATCTCCTAGTTCATTATCTATCTTTCTCTTTCTTTTGCGATTCGGCTTCTCGGGGTCATCTTCCGTATCGCGAATGTCGACAAGATAATATGATCCATCCTTCATGGCTTTAATGATGACAAATGTTCCTTCCCATACTGGGGCAAGTTTGTGCTTTCTTTGCTGCACCAATCTTAGCACTAGGTCACCTTCTTTAAAAGAACGATGCCTGATTTTCCGACTATGATAACATCGTAAACCTTGCTGGTAAATGGCGGATCTTTGAAGCACAAGTTCTCGTTCCTCTTCTAAGAGATCGACGGCATCATGTCGTGCTTTTTTGGCATCCGAGTCGTCGAAATCTTGCACTCTTGGGCTATCATGGATCATGTCCGTTGGAAGGATTGCTTCCGCACCATAAACTAGGAAAAACGAGGTTTGCCCAGTTGACCTGTTTGGTGTCGTTCGAATACTCCAAAGCACGGAAGGTGTCGTGGGATGATCACGGCAGATGTTACCAGAGGTAACTGATCTTGGGGTAAGTCGACACAGGTATTTGGGAGAGGGTTTAGCTCGAAAGAGAACATGATGATGATAAGCGATCTAGGAATCGGCTCTCAACTCGCCGAGTCTCGAATATGGCTCTCGGGTTATGCTGGATACTCGATAATAGGTGATATGATTATTTCGTGAATCTCTCTCAAGCTAAGCCTAGGGGCCGGTTTATAAAGTACCTGTACCCCCCCTGGCTTGCCCTCCAAGGCGCAACTTGAATCATATCCGAATTCTACTTACAAACCCTAGCTTTCCTTATCGCAACCCACAATTCGGGTTACGAGGCCTACAAACTTTGGGCCTTCCAGAAGTTTCTTTATCCTTAGCCGGATCCCGCGCCTCGTCCTTTGGGCCGGGTTACACCTTGGATTGGCCCACCGGGTTACTATCCCCCCATCAGTAGTCCCCAGAATAGCCTGGGTTTCCTGGATTCCTCCTAGAAGCGCTGGCTATTCCCTGCAAGAATATCAGACGTACCAATTCAAGTAGGCCGGGTTAGACTTCTTCGATAAACAGTCAGGCCCAACTCCACGGTGGCCATATAGTAACTCGGCCTTTTCCAAATCCATCGCTCATCTTCCCGGGAAAATACCCTGGTAACGATGTTGAAGACCCATCTCACTTTACTTGTTTAACCCATCCGATAACCATAGAAAAGATACGCCCTACGTCCATTCTGAAAATCTCGCCTAACTCTTGACGCATACCTCGGAAAATCCGGGCGGATGCGATTTTATCCGTAATTCCCGGCTCTCGTCCGTTGGCCTAGGTTTACCCTCCCGCACCCTATAAATAGGCACTTAAGGATTAATCTAATCCCAACGGCTCATTCCTCCTTCTTCCTCCCTTTGCTTTCGTGCTCGAATCCACAGGGCACCTCCACAGAGACCTCGCGTACGCCCGCGGATCCAACTCGCCGCAGTTCGTGCCGCACCCCCGTCGAACTTATTCACCGCGTCCGTGAACATCTGGCCAACCGTTGCAAGGAAGTATCCACTGCGTGCTATCTATCACTGCCGCACACCGCTCCAATCTTCTCCGGTAAGCATCTCGTATCCATCAATTTGGCCCATAATTTCCAGACTTTCTTCAGATTGGATCTTGGTCAATCCGCGAGCCATTGCTCTTACTGCACCAAATTGAACCACTTAGATACTTGCTAGTTCCTCCAAGGACCGGTGGGACGATCTCACACCACCCTCCTATCACTTTTAATCTCTAATTTCTTCATAGAACCTTTCGCAAATTTTCCTAACCTAGAACCATTTCGCCCAAATTTTCGCGCATATTATTAATACCCAAAAAATCCTCCTTTTCCAGTTACTTTGCTCATAGTAGAGGCATGGGCAACCATCCGTGCACACCAAACTCACCTCAACACGTAAGTAACTAGTAATTTCCACAACCGTATTTAACGCTCGGACACTCGTAATTTTTTTTGCTCCGTGATACGTTACCCGGATATTTCTGAGTCTTCATGCTGCCTCTAACACCCCAACTCGGATAATCCAATATTTCCGAGTCTCATTTCCCACATCTCTTGTACTCTGCAGGTCAACCCTATGGCTCCGAAGAGGCAAGGAAAACAGCCGGCCCCAGCAAAGGCTACCCAAACCATATCAGCAAACTGGGGTCGGTCTACAGCGACAAAGGCCAAGCTGGATGGGATGGCCGAGCTAGGAATCCTCCCTTCTCAAAAGGATATACACTGGAGGGCACCAGGCGACGAGACCCGGCCCACTCCCGCCGGAAATGAGGTAATTTGCTTCACCGAGCACGTGACCCGGGGATTCCGTCCTCCGGGCCACTCTTTTTTCCGGGAGGTCCTAAGCCACTACGGCCTCCGGGTATTCGACATAGGGCCCAACTCTATGTTGAATATTACCCACTTCATCGTTTTATCCGAGTCATACTTGTGCGTTCCGCCAAGTCTGGCTCTTTTTATTGAACTATTCGAGTGCAAACCGTGCCGCGAGAGCGGTGACGGAGCACTTCTTACTTGCGGTGGGGTATCTATCCAACGCCGCAAGCACTCACCAATGCCAACTCTCAACCTGAACTCCCACGTCAAAAACTGGCAACTATCTTTCTTTTATTGCCATGACACTTCCCCGAATGGCGAGAGGAAGTTGCCAGGTTACTCAGAGAGTCTCCTTGAGCCTTCCGAATCTTTCAGTCCTTTTGCCCCCGACTCTGACAGGGAGGCAATCCAGCCTTTGCTGGCTAAGTTAGCTGCTCTCTCGGCCCAAGGCCTTCTTGGCCTTAATTTGGTGAAGACCTGGGTAGATTTCCGGGTTCAGCCCAACTCCATTCGCACCAAGTTGTTGTGTGAATACTCGGGGCACATCACGGACTCGCTCCGATACTCCACAAAAAACTTTGCTGCTGGAGACACCAACAAGACCATCAAAAATTTCCTGACAGAGAAGCTAGAGGCGATAAGAAATATCGCCGGGTTATCCCCATTTACTCGAGAGCACCCAGCTCCAGCGGTAAGACCTGGTTCCTTTAGCTTATTTCGACACTTTTACCTGTTTCAGTTTCTAACTCTTGCTTTCATCTCTTTGATCACAGGCTGACGATCCCTTCTGGAGGATTGAAACCTCTCCTCCTTCCCAAGACCCGGAAGAAGAGGAAGAACCGGTTGAAGACGACGAGGGTATTTTCCCTAATCTTATATTCACCTTTTACCTGTGCTACCTTTCCTACCATCCATCTTTTCCTCGTTTGATACATACTCAATCTTTCAGGGTTAGAGGACGAGGAGGAAAAAGAAGAAGATGACCCGGAGGCCACCGAATCCGACCAGGAAACCACAGTCGGAACCAAGAGGAAGGCCAGAGGGGTAGTTGCAAAGGTTCCCTTCTCCTCCATGTCTTCTGAGCCCTACTCCTTTGATACTATGCATAAACGTAATGAACAATTATCATATTCACCATTCTTGAAGGATCCCCCCTCGGCTAAACGTAGGGTGACCCGGAGTTCCCCGGGGGATGATCCCCTTAACCCGGGTATCTCCACTTCACCTGCTCACCGAGTTAGCACTCCTCCACCTCAGCCTCCCAAATCTCCTCAACGCCGTCCATCTCCTAATCATCCACTCGCCGGGCAATTCCGGGTACCGCAGCCGGTACCTTTGACAACATCATCCGCCTCCAGCAGCGAGCTCCCACCGGACTATGCCGTGAACACCGGGTAAATGACCTTTATTCAATATTCTTTTGCACTTATTAACCTTTTTAATACGTGCCACTAACCACTATCTCCTTCTTTCCCTTTAGTGTCAAAGTTACCATTAGTGACCCGGATATTCCTGAAGCGGAAAAGCGAGGAGATGAGGAGCCAAATATTAACATGGATGTTGCGGCTGATGATGAGGCTGAGGACGGACAGGACCAAGACCCCTTTAAGGACCCCGCTCCACCGAAAACCGCATCACCCAAGTCCTCTGAAGAAGTAGATGAAGATATCATCTTAGAGACCAAGCCGGGTTCTCCTAACCCGGACACTCAGACGGTCCGGGTTTCGACCCCAAGACCCGGAAAAGCCCTTCAACCGGAAGGCCAATCTTCCGGCCCTTCAAGACTTCGCCCTGAAGACATGACGTTTGCTCAGATGCTCGATGCCCTTTACACTTTGAGGGCCAATGAAGAAAATATCCTAGATGCCTTGATAACCAAACACAAAGTAAACCCGAGTAAAACCATCTATTTCCTTATACAGTCCCCAAGTTCGAAGTGAATTACTAAGTAATTTGCTTGGAACTTTGCGCGATATTTCCGACTGACCCTTCTTCGTGTTTTCTCGTAGGACTTTGTTGCGCAATCTGAGAAGAAGCTAGCCAAGGCCGCCAAGCGTATCGAAAAGGAAACGGCCCTTCGCGAAGCAGCTGAAACTGAAACTCGTAGGAGCCAAAAAATCATGAGGAAGTACCGGAAAAGAGCTCACGCGGCTGAAGATAGGCTGACGACTCTTTCAGTGCAGATTGCTGATATCCATCGTGTTGCAACTGGTATGATCTTTGAATTTTAGCACGCGTGACCCTGATTCTCTCTAGATGGACAACCGTATCCCTTTACTTATTACTTTTTCTTTGTCTTTTTAACAGGCCCGTGTGACGTAGCCCCTGAAGAAGATGACACTATCAAGTTGAAGCTTATCAAGGACACTATCTGGCAGCTTAGTGCCGGAATTGGTTGGATTCTTGACGAGCTGCGACTGCCGAGTATCAAGCCAAGCAACATGAAGAAATTGCTAGAATTCTGCTCCACTATCCCTGAGTGGATTTGGCACTGGAAGCGTTCATCTTGCCGATTTGGTGTGACCCGAGGACTTGCACTGGCTAAAGCTTATTTTCCTAAGCTAGAGCCGGCCAAGCTGATGGGCGGGTTTCCGGAGTTCAACCCAGATGGATCCAAGTTTTCGCCTAAGGACTTCAAGCCTATCCAAAAAGAAATCCGTCATCCGGCTAGCGGTATTGCCGATAGTTTGGAGATTGATACCATTCTTCCTGCATACGATGTTAACGACAAGATCATCAAGGCGGACCGCCCCAAGCCATACGACATGCTTGCCCGGTGGAAGGAGGAGGCGGCCAAGATAAGGGAAGAAGCTGCCAAGGAGAAGGCCGAAGCCGACTCTATGCCTGCTACTTCTACTCCTGCCGTCCCTCCGCCCGCGCGAGTCGGCATTGCTACTAACCCGAGTGGCGCTGCTACCACAAGCGACGGCAAGGGCAAGGCCAAGATGGATCCCGCGGCTTAGAATATCGAGTGGCATCTATTACTTCATATGCATCAGTCGGCCATAGTGCCAGTGAAACAATTTATTTTTTAACTGGCGCGCCTGTGCTGCCTTTGATACTTTTTAGTGAAACTTTGTGATACACTCTAAATTCCTGATGCACTTTACGCCTCTCTGGACTTTTGATTTATCTTCTTTTGCACCTATTTGTTCTTGATATCCAACTCGCTTTATTCTTGATACCCGCACTTCTTTATTTTTCCTTTTGTGAGACCCGGCTTCCGGGTTTCATGGGTGTTTGGCGAACGGACTTGCTTCTAAGTCCCCAAGCCCCCAAGACCCGGATGCTTGGCTTCTTGGAATTTTAGCAACTGGATAATATATTTCTCTTTCGAAATTCGCAAGTCCCCAGGCTCGGATTTCTGAGCCTAGGACACGTGATTTTTAAAGGAGAACAATTTTCCTGCTGCTAGATTCACAAAAATCCCAGAACGGTTTCACATAGGATTTGAAGTTATGCTTAATAACCGTTGAGTTTCCGGCTATCAGCCTTATACTCTGCATAACTTGTGGTTTAGATGACCCTTTCGGCTATCTTGTACTGTAAGCCGGCTTTCGCGTGGATACCATGTTATTACATCTATACGAAAACAGGGTCAGGCAAGTCCCTTTGGGCTTCATGGCTGACTGTAATCGTAAGCGAACAAATCATGCCACTTTATTGCGAGTCACATCGAGCTTAAGTAAGAATATCCCGAGAAATTTGGACTTCTTTGTCCGGTTATAAGATTGTAGCCGCACTCGTTTTCGAGTAACCGGCCATTATAACTCATTGGCATCAGGCCGGGTCTTTTGAGTTTGCTAACTGTGCCTATATGATGCGACCAGCCCTCAAGACCTAAAGATACACACCGTACTGGAAGTATAGATAATAACCACCTCTTTTCTTGATAATCGCCTCTTTATTTGATATGAAAAATTAGGTCAGCAGGCCGCCTCATTAAAAACCCGTCCAGTCCCCAAGGGTACCCTGGATAGGAAAAGAGTACGTCTGAAACCTGCTGCCTGTTACATCATTTGATTCCACGTGCCAACATAATCCTTGCTAAGTATAATACGGGCGTAGTTGAGCCACGTTCCATGGTCTGTCTCTTTCTTGCATAGGTGCAGTGGTATGAGCGTTGTCGTTAACTGTGGCCGACTCTTCCCTTGCGTCTATCAAGTAATATGACCCATTGTGCAGATTCCGGCTTACGATGAAAGGCCCCTCCCATGGTGGTGATAGCTTGTGTTTCCCTTCGTTTGACTGAACCAGGCGCAGAACCAGGTCTCCTTCCTGGAAGACCCGGGTTTTCACACGCCGACTATGATACCTCCGTAAATCCTGCTGATATATGGCTGACCTTTCCAAGGCTTGTTCTCTTTGTTCTTCTAACATATCCACGGCGTCCTGCCGGGTCTTCTCGTTCTCCACTTCAACATAAGCCGACACTCTCGGTGAGTCATGAATGATATCGCTTGGTAGCACCGCTTCTGCACCATAGACCATGAAGAAGGGTGTCATCTGAGTGGACCTGTTGGGTGTAGTATTTATACCCCAGACCACGGAAGGAAGTTCTTCGACCCATGCACCGGAGGCCCTGATACATGGAACTCGTAGTCGTGGTTTTAATCCGCGAAGCAACTCTTGATTTGCTCTCTCCACTTGCCCATTGGCCTGTGGGTGAGCGACTGATGCTACATCAAGCCGGATTCCATTGCTGCCACAGAATTTTTCCATCTCTCCAAGGGACATGTTGGTTCCATTGTCGGTAATTATACTGTGGGGGTACCCGAATCGGTAAATAATTCTTTTCAGGAACTTGACCGCTGTAGCTGCTTCGCAATTAGTAACTGGCATAACCTCGACCCACTTGGTAAACTTATCGATAGCCACTAAAAGATGTGTCTTCTTGCAAGGTGACATATGAAAGGGGCCAACCATGTCCATACCCCAGACAGTGAACGGCCAAGTTAACGGGATGGTCCGTAATTCCATAGCCGGTACATGGGTTTGGCGAGCGTACCTTTGACATCCGTCGCACCTTGCTACTAACCGTTCCGCATCTGCTAGGGCCGTAAGCCAGAAGAATCCATGTCGATAGGCCTTGGCCACAAGGGATCTTGTGGAGGCATGATGCCCGCAATCACCTTCGTGGATTTCCTTAAGGATCTGTTGGCCTTCTTCTGGTGCCACGCAGCGCAAAAAGACCCCCGCGGCACTTCTCTTGTATAATTCCCCGTTGATGATAGAATACCCCTTTGCTCGCTGCAAAATTTGCCTTGCTAACACCTCTTGCTGTGGTAACTCGCCCCGTGATAGGTAGGCCAAAAACGGTTCTGTCCATTCAGGGATAGTGCGTACAGTGGCCACAAGTGCTGCATCCGGGTCTTGGTTTGCCAGTTCCTCCTCTGACTCGGTTTTAACTGACGGTCGCCATAACTCGTCCAGGAAAACGTTGGGTGGAACCGGCTCTCTGCGCGAACCGAGTCTAGCCAGGGCGTCTGCTGCCTCATTCTTTCTTCTGTCTATATGCTCCACCTCGTACCCGGAAAAACATCCTGCAACCCTGTCAACCTCCCTGCGGTACGCTGCCATGGTTGCATCCTTTCTGTCCCAAGTTCCTGATACCTGTTGTACCACAAGGTCCGAATCTCCAAAGCATCGTATCCTTCTAATGTTCATTTCCTTGGCTACCTTTAAGCCATGCAATAGGGCCTCATACTCGGCCACGTTATTTGAACAGTCAAAGTGAATTTGCAGTACGTAACTCAATTTATCTCCTTTGGGTGATGTTAGCACTACTCCGGCTCCTGATCCCACGTATTGTTTCGATCCATCGAAGTGCATGGTCCACGACTCGGAATTTGGGACTATGGTAGTCATTCCGGTGTGCGTCCAATCATTAACGAAATCGACCAAGGCCTGGGATTTGATTGCCGATCTGGGCTCGTAGCTGATATGATAATCCCCCATCTCTATCGCCCATTTGGCTATTCTTCCGGTCGCGTCCGAGTTTCTGATGATATCTGACATTGGTATTGAGCTGACTACTGTTATAGGGTGTTCCTGGAAGTACGGCTTCAATTTCCGGCTGGCCATGAAGACTCCGAAAACCAGCTTCTGCCAATGCGGGTAACGCTGCTTTGCCTCGGATAATACCTCGTTGACGTAATAAACCGGCCTCTGGACTGGATAACCATTTCCGTCTTCTTTGCGTTCCACTACCACTACCGCACTGACGGCTCGGGGCCCAGCTGCCACATATAACAACATAGGTTCTTTGGGACCCGGGGCCGCTAGCACCGGTGCCTCAGATAGCTGCTTTTTTAATGCCTCGAATGCCTCATCCGCCTCTTGATCCCATACGAATTTATCGGATTTCCTCAGGAGCCTGTACAAGGGTATTTCCTTTTCCCCGAGTCTGGATATAAACCGGCTCAAGGCTGCCACGCAGCCCGTAAGCTTTTGAACCTGCTTCAGATTTTCCGGCTTTCTTAGATTTTGGATAGCTTTCATTTTGTCCGGGTTTGCCTCAATTCCTCTTTCTGAAACGATAAAACCGAGTAGCTTGCCAGCTGGCACCCCAAACACACACTTTGTCGGGTTGAGCTTCATCTGATATCTTCTTAGGTTTTTGAACGTCTCTTTTAGATCGTCTATGAATGTCTCAGCCTTCCGGGTCTTGATGACCACATCATCCACATAAGCATGCACATTGCGTCCAATTTGGTCTTCGAAGCACTTCTGAATGCACCGCTGGTAGGTTGCGCCCGCGTTCTTTAATCCAAACGTCATGGTTTTGTAGCAGAAGGCCCCAAAAGGGGTTATGAACGACGTTTTCTCCCAATCCTCCCTTTTGAGTTTAATCTGGTGATATCCCGAATATGCGTCCAAGAAACACAGCAAGTCACTCCCGGCTACCGCGTCTATGATTTGGTCTATCCTTGGTAGCGCGAACGGATCCTTCGGACAATGCTTGTTGAGACTTGTGAAATCGATGCACATCCTCCATTCATTCGTTTTTTTCATCACAAGAACCGGATTCGCCAACCAGTCCGGGTGAAACACTTCCATGATGAAGCCTGCAGCTAATAGTCGCGCGATTTCCTCACCTATAGCTCTTCTTCTTTCCTCATTCATTTTTCTCAAACCCTGCTTCACTGGTCTAGACTTGGGATCTACATGCAGACTATGCTCTGCCAACTCGGTGGGGATACCCGGCATGTCGCTGGGTGTCCAAGCAAACACGTCCGCATTTGAACGAATGAACTCCACAAGTGCCTTTTCTTGCCCGCTTTCCAAGTTAGACCCTATAGTGAACTGCTTGGTGGGATCGCCTTCCACAAAATCTACTTTCTTGGTGTCCTGTGCCGCCTTGAATTTTACTCTTTCGTCCTCGGAATCCGGCCTTCTCAATGTTGTGCCATCACCCGGATCCACCTGAGACCGGTAATATTTGAGTTCTTCCTTTCTGCGAGCTTGCTCTGCCATCACTGAATCTCCTTCATCGCACTCAGCGGCTATATCCCGACTCCCATGTATAGTGATGGTCTGTTTAGGGCCCGGGATCTTTAGCTGCAAATATACATAACACGGCCTAGCCATGAATTTAGCGTAAGCCGGCCTTCCGAACAGCGCATGATAAGGACTATGCAACTTGACCACCTCAAACGTGAGCCACTCCACTCGATAATTATCCACTGACTCCCCGAAAGCAACCTCCAATGTAATTTTTCCTTCAGGGCGCGCCGAATGACCCGGTACGATTCCATGAAAGACTGTTGAACTTTTCTGCAGCTGAGATTCCTTGAGGTTCATGCGCAAGAAGGTTTCCCAATACAGGATGTTGATGCTGCTCCCGCCATCCATCAAGACCTTTTTCAATTCGTAACCAATGACCTGCGGCGCAACCACCAATGCCAAGATTCCGGGGCGTTCTATTCCTCCCGGGTGATCCCTTCTGCTCCACGTTACCTCTTGCTCCGCCCATCTCAAGTATCCCGGAGCGGCCGAGGAAACTGAATTCGCCGCTTGTTTTAGTGCTTCTTTGCCCCTGCTAGAAGTCCCTGTAACATGCACATGATATTGTCCTTTTAAATCGAGCGTACGTACCATACCGATGAAGATACGGATCTGGCCGATCGTCACAGTAGATCCGGATTCGAGGTGATCCGACTCTAGCTCCCAGCCGGAATCGTCCACCATCCTTTCTCCTTCGCCGTTGACGTAGATTTCTCCGACGGCGAGGTTCCTCATGCTTTTCCGAGCTTCTCCCGTGATGTAAACACCTTTGGACGCAGGCCCCACGGTGGGCGCCAACTGTCGTGGGATGATCACGGCAGATGTTACCAGAGGTAACTGATCTTGGGGTAAGTCGACACAGGTATTTGGGAGAGGGTTTAGCTCGAAAGAGAACATGATGATGATAAGCGATCTAGGAATCGGCTCTCAACTCGCCGAGTCTCGAATATGGCTCTCGGGTTATGCTGGATACTCGATAATAGGTGATATGATTATTTCGTGAATCTCTCTCAAGCTAAGCCTAGGGGCCGGTTTATAAAGTACCCGTACCCCCCTGGCTTGCCCTCCAAGGCGCAACTTGAATCATATCCGAATTCTACTTACAAACCCTAGCTTTCCTTATCGCAACCCACAATCCGGGTTACGAGGCCTACAAACTTTGGGCCTTCCAGAAGTTTCTTTATCCTTAGCCGGATCCCGCGCATCGTCCTTTGGGCCGGGTTACACCTTGGAGTTGGCCCACCGGGTTACTATCCCCCCATCAGAAGGTAACTCTTCTACCCATGCTCCAGCTGCTCTACGAAGAGGAGATTCGAGTCTTGGACATATTCCTTGCAGGATTGAGCTATTCATTCTTTCAACCTGTCCATTGGATTGCGGGTGTGCCACAGATGCGAGATCTAGGCAAATTCCCGTTTTCGGCAATACGTTTCCAACTCTCCAATGGAGAAATTTGTCCCGTTGTCGGTTATTATGCCGTGTGGAACGCCGTATCTCATGACTACGTCAATGATGAAATTTCTGGCAGTTACACCGTCAAGTTTTTTGATGGGTTTAGCCTCCACCCACTTGGTATATTTGTCCACAGCTACAAGTAGATGTGTGAGTCCGCCTCGTGCAGTTTTGAATGGTCCCATCATATCTAGCCCCCAGACCGCAAAGGGTCATGTAATGGGGATAGTTTTGAGTGCTTGGGCTGGCATAATAGTCTCCTTGGCGTAATACTGACATCCTGCACATGTATTTACTATGTGCTCAGCATCTGTCTTGGCTGTTAGCCAGAAAAACCCGGCACAGAATGCTTTTTTGACTATGCTTTTTGATTGAGCATGATGTCCGCAATATCCGGCATGGGTTTCTTGCAGGATTTCTCGTCCTTCTTCTGGTGAAATACATCACAGAAAAATTCCGGAAGTACTGCGTTTATACATGCAGTTGTTAATTACCGTGTATCCTTTGCATCGACGCTGGATCTGTCTTTGCAAGACTTCGTATGCTCCTTCCGGGTACTTCTGATTAACTAAGAAGTTTATATATGGGATTGTTCAATCCGGGTTAACGAGCATAACTTCAATTGACTCGGAAGCCAGAGGATAATCAACATCTCCACCTTTTATCGATGGTTCGTACAAGTGTTGGACGAAAACACCTGGCGGTAGGATTTTTACCATTTCCGATCCCATGCGGGCTAACGCATCCGCGTTCCAATTTCCTTCCCTTTTAACATGGAGCACTTCGAATCCGAAGAAACAAATGGCAAACTCGTCCACCGTTCTCCGATATTCGGCCATTATAGGGCTTTTTGCGTCCCAAGTTTGGTTGAGCTGGTGTTGTACCAAATCTGAGTCACCGTAGCATATAATGCGCTTGACACCTATTTCTTTTGCAATATGCAAGACATGAAGCAGAGCTTCGTATTCTGCCACGCTGTTGCTGGCATTGAAGTGTATTTGTAATACATACTCCACTGTATCTCCTTTAGGGGATTTTAAAACTACACCAGCTCCAGCGCCCTCCTTCATCTTGGATCCGTCAAAGTGCATGATCCAGTACTCAGACTCCGGCATTGGTGTTTTCTCCATTGCTTCCGTCTAGTCGGCGACAAAATCTGCCAAAACCTGGGATTTTATTGTCGTCCTGGGCTGATACTTAATGTCGAAGGCTGCTAGCTCGATGCCGCATTTGGCTACTCGGCCAGTTGCCTCCGCATTGTTTATTATATACCCTAGTGGTGCTTTACATACCACTGTTATGGAATGTCCTTGGAAGTAATGGCGCAGTTTTCTGGATGCGAAAAATACGCCATATGCCAGTTTTTGATAGTGTGGATACCTTTGTTTGGACTCGGAGAAAACTTCGCTTATATAATATACCGGATGCTGGTCTGGTATGCTCTGTTCGTCTTTCTTCCGTTCCACGACAATTACTGCACTGATAACCCGGTTTGTAGCCGTAAGGTACAATAGCATAGGTTCTTCGTCTTTTGGGGATGCCAAAATCGGAGCTTTCATCAAAGTTTCCTTTAACTGGGTTAACGCTGCATCTGCCTGTTCCATCCACTCGAATTTGTCGGATTTTTTCAGCAACTTGTAGAGTGGTAAGGCTTTATCCCCCAGCCGACTAATAAATCTGCTAACGGCTGCAGCGGAACCCGTCAATCTTTGGACATCTTTTACACACGTGGGTTTGGAGATGTTTAAGATTACTTTGATCTCTTCTGGGTTTACTTCTATTCCTCTATGAGAAACGATGAAACCCAGAAGTTTTCCTGAGGGAACCCCGAATACGCACTTTGATGGATTTAACTTCATCTTGTAAGTGCGCAAATTTTCGAAGGTTTCTCGTAAATCCTCAAGGAGAGTATCTTTTTCCTTGATTACGACAGCAATGTCGTCCACGTAAACATGGACATTTTTGCCAATCTGACTATGCAAACAACGTTGCATATAACGCTGGTAGGTTGCACCTGCGTTCTTCAGGCCAAAAGGCATGGTTATGTAATAGTACGTCCCATAAGGGGTTATAAAAGAGGTCTTAATTTGATCTTCCTTTTTCATGCGTATTTGATGGTACCCGGAATATGCATCCAAAAAGCATAAAAGCTCAGAGCCTGCAGTGGCATCTATTATTTGATCAATTCGCGGTAACGCGAACCTATCTTTTGGACACAGTTTGTTCAAGCCAGTATAATCTATACACATTCTAAGGGCAGTAGTATCTTTCTTCGGTACTAATACTGGATTTGCAGACCATTCGGTGTGTATAACTTCCTGGATAAAGTCTGCTGCTAAAA
The DNA here is from genome assembly GCA_028641055.1 of Alopecurus myosuroides. Taxonomy (NCBI): domain Eukaryota; kingdom Viridiplantae; phylum Streptophyta; class Magnoliopsida; order Poales; family Poaceae; genus Alopecurus; species Alopecurus myosuroides. The sequence goes on along the minus strand of CM054057.1, from coordinate 282,250,985 downwards.
GCCGGATAATTTCCTTGCCGATAGCCTTCCGTCTTCTTCCGTCAAATCGACGGAGACCTTGTTTGACGGGTTTGGAGTCTGGAATCACCTTAAGTTGATGCTCAGCAAGTTCCCTGGGTACGCCTGGCATGTCAGCTGGACACCAGGCGAAAATATCCCAGTTCTCAGGGAGGAACTTGATGAGCTCGCTTTCCTATTTGTCGGTCATCCCAGTTCCCACTACAACAAATTTTGTCGGATCTTTGGGATCTAGTATTACCTGTCTTGTGTTCTCGGAGGCCTTGAAGCTATCTGCTGGCTTCCGGGTTTCTTTTACTGCCGGCATTTCTGTCGGCGATACCTCTTTGGCCAGCTCCTTCAACTCTTCCTTTGCTATGATTTTCTCAGCGCAAAAGGCGTTTTCTTTTTCCAGCTTGTTTGCCAACTCGAAGTCTCCCGATATGGTGATTAATCCTCCTTTTGGCCCTAGCATCTTCAGCTTGTTATAGATATAACATGATCTTGCCATGATTTTGGCGAAAGCTGGACGTCCGAGTATTGCGTGATACACGCTTTCGAACGGCACCACTTCGAAGGATATTCTTTCCTGACGGAAGTGATCTTTTTCTCCGAAAGTGACATCTAGGGAAATTTCTCCTGGGGATCGTGCTTGCCTGCCAGGAACAATGCCGTGAAAATGTATGTTGTTGTGGTTGAGCTGGGTCTCGGAGATTTTCAGATGCCTCAGTGTATCCAGGTACATTATGTTAATGCTGGATCCTCCATCCATCATCACTCTTTTTAGCCTAGTGTTTTGGACAATAGGGCTTACAACAAGAGCTTGCGTGCCGGGTTCAGGGATATTCCCGGGATGATCAGACTGATCCCAGGTGATTGGTGTGTTTGAATACTTCAAGAATTTCGGGGTTGCCGGAACAACCGCGTTTATTTCTCGAAGCGTTCTTTTTGCCACCTTTGCTGATGGAGTTGCCAGGAAAGTTAGGGCACACTCCATCAACCCTCGGAAACTTGGGCTCGCCTTTTCGCTGTTGTTCCTGGATTTTTTCGTCAGTGTCCAATTCACTGTCTTATTTCTCAGCTTCTGGCTTTTGCTTGGAAAACTTCCTTTTGGAATTTTTCCCCTTATTTCCGGATCCTGCACTGTCTTTCATATGCTTGTTCAGCCGGCATTGTGCGTTAGTGTGGGTGGGTTTCCCGAATTGCGAATGGTGGACGCAGGGTTCCGACTTAATCTTTTCCCATTCTTCCTTGGTGTAATTGATTGGTTCTGAACTGCGTCCTTTCCACCTATTCCCTTTTTCACTTCCAAAGGCTATGTTAACTTATTTGGGCTTTTGTGTTGCGTCTGGAGTTCCATTTTTCTCAGGGCGAGGATTCTTTTTGGCATGTATCAGTGTATCGATATTGCCTCCTCTAGCTCTGATGTCGTCTTCGGCTGCAGCGTGTTCATTGGCGGTTGTAAGCATAGATCTGAGATCTTTGTGTTGTTTGGAACCAACCATGAATGGTACAAGTCCATGTTTTAGGCCATTGACGAAAGCATGCATTGCTTGTACGTCAGTTACTCCAGAGAAGCTATTCTTCATTGCAGTCCATCTTGAGATGAAATCCACGTATGGTTCGTCCTCAAATTGGGTGCAACGGTTTAGCTGGTTGATGATATTCGGGCGTTTGTAGGTTCCCCGGAAATGCTGAGTAAATACTCGAGCCATATCATCCCAGCTGTCGACAGTTCTCGAAGGTAATCCGTCAATCCAATCTCTGGCTCCATCCAGTAACATTAGGGGAAGAAACTTTACAGCTTCCAGGTCTGTCCCATTGTTAATTTGGACGGTTGTATAATAGTCTGAGAGCCAGGTATCCGGGTTTGTACTACGGGTGTATTTTTGGTACGTTGGACCAACTTTGGCAAAACCAGAATGCAGGGTTATCCTTCGGATCCTATCTGTGAAGCACTTAGGTCCAAAGTATAGATCGTCTCTTTCCGCCCTATCCATGTGTGCGGAGTACCTGTCGGCTGAATGGACAGAAGGGGATCTACTCCTTTCTTTTCCATTGTTGCGCGGACGCGCTTTTCCGGGATCATCTCTATTTCTTCCGATATCACGCCCCTTTGGATGAGGTGGAGTTCTACTCCTGTACCTTTCCTTATCCCTGGGGGGTGTCCGAGATCTCTCACGCCTGTGAGGTATACCCTGTCTTCCAGGTTTTTCAGCTGGGTGTCTCGGAGGTGGCATTGCTTTGCCGTCACTCCGGTGTTTTTCTTCCCGATCGTGGGGGCTAAGTCCACCTTTCGGGAGATGGGATCCGGTTCTAGATGCTTCATCCTTGTTATCAGGATTTTTCTTGTCTTTTCTCGGATCCGTTTTCCTCTTATTTGAGTTGTTTGAATCTCTAGGCTCCTCCGGTCTAGGTGCTCCAGCGGCGCAAGTAGCTGTTTTGCATAGGGCGGAGTCGTCATGCAACTTCCCTAATCGTTCTTTCCCCCGCTGTTGCTGTTGCAATGCTTTTCCGAGGAAAGCATACACCCCTTGAAGTTTTTCGCCGTTGGAGTACATATCGTTGTTGAGGATGGCGAACGCTGCTTCCGCGTTTTCTGCTGCGTTTTTGTATATTGGTTCGCCTCTGGCATCTTTGCCGTTTACCTGCTTTTGCCAAGATGGGTTGTGAAACCTTTCCTTTGGCGGCAGTACTTCCGGTCTTACGATTCCGGGTAACCTTGTAGGTTTTATGGCAGATCTATTCTTTTTCTCGTACTCCTCAATTTCTTCCTTCATGAGCTTGATGTCATCCTGGTTTTTTTTTAGGTGTTCACGAGTTCTGAACAGATGTTGCTGTTGCCTTTGGAGAGCTTGTCTCCTGGCTTCTAGCACTTCAGGGGGTTCATGCAATCCAACTGGTGTTTGGAGCAATTCCTGTTCTTCTTGCTCCGTCATTGACAGAACAAGGATTTCTTTGGTTTTCTTCTCCGCAGGTTTTATTCCGATTGCATCTCCTACTTCCGGGCTTTCATCAGCTGGATCAGCCGACTTCTTCTTCCGGAGTTTGTATTGGAGTTTTTTAGCGGCCTTGTGCTTTTTCTTGGAAGAGGGAGGTTTTTTGACAGGTTCATCCTCTGTCAGTTCTTTAACATTGGGAAATATTGGAGATGTTTCTCCGTCTTCTCTCTCTTCCTCTGGCGGAGGAGTTCTAGGGCTTTCCTGACTGCCGGCGTCCGTGTTTTCAGCCGGTTTCGCCATTAGTACTTCGTGGAATCCTTCCTGAAAAGATTTAACCTTTCTTTCCAAGGCATCCTCCACTTCGTCTTCGGAATCAAAGTCATCTGATCCGGTTTCTGACTCTAATCTTGCCTCAATGGCGGCTAGCACAGAGTCAGCTTCTGAGTTCATCGCTATATTGGCGGATGTCGGATCTTCCACCTCTGTGGTGGGTTTGTTGTTTTCTGCCTCTTGCACGGGATTGCTTTCATCCGTGTTTTCGGCGACCTCGGATTGCACCATACCGATAAAGTGTGAATCACTTTTTTGTCGGTGATCTAAGCAAAACCCGGTATCATAGTCATCTTCGACTGGGTATAGGGCGGGTGGGAAAAATTTGCTTCCACCGCAAAACCCCATGGCCTCTGCAGTTAGTCCAATAAAGATATTTGTAGATCCAATCGGTAACACGTAGACACTTACCAAATGATTTTGCGCCGGTATGTAAGATCCATTGTCGAGGAAGCGTCCAACATCGTCGTCGAACTCCAAGCTTCCGATAGTTATGGAACTGCCGATTCCGCCGAGTATCCCAGATCGAAACTTAACGCCTGACGCCGTTAGCCCCACGGTGGGCGCCAACTGTCGATACATTGTAGTAGAATTCATAGACGGGGGTGCCATGAGACTACGGGTAGAGACGTGGGGGAACGTGGTTGCGCTGAGGACAAAGACACAGGTTTTACCCAGGTTCGGTACGTCGTAGTAATACGATGTTCCTACTCCTGCAAACTCACTATTCAGGTCTAAAGCCTGTGTATACAAAGTACAGCGTGAGGTTCTGTTAGCTATTCGTCGAGGATCAACCTCTCGGCGAGTTAGCTAGTAGCTTCTTGTCTATCTATCATATCTTCCGTCCGGCTTTATATAATAGCCGGGTTAGGGCATACAGAGTAGGAATCCTAGAAGACTACGGTAACTATTAACTTGGAAAGTAAGGAATCCGCCTTCTACTCCAAGCCAGATCACGTGGGCCGTGATCCGGGTTCTTCTAGAATCCGGCTTCTGTGCGTCAGTTTACTGGGCCGCCCAATGGACCATAGCCCACTACCATTTGGGTCACCCGGGCAATCCGGCACTTTAGACTACCATCTGATATACCCCTATTCGGTATATATCCGACACTCCGCCTAAATTTTACGAGCTCTCTTAGTGGTGTTGTTATCAATCTCCAAAAAGGGGGATATTGAAAGTGCATTCGATCTCTCTATGTGTTTTGGAGTTGATAACAACACGATTAAGGATCTAATAGTGCGTCCAACTATTTTCAGGAAACATCAAAATGACGCAAAAAGGAAGATTGCTTAATGACAAAGCCAACGAAACAAACTCTCTGCGGCGGTAGTACCGGCCGCCCCAGCGGTAGTACCGCTATCTCCAGGAGGCGGTAGAACCGCCAGAAGTACCGCCAGATAAGATTTGCTCTCTGGTTCCAACGGTACTTTAGCGATATTGGCCTAGTAGTATAATTAATATGGAGTTTAATTCTGAGCAAAGGCTCTCGAGGTAGTACCGCTACCCCCAGTGTTAGTACCGCTGCCATCAGGTGTGCAGAAGTACTGCTGGAGGTACCGGTCAAAATACCACCAGAGGGTTTTTGCTCACAGAACCCTTTACGGTACTAGGGCGGTAGTGACCCAGTACTACCACCATCCACTTCGATTTTATATCAAGTGGGTGTCTAGCGGTAGTACCACAACAACTTTGTATATCCCACAAACATGCAAAATTTCAATTTCAAATACAAAGTGTTGTGGGCTATACAAAAATGACAAAATTGTGGATCTGAGTAATGCCTATTTTTAAATCTCTAGATTTTATCATTTTTATGTAGCACATAATACTTCGTATTTCATTCAAATTTGCACTTTTATGGGATAACCATTGTCGACATCCAGAATTTGTATTCGAAATTTTTAAAACTCATAAAAAAAATCGATGAGCACAGGTGCTCAGGAGCCAAAGACACTTTCCGCACATATACCGCCTTTTCTCTCCTCTCTGAACACCGAGAAGAAAGTCAACAATCTTCGGATGACTCGCTACTCACACACAAAAGAGGCGGGAGTGTGAATGGCATGCTAGTCGAGGTATATTACCTTGGATGTCTTCAAGTCTTGATATAGCCGGTACTCTATAACAACCTCATAACAATCATGACCAATGGCTATCAAACCACAACTAACCGAGTTAACTTGGCAATATTTCTATCTATAACCTCCCAAGTATTTCCCGAATCATTTATATTTAGATCATATTCATAATGCTAGAGTCACATTTACTGCCGTCTGAGTGACATAGTCATCAGAGCCGGTTATTTTTTTTTCGAATCATTTATATTGAGATCATATTAATACTGCTAGTCATATTTACGACCGTCTGAGTGATATAGTCATCAAAGCCGGTTATTAGGACCGGCGCTAATAGAATTATTATTAGAGAGTCTGACCCGGAGGCGGTTGACGAAAACCGACTCTGCCCGTCGTGGGAGAACCGGCTCCAATGTCTGGTTTCGTACTTGTGTAGTTTTTTTTTGAACAAATGTACTTGTGTAGGTTGAGTCTGATTGAGAGACTATGTGGAGGTGCTCCTTTTGGGGTTGTACTTGTTGTTTTTTATTTGTTTCGTTGGCAACCAAGTTTCATGGTTTCTTTTCCGAGCCAACACATTCTAAATAGAGATATCCTAGATTATTTAACGTGTTTGAGAATGGAAGAATTTAGAGAATCAAATGGTTGTATTGATGATTGAGCTGGGTATTTATATGTCCCCAACGGTTGCATACATAGGTCGGTTACAAACGTCTGTTCGGCAGAAGTACCGTTTGGCCAACGCAGTATCCTAACTGCTAATAGTTAGCCTAGGATTAACGCTAACTGTTTGCTTAGTCTAAATACAAAGCTAACTATTCCTAACAGTAGGCAGTGTTTCTCCAAACAATCTAGCACCAGTGGATAAAAACAATTGCAGCAAATGTTGGAATTTTAGCCCAAATATTGCCCAGCCTATTTTAGTGCTCCACAAATTCCTGAAAATCCTAGAGGCCCATGTGGCCCATTCGTGTATGGCAAGAGGTGGGACAAATGTTTAGTCCCACATTGCTAGTTGAGTGGAAGTTTTACCTGTTTATAAGGGAGGCCTTTCCACTTGTTGTATGAGCATGAGAAGCAGATGACTACACACGCGCTCCTCCTTCGCCGCCCGCCTCGCCTCGCCCCGACGCGCGCGAGCCGCGGGTTGCGGGAATGCCTCGAGCCGAGAGTCTCTCTCTTTATTTTGCCACACGCATGAATTAGAATATGAACAGGCGCAAGAATCTGAAACGTTTTGCTCAGTTGGTTTTGATTACGGAGGCTGCTGCCTTTCGGCTCCTGGTCTGTGCCTATAAAACAAGAGGTCGCTCCTCTCCAGAGATACGCACAACAGATCCACACCTGTGCCTCATATTTCGATCACTGCGCCACCGATCAGGACATCTCCATCCCGTGCCACGGCGTGCACCGCGGGACGGGACAGTAGGCCTCCAGAACCGCGTCTCTTCAGAACCTGTACGGGAGAAGGGCGATAAGGTTTTTGGGGAGCGCTGCGGCGCGACTACTGGCATCTTCGTCATCACGGACGCCGACGACTACTTCTCGAACGAAGACTTGTTCCCAGACGTCGACAACCTCTTCGGCGACATGTCTGACGCGCCCAACGTCAACGGTTCTTCGTCTGCACCGTATGTGTTCATGTTTTTTCTTCATGTCTCAATACGTGTTCTTCTAGTACCGATCTATTTGAATCTGTCTATGTCGCGTTTTCATGCAAATCATATGACTAGTTTATTTCCAGTTATTCTAGCCATATGTTTTTTTATCTTTTCCATGGATTAAATCATTTGGAAAATTGATCATATATTCAACAATCCGAAAACCTTATTTTAGGCAATTTTCAATCGTTGGCTTTGCTGCTTCTATGAAGCCCCCTGTTTTCAAAGGGAAAGATTCAAGCGGTTTCGTGCGAGAGCCACTCTCTGGTTTGAAACCATGAGGTGCTACGATGTCGCTAAGGGCAAGCCTGAAGGAGAGATTTCTGCTGCTGATGAGAAAACTTTCGAGGAAGCCTACACCCTTATAAGAGCTTCTATTCTCAGTGTTCTTGATGAGAATATGATTGACCCGTATCTGACCATTCCTACGGGCAAGGGTATGTGGGATGCACTCGAGGCAAATTTTGGTGCCTCGGACGCAGGCAGTGAATCGTATGTCATGGAGCAATTTTATGACTACAAAATGAATGATGAGCGCTCCATTGTTGAGCAGGCTCATGAAATACAGTCCATTGCCAAGGAACTTGAGCAGTTATCTTGTGAGTTACCGGACAAGTTTATTGCCGGAGGCATCATTTCCAAACTTCCTCCTTCATGGAGGAGTTTTGCTACCGCTTTGAAGCACAAGAGACAAGAGTTTTCTGTTATGGATCTCATTGGTTCTCTTGATGTGGAAGAGAAGGCGAGAGCAAAAGACAAACGTGCTCAAGGTCTTGAGGGAGGTTCTAGTGCAAACTTTGTTCAGAAGAAGAACTTTCAGTCCTACAAGCCCAAGAACAAGAACAAGCCTGAGAACAAGAACAAGCCTGAGTACAAAGGAAAGTATGATAGGAAGAACAAGCCTGCACAAACCACCAACTTCAAGAAAAGGAAGGGATCCTGCCACTTCTGTGGTGACCCGAGTCACTGGGCTCCGAAATGCCCTAAACGGTATGAGCTGCGAGAACTTGAGAAGAATGGCAAGAATGTCAATGTTGTCATTGGGGATACTGAGATGAAGGATGCCGGTTCGCAGGGACTTCCTCCGTGCTGATGGGAAACGGGTCGCATGTTTCTGTTCGAGGTGTTGGTATGGTGGATCTGAAGTTTACTTCAGGGAAGATCGTGCGCCCGAAGAACGTTCATCATGTGCCCTCTATCAATAAAAATCTTGTTAGTGGATCTCTCCTGTGTCAAGATGGCTACAAGTTAATGTTTGAGTCCAATAAATTTGTAGTATCAAAGTTTGGAACTTTTGTTGGTAAAGGTTATGATTGCAGAGGCTTGTTCCGCTTATCTCTTTCAGACGTTTGTAATAAAGTTGTGAATCATGTTTGCACCAATACTGAATCAAATGTCTGGTATTCACGTCTTTGTCATATTAATTTTAGATGCATGACTCGGCTGACCAAAATGAATTTAATCCCAAATTTCACTACTGTCAAGGGCTCTAAGTGTCAAGTATGTGTGCAAGCAAAGCAACCTCGCAAGTCTCATACAACTGCGGAGGTACGAAACTTGGCACCAATTGAGCTCATACATTCAGATCTTTGTGAGATGAATGTCGTGTTAACAAAAAGTGGAAAGAAATATTTCATGACGTTGATTGATGATTCCATTCGTTATTTTCATGTGTATCTCTTAAAAACAAAATATGAAGCTTTGAACTTCTTCAAGATCTATAAAGCTGAAGCAGAAAATCAACTTAATCGGAAAATCAAGAAACTTAGGTCTGATCGTGGTGGAGAGTATTTTTCCAACGAGTTTGATTCTTTTTGTGTGGAACATGGTATAATCCATGAGAGGACGCCTCCCTATTCACCTCAATCTAATGGGGTGGCCGAAAGAAAGAACCGTACTCTAACAGATTTGGTTAATGCCATGTTAGATACATCAGAACTTTCCAAGGCATGGTGGGGGGAGGCGATATTGACTGCGTGTCATGTCCTAAACCGAGTTCCCACAAAGAACAAAGAAATAACTCCATTCGAGGAATGGGAGAAGAAAAGATTAAAAATCTCTTATTTACGAACATGGGGTTGTTTGGCGAAAGTCAGTATACCAATTCCCAAAAAGTGCAACCTTGGACCCAAAATCGTGGACTGTGTTCTTCTGGGCTACGCGTTCCGTAGCATTGGTTATAGATTCTTGATAATAAAATCTGAGGTACCAGACATGCATGTCGATACAATCATGGAGTCGAATGATGCAACTTTCTTCGAAGACATCTTTCCCAAAAGGAGATGCCTAGCTCATCGAATCATGAGATACCTAATTCATCTACTGAAGAATTGTTTGTAATTCCCGAACCCACCATTCCGATAGAACACGTTGAGAATCCCGTAGAGGATAACAATGAAGTCCCTTTAAGGAGCAAAAGACAGAGGACTGCAAAGTCCTTTGGTGATGATTTCATTGTGTATCTCGTGGATGACACACCCAGGACTATTTCAGAAGCGTATGCATCTCTTGATGCTGACTACTGGAAGGAAGCTGTCCGTTGCGAGATGGATTCTACCCTGGCTAACGGAACCTGGGAGATCACTGATCGTCCTTATGGGTGCAAACCTGTAGGATGCAAGTGGGTGTTCAAGAAAAAGCTTAGGCCTGATGGTACAATTGAAAAATATAAGGCCAGGCTTGTGGCTAATGGTTACACCCAGAAAGAAGGAGAAGACTTCTTTGATACCTACTCACCTGTGGCTCGACTGACCACCATTCGAGTACTAATCTCATTGGCTGCCTCACACAGTCTTCTCGTTCACCAAATGGACGTTAAGACGACTTTCCTTAACGGAGAGTTAGATGAGGAAATTTACATGGAGCAGCCAGATGGCTTTGTAGTACCGAGCCATGAAGGCAAGGTTTGTAAGTTATTGAAGTCACTGTATGGCCTCAAGAAAGCTCCTAAGCAATGGCATGAAAAGTTTGAGAGGACTTTGACTGCTGAAGGCTTTGTTGTAAACGAAGCTGACAAGTGTGTATACTATCGTCATGGTGGGGGCGAGGGAGTTATTCTGTGTTTGTACGTCGATGACATACTGATATTTGGAACCAACCTTGACGTAATTAAGGAGGTCAAGGATTTCTTATCTCGATCCTTTGAGATGAAGGATCTTGGAGTAACTGATGTTATACTAAACATCAAACTGCTAAGAGACGACAATGGTGGGATCACTCTGCTTCAATCCCACTATGTGGAAAAGGTCTTGAGTCGTTTTGGGTATAGCGACTGCAAGCCTTCTCCAACGCCGTATGATCCTAGTGTTTTACTTCGAAAGAATCGACGGATTACTAAGGATCAGTTGAGATATTCTCAGATTATTGGCTCGCTTATGTATCTAGCTAGTGCCATGAGGCCCGACATTTCGTTTGCTGTGAGCAAATTGAGTCGATTTGTTTCAAATCCGGGAAATGATCACCGGCATGCGCTTGAAAGAGTTATGCGCTATTTAAAAGGCACTATGAGCTATGGAATTCATTATACCAGGGACCCAAGGGTACTTGAGAGATATAGTGATTCAAATTGGATTTCTGATGCTGATGAGATTAAAGTCACAAGTGGTATGTTTTTACACTTGGTGGTGGCGTTGTTTCTTGGAAGTCTTGCAAGCAGACCATCTTAACGAGGTCAACTATGGAAGCAGAACTCGCGGCATTAGACACAACCACTGTTGAAGCAGAGTGGCTTCGTGAGCTCTTGATGGACTTACCTGTAGTTGAAAAACCAATACCCGCTATTCTAATGAACTGTGATAATCAGACTGTGATAATCAAGGTGAGAAGTTCCAAGGATAATATGAAGTCATCAAGACATGTGAAGAGGAGATTAAAATCTGTCAGAAAATTGAAAAACTCCAGAGTTATTGCGTTGGATTATATCCAAACATCTATGAACTTGGCAGATCCCTTCACAAAGGGTCTTTCACGTAATGTGATCGATAATGCATCGAAGGAGATGGGAATGAGACCCACGCATGAGTTGTTCACAGCGGCAACCCACTCTATGTGATCGGAGATCCCGTGAAGTAGAATTGGGAGACAAAACTGTTGATCAACTGAGAGGAGAGTATCCTTACATTTATTTAATACAATTTCTTGAAGATGCGATACTCTCCTATACTGCAAGGTAGGCTGATATAAATCTTAATGTTTTCCAAGAGGCTTAATTGTAAGCAAAGATGTTGACCTGCATGACATCTTCTAAGGAATTCACCTATATGAGTTCGACTGTTAAACGTCGCAGTCTATGAGAATTGGGTTCTCTCTAGTAAACTCATGAAAGGTCTTGGAGTCTGACGTATAAGCTCCACCCGCGGGGAAGTCCCACGGTAGTCAAGTATCGGTCAAGACTTTGTGTGAAGCTAGATTCGCAGAAAACTTGCAGTTCAAAGGCACAGTACACTGTTCAAGTTGCAAACCAGTGTAACACAGAGTTCTTGGTGGAGTTCAACTTAACAATCTCCACTGTAGAACCGGTATATAAACAGTGTTTTCAAACCTAAGGCAAATTTTGTGTGCCTCTAGGATCTTGTGGGGGATTGTTGAAATTTTAGCCCAAATATGGCCCAGCCTATTTTAGTGCTCCACAAATTCCTAAAAAACCTAGAGCCCCATGTGGCCCATTCGTGTATGGCAAGAGGTGGGACAAATGTTTAGTCCCACATTGCTAGTTGAGTGGAAGTTTTACCTGTTTATAAGGGAGGCCTTTCCACTTGTTGTATGAGCATGAGAAGGAGATGACTACACGCGCACTCCTTCTCCGCCGTCCGCCTCGCCACGCCTCGTCACGATTTGCGGGAATGCCTCGAGCCGAGAGCCTCTCTCTCTTTATTTTGCCACACGCATGAATTAGAATATGAACAGGCGCAAGAATCTGAAACGTTTTGCTCAGTGGGTTTTCATTACGGAGGCTGCTCAGCTTCGGCTGCTGCCTGTCTGCCTTCCCGACTCTTCGTTTCATCTTCTCATGTGGCCTGTTCGGCTCCTGGTTTGTGCCTATAAAACAAGAGGTCGCTCCTCTCCAGAGATACGCACAACAGATCCACACCTCTGCCTCATATTTCGATCACTACGGCACCGAACAGGACATCTCCATCCGGTGCCGCGGCGTGCACCGCGGGACGGGACAGTAGGCCTCCGGAACCGCGTCTCTTCGGATCCTGTACGGGAGAAGGGCGATAAGGTTTTTTGGGGGGGGGGGGGGCTGCGGCGCGACTACTGGCATCATCGTCATCACGGACGCCGACGACTACTTTCCGAACGACGACTTCTTCCCAGATGTCGACAACCTCTTCGGCGACATGTCTGACGCGCCCAACGTCAACGGTTCTTCGTCTGCACCGTATGTGTTCATGTTTTTTCTTCATGTCTCAATACATGTTCTTCTAGTACCGATCTATTTGAATCTGTCTATGTCGCGTTTTCATGCAAATCATATGACTAGTTTATATGCAAATCATATGAATAGTTTATTTCTAGTTATTCTAGCCATATGTTGTTTATCTTTTCCATGGATTAAATCATTTGGAAAATTGCTCATATAATCAACAGCAAAAGTCACGACAACGGGGTACGGGACATCTGTAGCAGTGGCATGGCAAACGGCTGAGATACTGGGGCCAGTGGCCAGGCAGTATCAGAAGCAGGCCCAGGGTTAGTGAATGCTGCGAGGTCTTCACTGCGTACTGCTGGTGTGGTGAAGGCTAATGAAGGGGGAGTGTCGATGTGGACAAAGGGCCAGCTTAGATTTGGTGTTCCATTTCAGACGCTGCCCATGCGTCTCGATCGTGCATGCACCTGACCTGCCTGCTGGGTAGCTGAGGTTTCTAATAAATCTCGTGTGTGCACTTTGTGTCTACATTCCTTGTATTATCTCACAATTTTCCGTACTAAAAAATAAAAGTAACAAGGAACATGATTAGCAACACTAATGGACCTCCGTACACAGTACTGCCTTCTGTTCTGAATTCAAAACCCTACTATATCTTCCAGAAAAAAAAATGCAAATATTGTGTTTGCCTGCAAGATACCAGGCGGGAATCGGATCATTGTGCACTTCAGGAAACTTCCGATCGAGCTCCTGGGCAGGAGATGATGGATAACGAAGAGACATCCCTGTAGTAATTAACTCGACTAATTGACAGGGACTTGGGGGACACAAATAAAAGATCTAGTTTAAGGGTGTCCCAAAATAATTTCACGGTAATGTATTCTCAGCGCAGAGCTTTCTGTCCAGTTGTCTGATTCGGTCCGAGATTTGGGCTGACCCGGAGCATGTGCTACCCAGAAATTCTTTAGCTTCCTGGGCATCGCACTAAGTCTATTATCCCTTTTTTTTAGTAAACGTCAAATTGATTTTAAATGCTAATTTGACAGTGGCAGAGAGAGAAAAAAAGGCAGCCGGAAGGCAGGATAGCGTGTCTCATTTTACACAAAGATTGTTGTTGTACATGAGTATAGGAGTAGAAGAGAATACCCGAGCATTACTACTTAAAGTGTACACTGAAATTAACCTGGGGAATACCCTTAGGGCTCCTTTGAATCAAAGGAAAATCATAGGATTATCATAGGATTTTTGAAGGAATTTATCCTATAGGAATTTTTCCTTTGTTGATGGTTTGATTTGGAGGATTGATTCCTATAGGATTTTTTCCCATAGGAATTATTGTACTACATCACGTAGGAATTCTAACATTCACTCCAATCTCTTTTTGCAATTTCTTTGTTTTTCCTTTACCATCAAACACAATTGCTCTTCCCATAGGATTCAACTAGACATGGCATTTCAATCCTATGAGTTTCCTAATCCTACATTTTTCCTATTTTATGAATCAAAGGGGCCCTAACATTTTCTCACGTGACATTGACATTGGTGACCGTTTCTGATTATCCACACAGCCATCGTCTTCCTTGATGTAACCCCAGGTTGATTTTAACTGGCGGTACAACTGGCCTGGCACATGGATACTGTAAAAGCAAGCAATAAGCTGACAATGGCAAACCAGATCTACTGGTTTGAGAAGAGAAGAGGCCATGTATGTAGCGTGTCGGAACGTTCCCCTACGGATTTGTTGGGCAGAGGGACGCGTGGAGCTTCTGCATCGATCGTCGGGGAGATGATACACAGGTTGCCATCCGAAGATGTAAAAACCTACGTCTTGTTTGTTTGATCTGGAGTACAAGGCTTTGAACTCCTCTCTTTCCGAGGAAGAGCTTTTTCCCCAGGCTCTCTCTCTCTCTCTCAGCTGAGCTAGACGGGGCATAGAAGGGTACTGCGTGTGTTCTGCCGGCTAAAACCTCTCTAAGCATTGCCTTGTTTCTCTTTCGATCTTCTCCTTCAGCCCCTCTCTACGGTGAACCTGGTCCTCCTATTAGAGCATCCACAGTGTGGCCAAATGCCAAATTCGCCACCTAGACTAATTTGACAACGGGGCTATATGTCTATTTTCCCTCCAATGTACATGTTGCTAAATTTTCTCAAAGTGGGACCTACCAAACAATAAACAAAAGCTGATTTTCAACCGCATCCGCACTGCTTTCCTTGTCTCTCTCCACGGCTCACCAATCTCACGGCCTAATCCCATCAAGCTAATCACCACCTCGATGCCACAATCAATAATCAAGTTCCAAATCACAACAAGGCAGGGGAGAGATCAAGTCGCATGATTCGCGTCCACAAAATCCACCGTCCAAGAGTCGAGTAGATGCAAGGCGGGCGAGATCTGCTCGGCTCTAGATCCACCGCTACTGCATCCTGTTCCCCAACCGCGCGGTGGAAGAAGTTGAGAGCTCTTGGCCAAGCTCCGCACGTAGATTCCCGATGTTCACTCTAGGCTGGCAGTGCCAAGCCGAGTTCTGCAACATCAAATTCCTTCCCATGCGCCTCCTCCTCCAGTGAAGAAATCCATCTTGGCAAAGCGATGATGCCGAAGAATTGATAGTGCCATGGCGCGAGGAGACGGAGCAAGCAACGGTTTGCAATTTTTTATTCCATTCGTGGATTTGGCGTAGGCGCAGCTACTTGCGCCGATGCCCAAAAATTTGGCTTTGGCACCGGTCTCACAGTGTTGCTCAGCGATGCCAAAAGCCAAATTCGTTTTTGGCATCGATATTTGGCACCACACTGTGGATGCCCTTATATGTCAGGGGGTTGCCACAGCGTCCGATCTTTGCATGTGTGACTCCTACGTGGGTGCGTGTCACCGCAGTGAATCGGTGGCCATGCCCCGCCCTGGCGCAGATAAGACGGGACGTCGAGTCTTGTCGAGCCTGCCGCGCCGGTCGGGAGACCAATGCGTTTGTCGTCCTCAGGTTGGACACACGCCAAGTGTCCGCTAGGTGTCCACCCCATGCTCGCGAGGTGGTAGGTGGCGCACGCGGCCCGGGAAAGGCTGGTTGACTTCGATCTTCGGCACCGATGTGCATGTGCCTGGTTCCTCTCACGCTTGCGGGACACCTGCAAGTGGGGAAAAGAAGTGCCCAGCTAGCCCCGCCAAGCACGTGATCCTTTGTGTTGGTGCAGTGTTCTTCCATGCTTCTCGGGGAGCCCATCGAGGTGAGCCCCTCAAAGATGGCCGGAGGTGTTGCCTACGGACATCTTTGAGAAGCTTGCTCCTGCTTCTTGGCGGGTCGTTGCCCAATGTCGGGTTGCTTCGATGCTCACTCAAGCACCTTGAAGATGTAGATCTTGTAGGTCTCCTCGCCCAGCCGGGGGTGCAAACACTCACAACATCGTGGAGTGAATCATCTCCTTCCCCTCCGGAAGGGAACGCATGTAGAGAGCCAACGGGTCAATGCTCAAGTTCATACCTTCTAGGGATGAGGCATCTGGTGGAGGCCCATGTGTCCTGTGATCGTGAACCTACGGTTGGCAGGGTGTCGACAATGTATGACCTTAACTGAATTACATGTTAACATGCAGTAATATTTCGTTATTAACACCACAAGGAAATGTTAAAAATATGGACACGAAGGGCGACAAGTGCAGACCATGGAAGCCCATGATCATAATAATGATTAGATAAGATCTCGTAGTAACGGGTGCAGCTGAGCAAGAACGGGCTACAGGAAGGGCGGGTAGTCTGCAAAGTTCTAAATGGTTCTATACTGTTAGTTGGCCCATACACCTTCAAATGATTTCAGTCTCTTATTTTTTACATACCCTTATCTGGTCAGTATGATCCAGAGTCCATAAAACTCGATTCCCATTCATACAAAAATACAGCAGGTTAAAATTATTAAAAAAAAATATGCGTGCATTTATTCTATTAATGGGATTTATGCCTAGGCAAGTGCAGTTCATGCATTAGGAAGGTCTAGGTTCACCTAGCTGCAAAGTAATTGCTAACATCATTGAATTAGAGAATAAACGGTGGCTCATGATATGGGGCAGCACCCTAGAGGAACAATGCCCAGAACTGGTTGTATTGCTGATTCAGCGACTCTGGTACTATTTTAGCCAAATGACCTTTTCAGTTTCCAACTGCTTATGATATTTCGTTTTGAAGCTTTAATTAGTGTAACTGAGCATGATATGGATCTTGTGCTCCCGAAGCTGCGTTCTCTGGATAACACATGCTCCCTGGAGTTTTTCTTTCCATGAAATTATAAGTTGACGAGGATGGGGTTGAGAACTAGAGGAAGCCCCTCATAACGCATTACTACAAAGAAGCAGGGAGTAAAAAGGACAGAAAAGCACCCAAGAATCCTAGATTGAAGATTTCTCATCCTCTGGGCATAAACCTCAATGATCTCGTCTGCGATCCAGGTGCAGGACAATGGAATGAGGTTCTTAAGCCAAAAGTGGAAATGAAGAGATCTAAATTACAGGGCATCAATACTGACACAATTTGAGAAAGAGAAACAGAACATTGGGATGTAACTTGTGTCGTCGGTGTCAACTGAATAAAAATATCTCAATTTGATTCTTACCTAACTTTATTGAATAAGGTGTATAAATGGCCTATCCTCAAAGACGGTGAGATTTGAAGGATTAAATTCAGGTAACCTTCAGTACCCGAGGTTCAAAAGACTCGTGCAGCAACGAAAGAACTGGTACTATAAAAATTGAATTAGAAAGTACAGTAGTTTCTCCCCCAACATTTCTGTCTTTCAAAAGCCTCAATGTGGTTTAAGTGTCAACTTCTAATTTCAAGGAAAGAAAAACTCCTGTTTCCTATCTACTTTTCCTGTTTGCTTAACACCAATTTTCTAATTCACGTGATATGCGACTCACATGAACCACGATCAGGTAATGGAACAGTAAGTTTATTAGTGATTACAAGCGATGTCCATGTGGGCTTTTTTGTTGCTTACATGTTACAGGTTGAGCGAACATTACATCTGCACCCATAGAACTTCGAGGTTTATGGGAGATCAGACAGATCCAGGATTATGAGTAGAAAAATGTCAGATACAGAGGGAAAGTATATCCTGTATTCCTTACTTTGTGGGCAAACATCATGTTCAATTACAACCCCTCGTGTACTCAATTGCGGATAAACAAAATCTAGATTTACAAGAGTAGTCATTTACCTTGGTAGCACTCCACACAAAATTAAAAACATCTTTATGAGCTGAAAGCTCTTGAAATTGCATAGATGAAGTCCAATAAACCAGTCCCCCTGAGAAGGCCTTTACCAGTTAAAAGTTCAAAATCTATCAACAATAGGAAGCCAATTATGGCAGCTCTTCCGTTGATTAGTTCATTGTAAGGGGTAAAACCAAAACCTCCAACACCTTCATCCACTACCATTCTCACCTGAAAATGCAAAGCAACCAAGTTATATGGCTGCATAGTGTAAACAGTCCTGTAAATTACCAATTTTGCAGAAAGGAGTAGAGCAAAGTAAATTAGCAATGGAGAGATCATCTTATGAGAGATAAAGCAACGTATAGGTATGATCGTAAGCTTCAGAGCGAAAGTAATGGAGAAAGAGACCTCTTCAATGTTGACATCAGATGCAGTGCTCCCAGGTTGAGCTTTCCCACTGAACAGGATCTCAGCTGATCCACCAGAGCTACCAGCACCCCTAATGCTGATGTATATATTTTCTCCATCGGTTTTCGCAGGGTACACAAATAGTTTCCTCAAGACAGGCGTCAGAGCCCTTAAAACAGGGTTTTTCGGGTACCATTCCTTTATTTCCCCAGAGCGAAGATCAAATGTACTATCGGTTGATGGGCAAACGATGCAACCGTCCTGAAACGCAAATAAGCATGGGGATACATCTTTGAGATATGAACTGGAATTATCTCCTTCAAGCAAGCGATAGACTTTACAGTACGAGCATATGGTAAAGAAAGACTCCTAGTATTGCAGCTTCGTAGCGTCAAAAGAAAAAAAAAATAACAAGAAGAAAATAAGAAACAGAACAAGTAATATGGTCCGCATACACGCAAACACATATGACTGTTCGAAACCGACATAGTTTTATCTCAACTGAGCACGCCATCCAAAGAGAAAGATGCATGAGCTACGTCCTACCAAAATTTCGTAGCCAGATACATAAAACTTACTAACAAAAATTAAGAAGCAACAAAAGAAAGACATTTGGAGTTTGCTGTCCTTCAGCGTAATCCATGTCGAATGTGCAGGGCCTATTTAACTATAATATGAAACTGAGTCGAACTCTACGTGCAGCCTGCTCTTTGTTTTGCGTTATCCAAAGTGGTATTTAGGCTGATAACATAATATACAGATATACACTTCGATTGATCACTTTGAACAGCTGCACTGTGTGACTTTAAAGTAACTTTTCTCGTGTAGAGAGTTACTAGACAGTCTAGTAACTCAAATCACTTGTGTTCTACTCACAGCCGATGAAGTAAGTTGCAGATTGTACTTTGTATTTAAGTGGGCAGACTGGACGCTGTTTTGTGTTTGCACATTTAAATGGTGAGCTGGTGGCATCCAAACCGAATAGGCAATCATGCAGCAGCTAGCTACTAGCTAGCAAAGTATGTGCGCTCCAGGTGAGAGGAAATGGTTTTAAACCCAATTCACCAAATGGTTTAAACCATGGGTGTGCAATCAGGTTTACTTTGGTTTTGGTAGAAAATGGAGTGGGTTTAGTTATGGTTGGTCCGACATTGATACAGAACAGGTTTGGTTGGGTTCGGGGTGACATAACGTATTCACGTGGGTACGTATGGTTCAGTTATGGAGTATGGACCTATGGTTGAGGTATGAAACCATCCTCAGATTATGTAGCCATTTTGCCGAGCAGTTT
Organism: Alopecurus myosuroides; assembly: GCA_028641055.1. Classification (NCBI taxonomy): domain Eukaryota; kingdom Viridiplantae; phylum Streptophyta; class Magnoliopsida; order Poales; family Poaceae; genus Alopecurus; species Alopecurus myosuroides. The sequence goes on along the minus strand of CM054057.1, from coordinate 282,231,705 downwards.
ACCTGCGTGAGCTTGGCATTGAGGAGACCCTCGGAGTAGGCGCCCTCGGCCGGGGAGCGGTTCTCGATGGCGAAGACATCATCCTTGTACCAGAGAAGCAGGATCTCATCCCCGTCCTGTACGATCACCCGGCGCTCCCCCCGCGGGAGCGCCGCCAGCGGCACCACCGGTACCCAGCTGCGGCCGCCTCCAGCGTCGGGCGGAGCCGAGGGCTCGGCCCCGGACACATCGGTGGCACGGCAGGCGAGCCTGGAGTGGCACCGGTTGCGCGCGTGGAAGGTGAGGTTGCTACGCGGGGTGGGGGTTGTAGTTGGCGGTGACGAGGAGATGCGGAAGGAGGAGGACGCGGTTGTGGTGGTGATGGCCGCCATGGGTGGAATGGAGGGAGGCGTGTGGGGGCGGAGGGGTTAGGGCTTGAGGAGGTGGAACGGGAGGAAGGGGTGGCGGTATGGGGTGGAGCGTCCATGGCCACAGGATGGAGATAACGGGAAGGAGGAGTGGCTTCGTGACAGCGTGTGGGTGTGGGGAAGACAAGCGGACACATTTATAGGTTGCTGTCCAGTTACGGACTGGGTGGCCCGGAACGGGTTGTATGGGGGAAACGACGACGTGGCCAACAGGTCCAACGGAGTAGTAGAGTTTGAACCGGAACTCAAACCGAGAGACCAGTGTAGTTTTCATTTTTTTTTTTTTTAAGAAATATGGTGTTGTGTCTTCTATCACGGACACGGGAATACGAGGTACTACTCCCTCCGTTCATAAATAGATGACTTCTATTTGTTCAAAAGTGGATGTAGAATATACATCCACTTTTGAACAAATAGAAGTCATCTATTTATGAACGGAGGGAGTACCTTTTAGTTTCGGCGGGGGCGTTAGGAGAAATCAATCGATTCTCTTCCTCAACGGTGAACACAATGACACGGTGGGTTTTTAAAGCCGCACGGAGCCTAACAAACATTCTGCATTAGTGGTATTCATAACAGCAGAGTGTGACTATATTGTTGTTCCCGGGTGCTAGCGAGGCATGGCTGGAGGAAGAAGAAGCATAGTGAATCTTTCCTAAGAATGGTCACCTCTCTTTTCTCTCGCTTGGATGTGTTTTTTGTTCTAGGATATGATTTACTCTGCTACAGATCGGTTCTTAATCCCCACTCCCTCGTTCTGGTGACATGATCCTCCTTTTATAGCCAAAAGGATGCCACAGGGGTCACACAGAAGAGCTAGTATTCAAATCTTGGTTGGGGCCTCCTCTGATTGGTTCCTCAGTTTTCGGGCAGGTGAGTGCAAAAGCGCTCCTCTTTTGGCGGGAAGTAGCCGATGGTCTATTTGATTAGTTGTCCACTACCGAATGGATCGTATGGGCACCTAAAGGGGTGAATAGGTGCTACCTCCAAATTTTAAACTTTTTCGATTTAGTCTTTACACAAAGATAAATTTTCTAGATATGCAACTAAGATGAATTTACCTATATGACAAAAAACACTAAGTAAGATACAAACACAAGGTAAAAACTAAGTGGAAGCACGCGGAGACAAAGATGTATTCCCGAATTCATCTCTTTGAGGGGAGTAAGTTTTGTTGAAGGGGTGTGAGTTTCACCACAAAGGGCTCACCCTATTCTCAGATGAATTTCGTCACGAAGGCATAGTTCACCTTCCATTGTTGGAATTCTTCAAGGCGGAATCTGGAGCCTTTATAATAAGCTTGGGGCACACACCCATAACTAAATTGGAGGCTCCCAAAATCACCATAAATCTTCTATAAGAAACATAAGTGAGCAACAAGATGCCTAAGTTTTCCACAGGGAAGCCATAGGCATGAATCCCTCAACTGAATGAGGAGGAAATATAAATCACTTTGGTAGACTTGTAGATCTTGGCCTTCTCCTTCGAATCTCCAAGTTTGATCTTGATTGAGTGGGTAGATAGGGAGATCGAAGGGCTTGAAACTTTTGGGAAATGGTGAAGAGAGAGAGAGAGAGCAATAACTGTTAGCCTCCTCAAGGTACTCCCTCCGTTTTTATTTACTTCGCGTTTTGGGTTTAGTCAAAGTCAAATCTTGTCAAGTTTGACCAGGAATATAGGAAAATATATCAAAATCTATAGGACCAAGTGCACATAGTATGAAAAGATACTTTATGAAGATTCTAATACTACAGATATTACATTGTAAATGGTCATATTTTTTCCTAAATATTTGGTCGAACTTAACAAAGTTTGACTTTGACTAAACCTAGAATGCAAAGTAATTGTTAACGGATGGAGTAGAAGAAGCGTATTTATACCCCTCCACCAAATCTACCCGTTGGGGCATTTATTGCGTTGCCCGATAGTGTCGGACGCCATCCGGTAGTACCGGCCTAAGCAATCTCGATCCAAGTCAACACGGATGAATATGCTGAAAAGAACCACTGCTGGTACTACCACACGGGGGCAGTAGTACCGGGTCGCGGACCTCAAATCTTCGTTGTCTCCGGTGCCACCTTTAGTTCAGCCGGTAGTACCGTGCAGTCCCGGTAGTACCGACGAAGCGGTTCCACCGAGCCAGTCTGGTACTGCCGCATTTTGGCACTCCCACATCTCTACATCCAGTACCAAGTTCTGGAAACGGCGGTAGTACCGATCCTGCCCGATACTTCATGGGAGGTACTACCGGACGGCACCCGGTAGTACCGTCCTAGACAGAAACCCCTAGACAAATTTGTTTCTTTGAGATAGATCATTTGGGGTTGACAAGGGGCTCAAAATAGATAACAATAATGCTCATAATTATATAACCCATGTATCACTTAGCACACGTTAGAATAATCATTGTGTTGTCAACCAACATCAAATCAATTTAGGGATGGAAATGCTCTTTCAATCTCCCGCTTTTTGGTGTTTGATGACAACACAATTATTGAGCATAGGATTTGAAACACAAGTGCACTAGCATTGTATCAAGTAATGAGCACATAAGCATAAAAGCTAGAATGAAAGACTTGCAAGATAGATAATATGATAAATAAGCATAGGGATACCTGCACGTCTTACACCACGCTAACGGAAAGTTCACCAACGAAAAATATCCAAATAAACAACAAAATATCCAAATAACATGGAGACACAAGCAATAAGAACAACGAAGATAGAAATGTTTATGAATCCACCCATGAAAATACCCGGCTCAACCTAATAGAACACATTCTCCACTTTGTCATAAATGCCAAAAGGGGAGAAGAGTGGCGCTACACGTCCCATGGAGAGTCACTATCCGTCTTCGCCATGGTGGGTGGATGAGGAAGGGATGTCGGTATCACTCCAATAGTGATGTGATGGCTCCCAAGTGCAGGAGATCAATTGTATTACTTTTCGAATTAGAAAGGTTGTCGAACCCACGAGGAGCAGAAGGAACTGGTAAGTAGAATAGCAAAGGAATAATAAAAGCAACAGGTGTTTTTGTGTTTTTAATTGTGTAGTGCAAGTAAAGTAAAATGCGGAAAGTAAATTGCAGCAAGTAGTAGGTCTCAGTGAGAGACAAAGCCCAATCCTCTAATGCGCAAGAGGACAAGCTCAAGTGTGTGTTTGTGTCTTATATGTGGAAAACGTTCCCGAGGGCTGCACGGATTTAGCTGGCATAGTGATTCATTGCATAACATGTTTGTATATCTTGTCTAGTTTTAATCTTCTTCGGACGGAGCCACAAATAGGAATAGCTAAATAAATAAACTATCACCCCTTATGATGGACCACGTGGCCAATTAAATGACATCACGAGAATTATTAAGACATGATGTCCCACCATAGCCTTATGCTCTAAGGTCCCCGATACAAGTACCCTCATAATGCAATTCAACGACTCTGTCTCTAGTTCCTGTCACCTAAAGACATCATCACGTCACTACACTACGGTGTTCTCCTATGAGCCCATGTAGGTGAAGTGTTGTACAGTCGACGTTCGTACAACACCATCATAGAATCACATAAAAGATAAATACTAGACCAAATAACAACTCATCTCATGTAACAAATCATTGCCAATTCATCCTATGCCCTCAGGAACATGCGGGAACTACTCACAACGTGCAAACATGATCATGTATGGTGACATATGTGGTACAACACAATCTGAAACAATGGATCCACCACCAAATAATGACAAGTACTAAATCCCAAACATGCAGCGGAGTACAATAACACGTATCTAGGGTGTATCAATGATCAAACTATGAGGGGAACGGAGTGGATCACGGTGATGGTGATGGTGGAGATGCAGGTGCTGGTGAGGATGGTGATGGAGATGCCTCCTCCCACGCCAAGGAGGAGATGGGGATGAAGATGGGGATGATTTCCCCCTTTTCCGGAGCTCCGGAAGCAGCAGTATATGTCTCCCCCGCGGAGAGTTTCGAGAGTTTCGCCGCCCTGGCGGCTCCGTCTCGTCTCGGGAAAATTAGGGTGTTCGTTTTCGGGAAAGACGGAGTCATCAGCAAAAAGACCTCGGGGAGGAGGTGCTGTGGGCCCATTTGGGGGCCCCACACGCGGCCAGGGAATCTAGGCCGCATGGGCTACCCCCTTTTGGGCCTCCTGGCCCTCCTCCTTTGTGTCTTATGCCCACGGCCCTTTCTCCGAAGAAAAACTGACAGGGTTTCTTTCCTTTCGCAATTTGGATACCTGTAGCTCCTGAAACATCAAAAACATGAAACAGGTGTTTTCTGACACCCCAGAAGTTAAATACCAAAAATAGGTACTTTGTAGGAAAGTCCCATAAAATCATCTAAAACATGCAAAACAATGACATTGATAAAAACATCCCAATAATGCCTATATGGAGGGTATAAATGATGATATAAAATGCACGTATCAACTCCCCAAGCTTAAACCTTTGCTCGTCCTCAAGTAAATAAGGACATAGATCATTACATGCATCAATGGACATATGGTTGATAAAAAATATGGGCATTGTATCATCATCATGTTCAGTTATAATGCAATATGAATGAATAGAACTCATACACATAAGGATAACATATTCGAAGCTCTAGCAAACACCCATACTTTTGAAAGCAAAATAACCATTGTATGTTGGACAATTGAATTATACTCTTTAATTTGGAGAAAGATAAATGAGTAGAGGTAAAACATGATCAAGTCTCATTTAGTTTCCAAACTATTCAACTTAAATTACTAATTGTAATGTGGCATCCTTTGGGCTAAGACTCTCATTGCCCCCTTTATCATTAGCATCTTAATTTATGAATGTTGAAGTAATGTGGTTGACAAGGTGTTGGTTGAATGTCTTCATGCCCCGTGAGTGTGAAAAACCTACTCCATGATTACTCAACTTAAGATTCCTAATAAGCTTTGTACAATCATAATAAGTATTAATGACATCATAGAGAATTGCAAAGAGGTACCTCTATGCCCCATGACATAGAAACCAGCCCATGTCACAATAACAAGATGAACAACCGGAGTAGACTCATCATCCTTTTTTATTTCATTCACTATATGCATAGCTTCTTATTTTATTATAGGAAGTGTTTGTAGAGTCCACTCTAGATGTAAGTAAATTTCCACCATGATCAAGCATGGCTTGGGTTAGCGGCCCAATGCAATTTCTCTAGTCATATATACTTACTCATCAAAACTTACTATTCTTCTATTTCATTTCGGCATGGCAGGAGTCCAAAAACAAAAGCACATGACATCAACTAAATATAAAATTTCTTTGTGCAATGTTGAAAGCTTTTCACGTGATGCACGTGTTAGCCAACTCCCAACCAAAATCCTTGTCAAGCGCTCCCATTAATGGGTCATGTTTGTTAAGTGCAATAGAAATAAATGTGTGCATTCAAAAGTTCGTGAGAGTCTTATCCCAAATTCAGCCCATGCCAATTAATAACATAAGCATCTTAATTTAGAGCATAAATGAAACTATAACATGGTGAACATGCTCGGAATAGCCATTAAGCTAATAGATAGATAGTGGATTTATGTCATATTGAGATAATTCTATAATTGTCCAACACACTCAAGTTAATTAATTTCAAGGCAATATGTGATTGAAACCTCTAAATATGCCATGCTCATTTGCATGAGTGTTACCCATAAATCCCCAAAACAAGGAAATCATGGATGACACCATACTTTATTATTCATTGATAAACCATAAGACGGGGATGCATGATAATGCTCAATGAGCTCACTCAAGCCTAAACGAAAACGATAACTAGATAATAAAAGCATGACACACCAAAACTAGATAGACATGATAAAGATGATAAAAGACGGGGGATAGGTGAATCTCCCCCAAGCTTAGATGGTTGCGGTAATTTCTTCATTCTCCCTTCTTCTCATACTCAGCCCACCACTCTTTCTTCTTCTTCTCTTCATAGTTGTCTTCAAGCTCTCCAATGATGCGCATCATGAGGTAATAGGCTTGCTCAAATGCTCCTGCAGCTTTTCCCAACCTTTCCATGAGGTCCTTCTCCACCGTCTCCTTGGGAGTTTTCCACTCCGGGCTTGGTGCTTTCTTCTTGGGAATAAGGTGATCCCAATCTCCAGTGCAATTGTTCTCAGTGGGAGTTTCCCTGCCAATAAGAGGAGAAACTGCATTTTTGCTAGCAAGTGAGTGCCTTGGAGCCTTCCCTCCGGTGCTCATACGTGCGTACTGTCTCTTTTTTCCAAAAGACATGTTCACCCGTACACCAGCAACAGGGATTGGTGATGGAGGTGCTGTTTCAAGAGGTGGTATGTCGAAGATGGCCTCGTCATCTTCCTCGTCAGGTTCTTCATCCAAAGCTCCACGTCCTCGTCATCCGAGTAGTCCTTCATCTTCCTATTCCTCCTGTGGATGGATGTGGGGTTGTTGCCCTCAAGCTCATCATCATCATCGTCCATGGAGGTGCATTGGTAGGAGTCTCCCGAAGTCATGGCTTGGAAAACCTGACAGACAGAATAGACAAAACAAAGATCGTGCGAGAACTCTCGATGCGGGATTAGATCGACAAAAGGGGGTATATATTGACAGTTTTTGGGGTAAGACGAAGCGTCGGAGTCGAAAACGAGACGGAACGGGACTCCGAGGTGGAAAAGGGGTACCTCCACGCGGCCAAGGAATCTGGCCGCGTGTGGGGTCCTCTTTTCCCCCTCGAGGTCCAATTCCTTCCAATTTCCTTGTCCCACACGTTAATTTCCATAAAAAATGAGTTCCGTAAGTTTTCACGCAATTCCGAGAAACTTCCAAACACAATAATTGTAAATTATTGAATTTGGGTTTCTGAAACTGCAGGATCCCTTACAATTACCTCCTCCGGTGTCATTAACTTTATCTCCTCGATGGTTTATATGAAGCTCTTTCCTGCAATATAATGTTTTAGGCGTTGTCCATTGACCACATGAGGTTTACCTTTCATATCACCGTGAAGACGGATGGCCCCCGAACGGTATACCTCCTGTACTACCAATGGACCCTGCCATTTTGAAGCTAATTTCCCTGCAGAAAACTTAAAACGAGAGTTGTACAATAGGACTTGATCACCTACTTTAAATTCCTCTCTTTTAATTTTCTTGTCATGCCAAATTTTAACTTTCTCTTTAAACAATTTTGCACTTTCATATGCTTCATTCCTCCATTCATCTAATAGATTTAGGTCAAGCAATCTCTTCTCCCCCGCTGTTTTTTAAATCAAAATTTAATTTCTTAATAGCCCATCTAGCTTTATGTTCTAATTTAACGGGTAAATGACATGCTTTTCCATAAACCATTTTATAAGGAGACATACCCATAGGATTTTTATAAGCAGTTCTATAAGCCCACAATGCATCATTAATTTTAAGTGGCCAATCAGATCTAGCTCTGTTTACTGTTTTCTCTAAAATAAGTTTAATTTCCCTATCACTTAATTCAACTTTTCCACTAGTTTGAGGATGATAGGGTGATGCAATTCTATGATTAACATTATATTTTGCCAATGTTTTTCTAAGAACACCATGCATAAAATGAGATCCACCATCAGTAATTACAAATCTAGGAACACCAAATCTAGGGAAAAATAATTTCTTTAAGCATTTGCATGGCTGTGGCATGGTCTGCACTCTTAGTAGGAATTGCTTCTACCCATTTTGTAACATAATCAACAGCAACCAAAATGTGAGTATGTTTTGTACTAGATGCAGGAAATGGTCCCATAAAGTCAAAACCCCACACATCAAATGGTTCAAGTGGTAATGTATAGTTCATAGGCATTTCATTCCTTCTACCAATGTTTCCTACTCTTTGACATTTATCACAAGTTTTAACATATTCAGCACAATCCTTGAATAGAGTAGGCCAATAAAAACCACATTGTAATACCTTTGCTGCAGTACGATATCCTGCATGATGTCCTCCATAGGGACTGTCATGACAATATCTTATAATAGCCTGCTGTTCATGCTCAGGTACACAACGTCTAATAATGCCATCAACACTTTTCTTATACAAGAATGGATCATCCCAAAAATAATGTCTAAGGTCATAAAAGAATTTCTTTCTTTGCTGGTAAGTAAATTGTGGTGGCATAACTTTCCCAACAATAAAATTTGCATAATTAGCAAACCAAGGAGATGCAACTTTAGCACTAGAAACACTAACAAGGGAAAGTTGTTCATTAGCAAAACTATCAATAATAGGAATAGGATCATCAGGTATATTTTCCATTCTAGAAAGATGATCAGCTACGGGATTATCTTCTCCTTTCCTATCTACTATGTGTAAATCAAATTCTTGCAACAAAAGTACCCATCTTATTAGCCTAGGCTTAGCATCTTTCTTATTCATCAAATATTTAATAGCAGAATGATCAGAGTGCACAGTGACTTTTGAATCAATTATGTAAGATCTAAATTTATCACATGCAAATATTACCGCTAAAAATTCTTTTTCAGTTGTAGCATAATTTGTTTGAGCACCATCTAGTGTTTTACTAGCATAGTAAATAACATTCAATTTCTTATCAACCCTTTGGCCTAAAACAGCTCCAACTGCATAATCACTAGCATCACACATAATTTCAAAGGGCAAGTTCCAATCAGGAGGTTGAATAATAGGTGCAGTTATTAAGGCTTTCTTTAAAACATTAAAGGATTCTATGCAATCATCATTAAAAGAAAACGGAACATCCTTTTGCAAAAGATTGGTTAGAGGCTTTGATATTTTAGAGAAATCTTTAATGAACCTACGATAAAAACCTGCATGACCGAGAAAACTTCTTATACCTTTGATGTCTCTTGGATATGGTAATTTCTCAATAGCTTCAATTTTTGCTGGGTCAACTTCTATTCCTCTTCCAGAAATACGATGCCCAAGAACAATTCCCTCTGTTACCATAAAGTGACACTTCTCCCAATTAAGAACAAGGTGTTGGTCTTCACAACGCTGCAAAACTTTGTTAAGGTTGAACAAGCAATTATCGAAAGAAGTACCATACACCGAAAAATCATCCATAAAGACTTCCACTATCTTTTCAATATAATCAGCAAATATAGCATTCATGCATCTCTGAAAAGTAGCAGGCGCATTACATAAACCAAAAGGCATTCTCCTATAAGCAAATGTACCATATGGGCAAGTAAAAGTGGTCTTTTCCTGATCATCACTATGAACTGGAATTTGAGAGAAGCCTGAATACCCATCTAAATAACAAAAGTGAGAATGTTTAGATAATCTCTCTAGCATTTGATCAATAAAGGGCAATGGATAATGGTCCTTACGAGTTGCTTTATTTAATTTTCTATAATCAATGCACATTCTATAACCAACAACAGTACGTTGAGCAACAAGTTCATCATCTTTATTAGGAACCACAGTAATTCCACCTTTCTTAGGAACACAATGAACAGGACTAACCCATTTACTATCAGCTATAGGATAAATAATACCAGCCTCTATGAGTCGAATTACCTCCTTTCTTACCACTTCCTTCATTTTTGGATGTAGACGGCGTTGGAAATCAACAACAGGTTTAGCATCTTCTTCCAAATTAATTTTATGCATACATAGAGCTGGACTTATGCCCTTAAGATCATCAAGAGAATAACCAATAGCCTTACGGTGGGCTTTAAGCACATCAAGTAATTTCTCTTCTTCCTCAGCTGAAAGGTTAGCACTAATAATAACAGGATATATATTTTTCTTATCCAAGTATGCATATTTCAGATTTTCAGCCAAAGGCTTTAATTCAAAACTAGGATCTCCTTTAGGAGGTGGGGGTACTCCTAGATTATCAGGTGGGATATGCAATTGTAATTGTGGAGGTTGCTGCCATAATATTTGTTCTAAAGCTTCTTTTTCTGCATCATTAAATGGCTCTTCCTGATTAAGCATATAACGTTCCACCACGTCTGATGAAGCTACAGCTATATGAGCAAGAGTTTCAATTATATCTTTAGATTTTGGTTCTTTCTTAGCAGGTTTATCAGCAAATTTAGAAAAATTAAATTCATTTTTCTCTCCAGCACATTCAATAAACACCCTTTCTCTAGGCAAATCAATTTCAGCACCAACAGTATGTAAGAAAGGTCTACCAAATATAATAGGACAGAAAGAATCTTGTGGACAACCAAGCACAATAAAATCAGTAGGATATTCTATTTTCCCTACCAATACTTCAACATCTCTAACAATTCCAAAGGGAATAATATAATCTTTATTAGCAAGCTGAATGGTCATACCTGTTTCTTCCATGGTGATAGGATCAATATCAGGCTTAATTTCTTGATAGAGAGAATATGGAATGACACTAATGCTTGCTCCAATATCACATAAACCATGATAACAAGAAGTCCCAATAGAGCATGATATAATTGGCTTACCAACTTTGGATGAATTCCCTTTAATAACTTTGGTAGCATCTTCACATAAATAAACATCAACAGGATCTTCTTCATTTAATTGCTTAATAATAGAGACTTGGTTCTTGACTTCCACCTGTTCTTTAGGTTGAGAACATCTCTTTCTACTTTTGTCAGCAACAGCAATAAGAAAATTCTCTTTAACTTTTTCAGGATAGGGAGGTGGTTCAATATATTCTTCTATTACTACAGATGACACTGGTGTTTCTTTAATAAATTTAGGGACAACAATAGAAGATTTAACAGGTTCAACATAATAATCAAAGCCACTTTTAGGAATTCGAATGTGCTCAGCAAATTTCTTAGCTATTTCAATTGCAACATATGGATCAAGACCAAAATCTTTAATAACATTCTTGAACAAAATAGAACTAGAGAAACTTTCTACACATGAATATCCATAATCAAAATAAGCTTCATTACCTTTGTCTAGGTCCCAATATTCAGAGTTCTTCGAAATAATTTCCAATAAATTCCAAGCTTCTTCTGTAGTATTATTTGTAAAGCTTCCACCAGATGAACCATCCAAATATTGCTTTAGCCTATCAGGTAGTCTCACATAAAAGTTTATCAATATAATTTTATTTGTGAGATCATGACAAGGATTCTTACGAAGGAGGTCCTTAAGCCTCCCCCAAGCTTGAGTAATACTCTCTCCAAGGTGTGGCCAAAAATTAAATATAAAGCAACGGTTCTCATAAGCCTCTTTAGGAGTAAAATATTTAAGAAAGAAAACCTTCATAAAAGTATCCCAATTATGTGTAATTTCTTCATCCAGGGACATATACCATTTTCGAGCATCACCAGTTCAGGACTGGTACAATAACTTGCATTTTACCTCCTCCTCAGAAATAGCCTTGAGCCTAATTAGCCCACATATATCCTCAATAGCCCGTATGTGATCACTTGCATCCTTTGTTCCATCCCCTGCAAAATACTCATTCCTAACAGCTTTAACAAATTCAAGGGGAATAATATAACCATCATCATGAGGTGCTTTTTCAACAACTTTAGGTTTAATAGCATAAGAAATCTCATATAAAGCAAGTTTCAGCGAAGCATCTCTCATAAAAGCCATAATAATAACAGGATGCAACAGCAAGTAAAATTCAGCTTTCAAGTTTCCTTACCAAACTTCTTACCAATAGCGCTACGCTCCCCGGCAACGGCACCAGAAAAGTGTCTTGATGGCTCCCAAGTGCAGGAGATCAATTGTATTACTTTTCGAATTAGAAAGGTTGTCGAACCCACGAGGAGCATAAGGAACTGGTAAGTAGAATAGCAAAGGAATAATAAAAGCAACAGGTGTTTTTGTGTTTTAATTGTGTAGTGCAAGTAAAGTAAAATGCGGAAAGTAAATTGCAGCAAGTAGTAGGTCTCAATGAGAGACAAAGCCCAATCCTCTAATGCGCAAGAGGACAAGCTCAAGTGTGTGTTTGTGTCTTATATGTGGAAAACGTTCCCGAGGGCTGCACGGATTTAGCTTGCATAGTGATTCATTGCATAACATGTTTGTATATCTTGTCTAGTTTTAATCTTCTTCGGACGGAGCCACAAATAGGAATAGCTAAATAAATAAACTATAACCCCTTATGATGGACCACGTGGCCAATTAAATGACATCACGAGAATTATTAAGACATGATGTCCCACCATAGCCTTATGCTCTAAGGTCCCCAATACAAGTACCCTCATAATGCAATTCAACGACTCTGTCTCTAGTTCCTGTCACCTAAAGACATCATCACGTCACTACACTACGATGTTCTCCTATGAGCCCATGTAGGTGAAGTGTTGTACAGTCGACGTTCGTACAACACCATCATAGAATCACATAAAAGATAAATACTAGACCAAATAACAACTCATCTCATGTAACAAATCATTGCCAATTCATCCTATGCCCTCAGGAACATGCGGGAACTACTCACAACGTGCAAACATGATCATGTATGGTGACATATGTGGTACAACACAATCTGAAACAATGGATCCACCACCAAATAATGACAAGTACTCAATCCCAAACATGCAACGGAGTACAATAACACGTATCTAGGGTGTAGCAATGATCAAACTATGAGGGGAACGGAGTGGATCACGGTGATGGTGATGGTGGAGATGCAGGTGCTGGTGAGGATGGTGATGGAGATGCCTCCTCCCACGCCAAGGAGGAGATGGGGATGATTTCCCCTTCTCCGGAGCTCCGGAGCAGCAGGATATGTCTCCCCCGCGGAGAGTTTTGAGAGTTTCGCCGCCCTGGCGGCTCCGTCTCGTCTCGGGAAAATTAGGGTGTTCGTTTTCGGGAAAGACGGAGTCGTCAGCAAAAAGACCTCAGGGAGGAGGTGCTGTGGGCCCATTTGGGGGCCCACACGCGGCCAGGGAATCTGGCCGCGTGGGCTACCCCCTTTTGGGCCTCCTGGCCCTCCTCCTTTGTGTCTTGTGCCCACGGCCTTTCTCCCGAAGAAAAACTGACAGGGTTTCTTTCCTTTCGCAATTTGGATACCTGTAGCTCCTGAAACATCAAAAACATGAAAACAGGTGTTTTCTGACACCCAGAAATTAAATACCAAAAATAGGTACTTTGTAGGAAAGTCCCATAAAATCATCTAAAACATGCAAAACAATGACATAACATTGATAAAACATCCCAATAATGCCTATATGGAGGGTATAAATGATGATATAAAATGCACGTATCATGATGCTTGGACTCCACTCCTCAGGAGGGGTGATAGTTCCTTCGGATCCGGAAGGCACGGACAAACCCATCTTGTTCATCATGGCCTTATGACGATATGCAGCTTTGTTGTGATACACATGTGCTTCATACATGCGTTCCTGAAGGTCAAGCTTGAAGAAAAAATCCCTCTTGGCCTTCATCTGAAACTTCTTGAACCAAGATGGTTCACCTCCCACTGGAGTATTATCAACCCTTGCACTAGCCCTCACACCAACTCGAGAAGCGGATGTGTTCTGTGTTGATGTTGTAGCTTGTTCTGCGGGAAGCAAATGCTTCTTGACCCATGGCTTTTTCACAGGATGCTTGACCACTGGGATGCCATCTTTCATGATGTATTCTTTGGTGGCTTACCACCATTTCTTGCGGATGAGCTTCATAAGAAAGGAGCCATAGATGAGGGGCCTCTTATATATCACTGTCAACCAAAGCTCCTCATGGATCCAATCCATGATATCCAATTTCTCCCCGGTTCCTTGATTCTCCTTGGAGTTCTTGAGCAAGTCAAACATGAAACCACGAACTTCATCCCAATTTCCCACTCGGGGTACAAGAGTCTCACGAAAGATCCGGTGCAAGGTCTCAAAGGGACGAATAAGATGAGCAATTTTTCCCGGAGTAACTTCCTCCATAGTGATACTTGGCACATTGACACCCTTGTCATCATAGCCCAAAAGATCTCCAAACTCCTTCAATGTAGCCTCAAACATCTGATCCTTGGTCATCCACCTCATAGTTCTCTTCTCATCAGCATCAAAATGAATGGTGGCAAAGAATTACACGATGTAGTACTCAATATAAGGTTGATTGATCTTCATGAGAGGAATAATACCAAACTCCTCACACATGGCCAAAGTCTCATGAAAGTATCCCTTGTGACTTGGATTCTTTGCGTGCTCGATGTTGTGTTGAAGAGTAACCGAATAATCTTTTCCCACATAGATGTCTTGATAGATGTGCTCTTTGTCTTTGGTGTAGAAGTGAGGATTATCAAAGAAAGTCCTCTCTTACTCATATGGATTAACCTCTCTAAATGATTGATATGCTTCGGGTTTCCACTTGTTGAAAGGCTTGTGAGTTGGTTTCTTGATCAGGGTCTTGCGATTACAGGAACCACCACCACGAGTTCGTGCGGTGGTCCCAGCGGGAATAACCTTAGCCTCCTCCTCAAAATCTGCCATAATATCATGCATACTCATGAAATGTGGCTTGCTTGTTTCCTGGTGCCTTGCGCTTGTTGCGAGAATACATGACAGATTCCTTTCCCGAACCACCCACAGATACCTGTGAGAAGCAAGGGGATAGGTTATGGGAAACAAGATAAGTGTAAATGCTCAAGAAAAATGGAAGAAAAGCTTAGCAAGGAAGAGTGAAACCAAGTTGAACTGGCCCTAATTTGCACAGGCGGTAGTACCGGCTGAGAAAATTTCAACAGATTTTGAACCCAAATCCAAGCACGAAATCAAGGGACATTTCAACAAGAGTAGTAATGGAAGCTAAAACATGCAATACCCAACAACTAGAGACCGTCCATCCAATTTTTAACCGATAAATAATGGAGCTATCTAGTATTCATCTCAAAGAACCTAGGGTTCTTGATTGGGAACCAAAGAGGGCAAGGAAGAGATCGATATCGAAGGCCATTGGAGGATATCAAGGTAGGGAAGATTCCCACAGAGAAGATCTGGCCGGGAATGGATGGATTCCTGCGGACCCAAGGGTCGGCCGGAGGAGCAAGAAGAAGGGGCAACCATTTTTGGAGTATTTCGTGCAGGTGGGGAATAACCCTCCAGCCCGCACGACTGAGCGTTTTGTGATGTTTTTGCTTGGCCCGGTAGTACCGGCTTTGCCCAGTAGTATCGGTTGTGCAAGTTTGTGCAGAAATAAATCTGCTTCAACTTGTACATGCGGTAATACCACTCGCCGCCCGGTAGTATCGGGGCACCCTGTTTCTTCCTCATGGTTCTAAAATGGAGCATGCACTAAGAATAGAATTGTCCTTCAGGGGAAGGGAGAGGCTTAGGTGAGATTTTCCAACCTGGGAATGGTACTGCACACCCGAATTAAGGAAGATCCAAACAATCAAAAGATAAATTGGGGTGTGATTTCCATTTAACAAAAGATAGGCAATTAAGACCAAAGAACCAACAAACACCAACTCATCAAAGAGAAGAGTTTGGTGGCCTAGGCCACCATGTAAGAGAGTATGGTATGACACCGCGAAGATGTATCCTGGGTGCATGACCAATTCTCAAAATTTCAAGCCCACTTTTCATGAATTGAAAATAGAGATATAAATGATTTTTACTAGGAGCATCATGGGAGAGGGAGAGTCCAATTAATTAGGACAAAATTCCCCCTATTTCCATGCTTACACCTAAACAAAATAAATAGTCAACTATAGGTGTGTGTGCGAGATACTCAGGTCAAACTCCTTGAATCAATGATATTTAGCTCATTCCTCAAAAACATGAATCTTGTATCATCAGGGGCTTTGTCAATATCATCGGCAAGTTGATCCTTGTGGGAACATATGCTAGCTCCAATATCTCCTCGGTCAACATGATCTCTAATGAAGTGATGACGAATCTCAATATGATTCTGTCGGACCCGCGGATACTAGGGTAATCCTGGGCCGTCTACTGCAAACCCAGCCCATCTAGCACATGGAGAGTCCATACCAATGTCTCCTCAAGAAACGGGGGGCGCCGCCTCTTTTCTCGTCAAGGGGAATCCCTTAACAATGGGTCATCTTCGGGGAGATCTCTACTCGTTGTCTGAGGAGAGCTCTACCTCTCTCCCACTCC
This sequence comes from Alopecurus myosuroides, assembly GCA_028641055.1. Lineage (NCBI taxonomy): Eukaryota > Viridiplantae > Streptophyta > Magnoliopsida > Poales > Poaceae > Alopecurus > Alopecurus myosuroides. The sequence continues at coordinate 282,215,284 of CM054057.1, read as the reverse complement.
TCTCTAGAGCATCCCTCAAGCCGATGGGAGACAACCCATGTGAAGGTGACGCCAGAGTATCTGCGCGGGTGACGAAGGTGCCGCAGAGCGGCTTTGGACGCAGTTGCCATTCACTGTGTAAAAAGCACGAAGCGCCGTTGTGCGCGCCAAAGCCATGCACGAGGCTTCCCCTTTGGTGAAAGAAGACCAGGACTATGCTACAAGTACGGAGGCAAACGTCATCGTACGCCCCTTACTATTTTTGCCATGGATGGTGCATGAGTCCTCGGCGACCAAGAACGTGCATGCAACATAGAGTATGGGTTGTCCTCCACTTGGGCGCATTGTTGGAACCCTTTACCCGCAAATTGAACAGGAGGAGGTCCAAACGCCAGTATAAGAAGGGACCCTTGGCCCTTGTAGAAGTGGATCCAGACCTTTGATCCACAAGTGCCCTCGATAGTCTAACTCGAGCACAAGCTCACACTTGTACTGTAAACACCGCACTGCAATCCACCAGACAAGCAGGAGTAGGGTTGTACACCATCACGGTGGCCTGAACCTGGGTAACTCCCCGTGTCACCATTGTTAGCCCTCACGAGATCCATCTCGAGGCCTCCCGAGGTGCGTCTGAACGTGATTAGAGCTCAATGTTGGTATGTTTAGTCGGGCGGCGACCGTTAGGTCACCTATTTTGAGTTATGGAAACACAAGCAAGGCCAAGCGAAAGGTTACACCTACAGGATAGGTTATGGATTATAGGCCAGGCCAATCCGACTCTATTAGTACCAGTAGGTAACATAGGGGATAGAAGACACTACACATATGTTGCTTGTTATTTCGGTAGCCTTCTTTAAATTCCTAATTTGCTTGCAGCTGCATAAAGTTCTTCAACTCCCCGGATGCAAGTTCATAGGCACCATCCCTTGGTCAATTGGTGGTCTCAAAAGTAATCTCCTTGCATGCAGTTGTGCAACCTGGGTTTTTCGATAGTGGTTGATTGTCGTGGACTGATAAGTACTACCTTCGATCGAATCGAGGATGTCAAGTTTCGAGAGCAGAGCCTCTCGCTTCTGATTATCAGTCATATCGTCGTTGACTATTCTGAAAAGCAGGTAAATTGGTCTAAGCCCAGGAAATTTTTTAAAAAAAATGTTTTTTATAAACATAAACCCGGTGTTTTTGGACTTGCTAGTCCCCAACCAAGTTGGGTCCTAAGAGGTTAGTCACAATAGGCTTGGAAACCCAAATGGTTCTTTTCTTGACACCCGCTTTGAGTACCAACATATTTGGCAAACAGATTGCCTACATTATCCTTTCGAATGGAATAAACATCATAAACAAGGATAGGGTTGGATAATGTACCATTGGTGCATGAAGAAGCAAAGTGTCCCTTCTCACGACAAAGGTAGAAACATCGACTCTTTTCTTTCTTCTTAATAGCCTCCTCAACTTGAGGAGCAACGACTTGAGTCTTCTTAGGAGGTGACCGTTGTTCAACTCGTGGTTGGAGTCATGAGATTGAACAAGAGGTCGCTTCCCCTAGTTTCATCTCACTAAGAGGCTTGTTCTTCAAAGGGCAAGATCTAACATGGTGCTCTTCAATCTTACACTTGAAGCAAATAATCGAATCTTTTACTGTGTTCGTGTCCCTTATTCTTGTCAACCTAGGGACTTGTTTCTTGATAGTTGAGATGAATCCAAGTCCACACTTGTCATTGGGAAGTCTTTTCGCACTCCCAACATCTTGTAAAGGGTGGAACTCCCTTCATGATACTTTTCATCAACTCTTTCTTCAAAGAAGTGACTTGGACCTTGAGCTCTTTGATTTCCTCTACATGTTAGTATCAACAAGAGATAGAGGAAGTATATGCATCAGATATTAGAGCAACAAGGCAAGGAAATAATTCATCAGAGATGTAGAAACATTATGAAAGGATGAATTAGTAGGATTAGCACATGTCATTATAGCACTTTTAGTGGAGATTGTGCTAGTGACCACATGAGCCTCACAAGATGTTTTCTTTGTAGTGATAGCCTCAAGAGCTAAATGTAGACTAGTATGGGATGCTACAAGATCCTCATGAGAGCTAGATAGCTTTTCATGGTTTTCTTCCAATTTTCCACACTTGCTAGTCATCAACTCAAGTTGAGCCCTTAGCGCAACATTCTCCTTAAAAATAAATGCTTCAGAAGATGTGTAGTTAGTAGCACAAGCATCATTAGAAATCGAAGAATAAAACTTTGCAAGCTCATTATTCAACTTAGCATTTCCTCAATTAGATTAGCATTGCCAACAACAAATTAAACCTTTTCCTTTTTAAGCACTTTATATTTATCAACAGCATGGTCATGTGCTTTAGTGGGAAAAGCAATTTGTTCATTATAAAGCTCCTTAATAGATTCAAGTTTCTACTCAATAGTAACTCGGAGCTCATGCTCTCCTCAAGGGTAACGGTAAGAGAACCAATTTCAAAAGCATTTTCTCTTTCCCTATCTCCCTTCTTCTCAATTATTTTAGCATTATTAATAGCATAAACCAAAATTTCACACAAATGAGATATGGCTTTGATACCTTTAGGGAGAGCATGAGGAACCAACTCACCCCTTCTCCGTTAAAGAGACACATCATTATTATCTCCATAATAAAGATCTTCATCTTCCTCATCACAAGATGTAGAGGGTTCCAAAGGTGGATATACCTTTTAATCCTTAGCCATAAGGCACAAGTGAGAATCGGAAGGTGATGAAGAGAGAATACTTGAAGCTCCATTGAGGTCCATGTCTTGTTCCAACAAATGTTGGGATTTCTTATATATTGTTAGCCACACAAGTACTAGAGGAAATGGAAGCATTGCTTTCATGACAACAAGACATAGTGAGCATATCATCATGAAATTTAGTTAAACAACTATTACAAGATATTGCAAGGACTATCAACACTAGCATGTAAGACATTTGGAGTGCTAGAAGTGTTTAAGTCCAAAGATAGAACATTGCAATGGATAGAGATGAATTATAGTCAGTAGTAGATTCACTATCAAAAATGAAATTTCTATCACCATCTCACCATATTCAATACCTTATGAAAAATCACATGTTTGGTGGTGAGTGGAATAAGATGTGAACTCATCGCGGCCGGAGGTGGAAGGAGAACAATAATCCTCAATAATGTTGGACACATCATATATATCTTGAAGTTTATGTCCATAAACTCGTGAGCGTTCCGAAATGGCATGATTGATTCAATGACTACCAACGCTCAAAATACACGTGAGACATTAGATACTAAAGTATCGATATAATAGTTTTCCTCATCCTCTAAAGATAAATCTTGAGAATCCTTTGGAGGATGGAAAATCCATATCTACAATTCTCCCTACATACTTTGACCCATGTCCGTAAAAAGATTAAGAATGCGAATTTTCCAAACATCATTATTTTTCTACATAAATATAAAAGCGGGATCGTGCCTAGTTCCCTAAAAGACATCGTACTCTCTAGGATAAAAATCCTAATAAGAGGAGAGCCCAGGCTGTGATACCAATTGAAACGGGACAACGATGTCGCGTAGAGGGGGTGTGAATAGGCGATTAAAAACTTCTCCGGTTAAGGCTTGCTAAATGCGGAAATAAATTAGGTTTTTAAATTAACAAGCACAAAACCTAAATATTATAGTCTCAACTATGTTCACCAAAAAATTATGCTAAGCAAGACGAGCAACAAGGTTATTTCAAGATATATGACTTCAAGCATGAATCCTATCACAATGTAAATTGCATAAGTAAATAGCTCGGGTATAGAATAACCGAGGCACACGGAGATGATGATGTATTCCTGAGTTACTCCTTTTTAAGGGAGTAAGTCTCGTTGAAGGGGTGTGAGCTCGCCACAAAAGGCCTACTCAATGCCACAAAGGTCGCCGTATTCTCCAATGAACCTCGCCACAAAGGCCTAGTTCACCTTCCACTATTGGCAACCTTCAATCTCGAGGCACGCATCCACAACTTAATTGGAGAATCTCGATATCACCACAATCTTGGGGCACGCATCCACAAACTCACTTGGAGGTTCCCAGGAACACCACAAGTCGTCTAGGGTCCAAGACCCAAGAGTAACAATCTCACAAACTTTCACTTCCACGAATCCTTGTGGAGAGAGCAAACCGATGCAACCAATGCAATGGAAAGAGCACAAGTGCTCAAATCATTCACTCTCAAATTCCAACAACGCAACAAATTCTTATGGGGGAATAAGAGAAGAATAACAAAGGAGAAACACCAAGAACTCCAAGATCAAAATCCACTAGGTTTGCCTCACTAAGAAGGAAGATAGATTGGTGGAAATGTGGATCTAGATCTCCTCTCACTTTTCCCTAAAAGATACGCAAGAATCATAGGAGGGATTCAGAGAGGGGCAAGCTTTCCAAGGTCAACAATGCTGCGAGAGTGAGTGAGAGAGAGAGAGAGAGAGAGAGAGAGAGAGAGAGAGAGAGAGAGAAGCTAGGAAAGGTTTGGGGACAAAGGGGGAAGACGCCTTAAATAGGCACTCAAAACTAGCCGTTTTCGCCCAGAAACAACCATGTCGGAATAAATCCGGAATTTTCGGAATATTTCCGGCCAGACGGAATATTCCGGATGCTAACAGAGGTTTTGCTGTCAAGTCGGATTAAATCCGGAATTTCCGGAATAATCCCGGATTGCCCCGGAATGACTGAACGCAGATACAAGAATTGCCATAACTTTTGCATACGGACTCTGTTTTCGATGTTCTTGGGCTAGTTGACATCACAACGATGAGATATACAAGAATATGCAGAGAAACATCATTGTACAAACAATATAACTTAAGACCAATGGGGTAATGTTTAACCTCTCTAAAGAGCACAACGGGTAAAACTTCCAACACCGAAAACACAACAAGTTTTTCTTACGCAATCCATTTTTGGTAAACCTTGGATTGTCATGAAGATCACGACAAGAACCAAAACCTCACAAAGAGAAAAGCCAAATAATAACCAAGAAATATGATATGACAAGTATGCAAAGGTTTGATCACTCCACAATATGATATGCCAAGTATGCAAAATTCTCTTGATATTTAACAACGTTGAATTTTACCTATATGACAAGGAATACTAAGCAAGATACAAACACAAGGTAAAAGCTAAAGGATAGAAGGAACCAAAGTGGAAACTGATGACATGAGAACACACGCTCGTTGGGAGACCCCAAGAGGAAGGTATGAAGAGTACAACAACAAGTTTTCCCTTGGTAAGAAACCAAGGTTCAACCGAACCAGTATGATAAAGAAATCACTTCTGAAGATTGATGACAGCTGATGTTGGCAGGGCGCACTACCAGGCTCAGCAGCAACGTGAAATCTACACACAACACAACCAAGATACTTTTCCCCAACGAAACTGTGAGGTTGTCAATCTCACCGATTTTGCTAACACAAAGGATTAGATTTATAATATGGAAAATGATGTATGATTGAAGTGAATGAAAGGAAAACAGTGTTTGCAGTGGTTGTATTATCAATGTAAAAGAATGGACCGGGGTCCACAGTTCACTAGTGGTGTCTCTCCAAAACAGATAAATAACATGTTGGGTAAACAATTACAGCTGGGCAATTGACGGATATAAAGGTTGCACCGTAGTGCATATGCAAGACATGATGATTTCATTCTCGAGGACACATGGGAATTTCGTCAATCGCTTTTGTTTCATACAGTTGATTAATATTTATTGTTTTGATAGGTGTTGTGTGGGTGAACCTATGCTAATGCACCGCCCTTCTTGGACTAATGCATACTTGTGATTAAACCCCTTGCAAGCATCCGCAACTACAAGAAATTAATTAAGATAAATCTAACCACTGGTTTAAACTCTGGGATCCTACACTCCCTCGTGCATCGGTTTCCTAACGAGGGTTTAGGTTTCTGTCACTCCGGCAAACCCTGCAATTAGTATCCAAATAAACAATGCATCCCTCTAGGCCCATAAAGGTGAAGTGTCATGTAGTCGACGTCCACACGACACCACTAAAAGAATAGCACCACAACTTAAATATCAAACCATTAGATATTGCTTCAACATAATTCCACTACTAACATTTTGACATCTCCCATGTCCTCAAGAACTAAATGAACTACTCAGAAGACATCATATGGATCATAATCAGAGGTGATATAATGATGAATAACAATCTGGTCATAAAGTGCAAACACCGACCAATCTCGTAAGAATCAACTACTAACAAGTAATCCACACCGGGTGAGAGATCTAGTGGAAAAAAACGATATAGAACCATAATTGTTACATCGGGACGGAGGTGGATGGTGAGGATGATGGTGCTGGTGGTGATGATGATGACGATGATGATTTGATGATGCCCGGTGTGATGACGGTGATGATGGAGATGATTTCCCCTCTCCGGGAAGGAAATTCCCCGACAGGTTTCTCCCTGCCGGAGAGCTTTCCTTGATGGTTCCCCAGGTCTTAGGGTCCGCTGGGGATGAAGCACGTGAGAGGGGGCTGCCAGTGGTGGGACAGGGTGGCCACACCACGTGGCGGCGCAACCAAGGAGGGCGCCACCAGCTGGTGTGGGCCCCTGGTGGCCCCCTTTGGCTCCCCTCCTAGTTAGCTCCATCTTCTGATGATATAAGAACTCTCGGATGTACCCCTTATCCTTCTGATATTCAGAAATAGGGTATCTTGACGGTGCTTTTTCAGCAGATTTCTAGTCCCGGTGAATTATTCTCCAATAATTGTAAAACATGCAAAATAGATTGAATAACATAAGTTTCATCTCTAAATATGAAATATATCAATGAATAACAGTAAATTAAGATATAAAATAGTGATTCAAAATGGACGTATCAACCTCCAAGCTTAGACCTCGCTTGTCCCCAAGCGAATGTGAACTCAGTAAACATGACCACCGTTTTATGGAGTGAAGTGTCGATAAATAAAGCACGGCAAGAAGCATCACATTTATCAATGCACAAGTCATTCCAGATAACAACTTCCTCTTATATAACTTAATTTGAAACTAGTAGAGGGAGACACAATAAAGGTGCAGAAGAGAAAATCATAATTGGTTATGGCAAACTTTGCTCTTGGTGAGAGAACAATAAACATATTGTACTTATCTTTTGACAAGAGTCTTTATATTAGAACTTATATTGCAGAGTTTTACATGCTATCACAGTCTCCTTACAGTCATTGATAACTTTCAAAGTGATTATTCATTCAGATAAAAATATTGTACTAACAAGGAAGGATAAAAGACATGACTGAATAAATCAACATATAGATGGTTTGGATCACAACAACTCAATGCTTGCTTAAGACAGAAATGAATAGCTGTACTGACTCAACATAAAAGTAAAAGATAGGCCCTACGCAGATAGAAGCAGGGATTAACTCATGTGCTAGAGCTTTTTATTTGATAAACAGAGGCAATGAAAACAATTTAGAGAGGTGTATGTCAACGAATAAGCAAGCAGAAAATACATTAAGTCACAAGCTAACCAGACTCTACAAGAGAGGGCTCCCATTGAAGGAAGCTACTCGGGTCAGTAGATCATTCCTCTTCTTTTTTTACACAATTATGCTTTAACTAATAAATCAAGGCAAAAAGAGTGAAGAGAATTTATAGTAACCAAGTTTTGGGGCCTAGGCAACCCGTTGCGAGCTCTTCTAGCAGTTTGGATAAGCGGATGTGCCACTAGTCCAGGTGTGTAAAGTCCAATCAACGAGTGAAATAAAGACCCACATCCTCATGAGCTAAAACAGAGCACAAAACATGTATAATTTTGAAGGTTTCAAAGGTAGCACATGAGAAATTTACTTGGAGTGGCGGTTTAAATACCACATTATATGTAGGTATGGTGGACACAAATGGCATGGTTTTTGGCTCAAGGTTTGGATGCACGAGAAGCATTCCCTCTTAGTACAATTTTTGGCTAGCAAGGCTGGGTAGCAAGCATAAGAGTTGAGGGAAAACAAGCATATATACATGTGATAGAAACAATCATGCAAACTTCCTTGGAAGTACAAACGATCTTAACTTGAGAATACTAAGATCATGATACAACAAGAAAGAAACATAATGGAATATTTATTTGCACGCATCTCCCACTTTTCTACTTAAGCCTCAAAATATTGTTGCTACTGACCAATGCTAAGTTTGCCAAAACCAAATAGATTAACTTGATGCTTCCACATTGATACCAATACTAATAACAAGATCAATCATATAACAGAAATTGCAAACTAAAATAAGGTTTGCATAAGGTAAATGATAAAACTCTCATTAATATTTCATAACGGCAACACACACCAAGGGATACATCGATAACCAACTAAAGGAGAGATACTTCCAACTGCAAGCCATCCTATATGATAACTTCTCTACTCATGATATGGCTCTACTAAAAAGTAAAAAAGGAAAGATAAAGGTGCGATACCGTGGCACTCCCCCAAGCTTGGAACAAGCCAAGGGGATGCCAATACCAATGATGAATTACTCCTTCGGTGGCGGTGGTGAATCCTTCATTAAAATACGGAAACGCTCTAGCATCTCGCGAAGTCTGTTGTTCTCCTGTTGAAGCATCTCTACCTTCCTCCTTAGAGCTCGATGTCGATCACAGAACTCATATGTGACTCGAAGAGCTTCCTCTACTCCAGGGATGGGGCTGAGGCCTGGAACTGATGGTATTGGTCCCTGCATATTATGAGAAAAAGCACGTCCAGTGTTACTTGATGATATCTTCTTTACTTCCCTCTTGAATCTCTGGTCCATGTTCTTGCGATTGGGACCTTGGAGATCATCTTCCATAGGCTCCTTCCCCTTATTGTTGTTGGCGGAGAGATGGTGCTTTAAAACTGAAAACAGATCCTGACAGAAACAGATCGAAACGAAAACACGATGAGAAAATGATATACGGACCTCGGGGGATCCGAGGGATTCTATAGAAAAAATTTACGTAACAAAAGGAAGATTGAGGGCGAAAACAGGTCGGAAAGGGGCTCCGAGGCGCCTACACCATGTGGTGGCGCGGCCAGGGGTGGGCCCGTGCCACCAGGTGGTGTGCTGCCCTTGGGCACCGTCTCCTACCCTTTTTTGGCTCATTATTTTTCATATTTTCTAAAACAACAAAAATATAAGTTGGAAGATAAAACACAACTTTTTCTTACCAAAACTGTTACCTATTCGAAAACAGACTCAACAGTTTCTGGGAAT